>OY757016.1:147081902-147144402 GCA_963580285.1 Lucinisca nassula | reverse complement strand
CTGTTTTTGGCACCACTGTTACAACGCATAATGAAGTAATGTAGTAATTTCTTCATTTTGATTTTTTTTTATTTCATTATGCGTTGGCGTAGTCGACGCGAAATGAAGTAAAAACAATTATTTCATTTCACGTTGATATGCACCATATCGACGCAAAATGAAGTAATGGTGGAAGAACATAGCTGTTTTACTATCTATAAGTGAACTTTCGACTTATTGTCTATTGCAGTACTCGAAACATGAACCATCGATACAAAGCCGAATAACAAATAATAAACTGCAAAAGAACGACCGCTATTGAACGGTCATTAGTAAAACTACCGGGCGTCTTCTACTTCGGAGTTTAGTGAAATTTTGAGCCCTCTATCCAAGTTCCAGTACAGCGTCAAACACAATAACAATAACAAACTGCTTTTGCATGGAGATCTCTAGCTCAACAGTGAGTCATAATACAAACATGTAGTAAAATGGTTATGTATAAATTCATATTATGATATATTCGGGATTGAGATGTCATTTAATCTCAATGTCGGGTAAAAGTCCAACAAAATTGGAAGCAACGTCTCCAAAATGACTTAAATAGGGTTGACGGTGACGTTAAACCTCAAATCAAACAAACAAACTGTCGACGCATAATGAAGTAAAGTTAAGTATGCCACCTATCACCGCAAAATGAAATAATTCTTTCATTTTGCGCAAACCTCTTAGTATCGACGCATAATGAAGTAAAAACTACATTTTATTTCATTTCGCATCGACTATGCCAACGCATAATGAAGTAAAAATTTTAAAATGAAGAAATTACTACATTACTTCATTATGCGTTGTAACACACCACGCAGACGCAGTCCGTGCGATGAACGCTCCTCTAAACCCACCTAACTGCTGAAACATATGCTATGGAAGCGGTTCTACTGGTGACGAGCACCCACAACCAACGTTTGGACTATAAATTTAATATATTCATCTGATATATAGAGATTATCATATGGCATTTTTCATATCATACCCTATATCAGCTCGAGACTCCTATATCAGCCCGAGGGCCGAAGGCCCGAGGGCTGATATGCGTCGAGGGCTGATATGGGGTATGGTATGAAAAATGCCATATCATAATCCATTTATCATACATTTCACAGTCTGTCAGCAATCCCCTGCATCGTTCTTTCGCCCATTTTCCTCTCGTATTCACTGCACCGTGCCATGTTTTTTTGTTGTTTTTTTTTGCCAAACAGTTCGAACAGACGAAAATATTACAAATTGCAAATGGCGTCCTGAACAACAAATGCGAAATGCCGCAAAAGGAAGAACACCGCGTGTTCCGAATAGGGTGACATCAGAGGTATGATAAAGGCTTAGGGGTGCGATAAAGGGTTGTGATATGGATTTTTGGGGTATGATGAAGCCCATGCGATATGGCGGCACGTGCAAGCGTGATAGGTGCATTGGTGTCACGTTCGTATCGCATATTCAAAAACTAAGTATTTTATACTAAATGTATGATAAATTGCTAGATCTAGAGATGTGAAAGACGCAATTTAAGAACAGGTTCGATACCTGCCGGGGTCGGCAACATTCTTTCGTAGGGATTGATCATGAAATCTTTTCTACGGTCATTCTCTGCCTTCCACTAATTCAAGAAGGGCAGATGTCAGTTTCTGGCGAAAGAATATGCACTGTACTGGGTAAACGCCCAAGTATAAGACTGGCCAGGAAAAGTGTGGATAGGTCAGCTCACCGGCTCAAAAATCATGAACTAAAATAGTGGTGATTGGGACGTTAAATTAAAAAACAAACAAACGAACAAATAAGGACACGGATTTGTTATCGTAGTGTGCAACGCACCATCTTGAACGAACAGCACATGAATGGTCAGCAGGAGTAACCATTGGGGGTTTTACCATTGGTTTTATGGGAACCAAATCTGCACGTAAACTTCATGCACTCAGTTTTAAACGTAGATATTATAAGAATCTTATATGGGTGTGAGGGGTGGATGGAAAAATCCGTCCCAAGGGTCACTTCCGCATCACGAGGCTTGCCGAGTGATACCGGACAGTGATCCCGAGGGACGGTTTTTCTATGCACCCCTCACACCCATATAAGATACTTTTTCTTGCATACCTTCCATTTCTTAGCGCGGATTTTTAATGCTGCAGTCACTTCGGTTACCGACTTCCGTCATATTGTGATGACACTACAGGAATGTTTAGTGACGTAACGTAACGTACTGTGATGTCAACCTCAACGAAGGCGCATAAGGTAATATTCAACCAGGGCATTTATCCAACACCCGATTATATTCGATTTTGGGTCGGAACACTAGGGTCAGAACATAAATTTCACGGATTTCCTTGTCAAGTATGCAAGAATATTATGTATCTGTCTCCCTTTAAAATACCGGCCCCGATAGCTCAGTTGGTAGGGTGTCCGCTCCGGGGAACGGGAGATCACGGTTCGATCCCGGGCCGCGACATACCAAAGTCGTTAAGAATGGTACTAGCTGCTCCTCGCTTGGAACTCAGATTTACGGGGTAGAGCTAGGACTGGTCGACCCAGTGTCAGGATAATGTGACTGGGTGTGGAATCATGTAATGTGTCTGGGACATGATACTTCAATGAGGCAGCACTATAAAATTGAGTATTGGGCTCCCTATCGCAACCAGACACCGTCGTGATATGACTGAAAAAATTGTTGAAAGCGACGTTAAACCCGGATTCACACACACACACACACACACACACACACACACACACACACACACACACACACACACACACACACACACACACTACCTTTAAAATAATGGAATCTGTCTCTTGAAGTTTATGCAATGGTGTATTCTGAATTCTATGTTTCTCCTCAGTCACATCGCTATCCTCAGTACCTCCAAATACTGAGGTCTGCCGTGTAAACCGAACATCGGATGTTGATTCCACCTGAACTGTCCTTGAACTTAGCCCCGCCCGAAGTCTGTTGAAGATTCCAAATTCCGCCATTAAGACCAGGGCGAAGTAGAGACAGCCTTGAAGCGCCATAAATGTCACTTGGCGGCCGATACCTGGTTTCTTCCAGTTGAGCATGTTGTCGTAAAACGTAAAGCAAGTACCAGTACATGGCTGGCCTAGCAAAACAGAATGATGAAACTGAAGTAAACTTCTATGACACGAACACTGTTGGATCAATTACAATGGCTAAAGCGAACTACAGTGAAATTTCGCTAATGAGACCACCTAAAATTAAGACTAATTCTGTTTTAAAGCTTATTTAGTTGGTTGCAGTTATATTCTTTCTTTGATTTTCTGCATGCAGTGTCGTCTGGCCAGAAACCACCTTTGGGACTGTTCAAAAGTGGTCTACAAGACCGCTTTTGAACAGTACCAAAGGTGGTCTTAATATAGAAATTTAACTGTAGTTCTTGAATTTCCAGATAACAATTATTTTAGGACGCTAACAACAACATAAGAATTTTATAGATTTAATCTTTCAGGTCGAATGGTAAACAAGTACCAGGTATGCAGCATAATACTATTGTGTATAGACAGAATGGATGATTATTGTCGCTGGGAAGTGGCAGGCATCCCGGACGCCATGAGGTTCAACTGTTAACAGAGTCAAGCTACAATGATTGTCTCCAATTAGATAGATTATAATATTTGAGCTGTGCACTCAATTGTTCCTTTACTATCCATATTAGATTAATATTTCCATATAAAATTATATTAAGCAATGCGATTCCCAATTCAAATTTACTTTCTGTTTTCCTATAAAATTTCCATTCCGATTTATTCCATCCTAATATTGAAAAATCCTGCCAATAATAAGTATGAGGAACGACGACTGGAAACTCCGTGGAAGCCCATGCTCCAGCTTAGTGCCGGACCTCTAAAATTCCAATTCCGGACAATTTTCGAACTTAAGATTGAGTTAAAAACATGAAACTTGTAGCTTATATTGAAAATAACTTTTAGTGACCTAAGACCGGCTTGATTGTCTGGTTGTGCCGTCGGCTAGGTTCCCAACAAACAAGACGGCCGTAGGCCTGTTTACTAAATGGTTTGATGATCAATACAAACTAGTCTTTAAGATTTAGATTGAATGGAATATGCTGAACCTACATAGCGCCCAAAATGGCCGCTGAATTCCGCCACAACCATATAAGCGACGTCTTGACCCTCATCAAGCGAAGAGTTCACCAGAGACATCCACCCGAGGAGGAAGTCCAGAGTTCCACCAGCCTTGTTGGCTACCAAAAATGTTTCCTTAGACACAACATTCCTTGATCTCCAGCAATTGTTAAGCAATTCTATAAAAATTCCTGAATCCTACATCGTGAATGTATGTTCTTTGTTAGAGATAATAAATTTAATTAAAGCTCAGTTGTTCCTTAAATCCCGAGTCCATTACTGCTTCTTGTCCCTGAGAGTCCATTGCCCTTTCATAGATTTCTGCCTTAAACCTGGTCATAGATTATCTGTGAAGGGGGATACATCAATCTCAGCCCATCCTGTGCTGCCTTAGCCCCTGACACAGCGCCTGAAATGGCATGAAACTAACAGCAGCAAAAGTGTTATGTACTAACAAATCAGGATTGCTTTACCATGAAACTTGGGTGGAGAGGGTGGGATTTAATGCCTTTGAAATTCCCTCGCCTGTTACTTTTGCTGCGAAACGGAAAAGGAAGCAATCGGCGAGCAGGCGCCGAAAGCTGAAAGCGCTCATTGAATTTGATTTTCCAAACGCCTAGACGATACAGAACAAATATGGCCGCCACTGATGCGGAAGTAATGTTTATTTCAACATTAATGGATTATATACGCCCCAAAATTGTGATTCGAATTAGTTGATTCAGCGGTGAGGTAGGCAAAGCAATCCTGAATCCATGCTAGCGCCAAAATAAACGTGACTATCGCCTAGACGATAGTCAGGATTATTTTAGGACGCTAACAACAACATAAGAATTTTATAGATTTAATCTTTCAGGTCGAATGGTAAACAAGTACCAGGTATGCAGCATAATACTATTGTGTATAGACAGAATGGATGATTATTGTCGCTGGGAAGTGGCAGGCATCCCGGACGCCATGAGGTTCAACTGTTAACAGAGTCAAGCTACAATGATTGTCTCCAATTAGATAGATTATAATATTTGAGCTGTGCACTCAATTGTTCCTTTACTATCCATATTAGATTAATATTTCCATATAAAATTATATTAAGCAATGCGATTCCCAATTCAAATTTACTTTCTGTTTTCCTATAAAATTTCCATTCCGATTTATTCCATCCTAATATTGAAAAATCCTGCCAATAATAAGTATGAGGAACGACGACTGGAAACTCCGTGGAAGCCCATGCTCCAGCTTAGTGCCGGACCTCTAAAATTCCAATTCCGGACAATTTTCGAACTTAAGATTGAGTTAAAAACATGAAACTTGTAGCTTATATTGAAAATAACTTTTAGTGACCTAAGACCGGCTTGATTGTCTGGTTGTGCCGTCGGCTAGGTTCCCAACAAACAAGACGGCCGTAGGCCTGTTTACTAAATGGTTTGATGATCAATACAAACTAGTCTTTAAGATTTAGATTGAATGGAATATGCTGAACCTACATGGCGCCCAAAATGGCCGCTGAATTCCGCCACAGCAACTTCGAGCTGTGCAGCAGCGAGAATTTGCCCCCCAATTCAGCGGGATAAATAAGACGAGAACGATATTTATACAAATGATTTAGTGATCAAGAAGTTATGACAGAACAACTATTTTTGAAACACGACTTAAACATTGGGGTCATAAACAGTTAAAGCTTGGTCTGCCAAGAACCTACAGATAGCCTCCTGGAATGTATCTAAGAATATGGCATTGCCAATTAATGACAAATGGGTGCCATCAGCTTTTAATAGGCCTGGAGTGCTGTCAATTGAATGTTTAATGGAACGACCATTGGGTAGCTCCCTGCAAGCCTGCCGCCCCGCTCTGTTCACACGCTTCCGCTTGTTGTCCAATTTCTTTAAATTCCCAGGGGTGTTTGTGATACCCCTCCAGTGGGTCCTGATGAGGATGTCGGACCATACAATGATGGCCTCTGGGAACACCGATGATATATATGACAGGTGCTTGTTGAGATCTTTTATTATTCTAGCCACTTTTGTAGAAACAATGTCATTCCCCCCAACATGAATGATGACCATTTTAGGGGTGCCATCGAAGAGCAGGGCGCGCTGAAAACGAGGTAGTAGGCCATCCAGCCGCATGCCACTAACACCCATCCACTTGATGGTTAACCCCGTACCCAGATTAGGCGAACCCCTAAGGGCCTGAAGATCTTCTTCCAGGTGGTTAATAAGACTGTCCCCGATTAACCAAATTTCTGAAATAATAATTTATAATGCAGTGAACTTTGAAGTATGGACCCTTTCCCAGGGTCAAAAAGTTTATTATTTCCTTGGGATTTACCCAATTGATGAGCGAAAAACCCCAAATTGCAATTGTGCGGGAAAGAAACATTAAAATCTGACAATTTTATATGCCATGTAGGTGGGACAAACACCAGACTATCATTTTAAAACAAAGGAATGATCCAGATTGGATCACTGAGTATGTTTTGATATTTAAACTTCTCCCAATGACTGCAATTCTCGTGCTATTTTCCCAATGCCCAGGACCCAATTCCCAAAATACTGAAAATGAACACCGAAATTGTTAAATGGTAGGGGATTTCTTAAGGTGCTGAGAAAAGAGACCATTATGGTCAGGTTCTGTTAGCTTAAGGAAAAAACATGGTTCGCATTAATTTCTAATATATCGTTCTACTGTTGAGGACCGCCACCTCCCAAGCCTTTTGATAGTTTCATGATCGAAGCCCAAAGAGGCCAGGTCTGAGGCACGGCCAATCCTGAATGAATGAGAGGTGTATAGATGTGATGGAAGGCCCAGTGCTTGGATTGCCTTCTTCAGGACCCCACCAAACTGGCTACGATTTACGGGAGACCCATTTGCGTGAATGAATAGGTACCCTTCTGTGGCTGGGCGAACTTGTAGAAATTGAGCTGCTGCTGTAACACAACAGAATGTTCTGTCAGTAGATACAGGGATGCTGATTACTGTTGGTGGGCCAGATTGGTTAGTTTTGGAAATACGAATAGAGACCAATAGTGCTGCCCGGTTTACTGCTAATTTCAAATCGGAAGCTAGCAAAGGCCTATTCGCATGGGCGATACCAGTGAAAACCACCTCGCTAACTCGAAGCAAGCCAAAGTAGGCCAGCAAATAAGCTGACCTGAAAAGTAAGGTTTCATAACTTGATGTGCATATCTCGGGTAGCGCTGCACAAATTCTCACCAATAGAGCTTTAGTAATAGGGGCACGAATGTCACGTCTTTTCCTCAGCCGTTTACATCCCTCTAAAAGTTTTTTCGCCACAAAAGACTCCAGGGGGTCAGCCAGATTGTGTAGCTTATGAAAATAGCTTAGTCCAGCCGCATAGGTGCTTATTGTGGCAGGAGCATAGCCAATGGTAAAGCAATAAGATAAAAATAGAGTAAGTTGACTTGATGGTATCGGCCATAAATCTGGCAAACTGTAAGGAACTCGAAATTGTTGGAAGGCTGACCATGCATTCTTGTAAACTGCATGGGAGTTGTCAGATAAGCTCGCTGCTAAGAGGTTTTTAGCGTTCAGGAGAAGATGTTCCATAGATGGTCGGGTACCGGAGTCTGGGTCTGGTCGGCATCTGGTACGAGCTGACGGAACCTCTGAAATTGAAACCTGCTTAAAGCATCAGCTATGCCATTTGCAGCCGAACTGATGTGTTGGGCTTTTACGGCAACATTTAGGCGCAAACACTGTAGTGTGAATGCCCTTAAGATGGTCATGGCCCTGTCAGATTTGGACGTCATGGAGTTCACTATGTGCACCACTGCCAAGTTGTCCACACGGAAAAGGATCTTCTTATTACGAAGTGATTCCCCCCAGATATGCAAGGCCACCAAGAGAGGGAACAGTTCCAGGGCCGTGATATCCCCAAGGATGCCCTGTTCCGACCAGGAAAGAGGCCAAGGAGCACAGGCCCACTTCCCCCCAAAGAAGGCCCCAAAACCAAGGCTAGATCCACCTGCACTGTCTGTGAACAACTGGATATCCTCATTAGACACCCAAAACCTATCATGGAACACTGAGACACCGTTAAAATCCCGGAAAAATTCCAGCCAGAGCTCCAAATCTCTCTTCATATTACGAGTAATACGAAGATAATGGTATGGCTTAGACAAGCCACAGGTAGCATTTATAAGCCGGCGACAAAAGGGCCTTCCAGGGGTTATTGCCCGACATGCGAAGTTGAGCGAACCAATAAGTGATTGCATTTGTTTGAGCGTGCTTTTATTGCGAGTCAGCAGCTCTTGAATTTTTTGTGAAATTTCATCAATCTTTTCCCTTGGGATGCGAATCACCATTTCGACCGAGTCTATTTCAAGGCCTAGAAAGCAAAGTTTAGTTGTAGGTCCTTCAGTTTTTTCACTTGCTATTGGTACACCCAAAACAGCCATCTGTTGTTCAAACACTGCCATGATACTTGCACATTGACAAGTACCCTTTCGCCCCCCCCATGAGAAAGTCATCCAGATAGTGAAGGAGCTTCCCCAAAACAGAGTGTCTCGCAACATTAAACTCAAGAAATGTCGCAAGAAGTTCCCAAGTACGACATGCAATGCTGCAGCCAAATGGCATGGCTTTGTCGAAATAAAATTTTCCATCAAACTTGAAACCAAGCTGGTCAAAATCATTAACTGCAACTGGGAGCAGCCTAAATGCTGACTTGATATCAGACTTGCCCAAAAGACAACCTTCGCCCAGGTCCTGTACCAAATGTATGGCCTTATCAAAGCTGGTGTATTGGACAGAGCAGAGCTGAGGGTCAATAAAGTCATTAACTGAATCACCACTTGGGAATGACAAGTGGTGAATGAGGCGGTACTGGCCAGGTTCCTTCTTGGGCACCAAGCCTAAAGGGGAAACACGTAAATTAGGCAAGGGTCTGCCGTCGAAAGGCCCAGCAACCCTACCAGCCTCTATTTCCTTTTCAATTTTTTGGCGTACAATCTCAGGATTTGACCGCGCTGACTGCAAGTTTTTGGAATCATGCGGAGCCCGTCTCCCTGAGTAATGAAGCGGGAAACCATATGAAAAACCATTAATCAGCAGGGTTGCCTTGTCCCGATCATAGCCATCCAACTCACTAATAAGGTTCTGGATGTTAATAGGGGATTTAGCTAAAGAAAAGACGTCACTTGTGGGGTCTTGCAGTGCATAAGGAAAAACCATGGGACCTGGGTCATCTGAAATTGAAAAAACAAAAATTTTTACTGATCCGGCACTAATACCAACGAATTTAGTGTCAAAAAGTGAAATGGTCATGAATAGAACCATCAGGTCACACGTCACGTCCCGAATCAACACAAGTGAAAAAGAAAACATACCATATTCGTTCCCATTACCACACCATGCACTTAGGATTTACAAAATTGCCTTCAAAATGCGTGGTAAAATATCAACCCAATATCATTATTCACATTATAATAAATCTGACAGACAACTGAATCGCTGAAACTGTAAAAGTGCTAAGAACAGCAACAGCAATGTTTTCCAGAGTTTGTACAGTTTTTGAGGTCAGACGCCAGGACAACCCTGTACTTGTGCAATATTTTCCGGAAGTTAGTTACCCTGGTGCGCTTATTGCGGCCTGTATGGCAATTGGGACGAATACGGTAAATCGCATCAATGAACCCTTCGAACAATAAGAAATCCTACCCACAAATCAAAAGACCTTAAGGTCAATTAACCATTTACAGCCTGGGGCCCCGTCTCGAAAAGGTTTTCCCCCCACGAAAATGAGGGTTGAAACCCCTCGTTGGTCGAAAAGATTGGCCTCCCCTGATGGCCCTTGGGTTTAGCTTGAAGCAAGACACACGACCGTGATTGTTGCCCCCGCAGAACGAGCATGCATGGGGGAAACGGCAAGTGGGGAAGTTGCAAAACCCATTATTAAAGTCAAGGCAAGCAGAGGGCCTGAAAGATGTTTGGGGTTGGGCTGGTTGTGCCGCCATGTTAGTCATAATTCTCAGCCAAAGGTCAGAGTTGAGCTTGTTCCATGGCTGCACGTTAGTGCCCTGTCGCATGCGGAACTGCTCATCATATGCCCTCCAAGACAAGGACGTGGATCGGGCAGCGGCATCCCGTATAATACTCATATAATGCAAGAGCTCTTGAGATTTGTCAGGGTATTTCTGCAGGTATATAGAAGAGAAAATTAGGAAAGCATCAGTCCATTTCTCTATGTTCGGGACGGTGCCTTTGTGAATAAGCTCGGGCCGAGTCTCCAAGCATCCACTCTTTGACAAATGCACCAGACCCGAAGCACAGATTCGCTGTAATTCCATTGCCCCTTTCAAGAGCAGGTCAATGTTAATATACTGATTTGACCAGATTCTTTGGCAAATTTGATGTGGCACATGGCAAGAAATTTCCTCGCTGCCCAGCTTAATCAAATCGCCGCCGAAATTAAAATTGATTATAGCAGTGCCAGTAGCATCCTGTAGTACCGATGGGCACGTGCCATTTTGGACAGATTGAGTGCCTGTTGGTGCCTGCAGAGCTTGGGTAATGTCTTGCGGTACAGCAAGCGATGTAGAGAGGTTTGTGCCAGACTGGCTAGTGGTGGTTACTCCCCCACTAGTGCTGCCATTCTGGCTCTGCAACTGTGCGCCGTTTGGAGCACCAGAATCGAGTATTAAATCGGCTTGTGGCAAGACTGGCTGAGGTTGGGTTAAGTCTGTGCCAATTTGGGGAGTAGGAACGTTCAGACCTGTGACCATGTTGCCGTTTGAACTCATCTGGGGGGCATTCCCAGGGGCAGGATTGTGCACGGGCACCTCAGCCCTGTTTTGGCATGCCTGAGCGAAATCTCGGAAAATACGCTCAAAATCTATGGGGTTAGGCGATGTGGCGATATTGTGTGAGGGTCCTTGTAGCATTGTGTTACCTGTGGGCTGCTCCTGGCTTGGGCCAGGTTTCGGATCCCCCGCAAGTTGAACGACCTCATCAACATCCACAGTTTTCGCCCGCTTCGAGCGAGTCTCGACGCCCCTCTGCATTGTGGCCCCGGTTGCGGTCCCTTTAGACGATCCCTTCCTTTTTCCCATTGCAAATAGCCGTAGGATTGACGATCGCTGTCGTGGATTTAATGCCTTTGAAATTCCCTCGCCTGTTACTTTTGCTGCGAAACGGAAAAGGAAGCAATCGGCGAGCATGCGCCGAAAGCTGAAAGCGCTCATTGAATTTGATTTTCCAAACGCCTAGACGATACAGAACAAATATGGCCGCCACTGATGCGGAAGTAATGTTTATTTCAACATTAATGGATTATATACGCCCCAAAATTGTGATTCGAATTAGTTGATTCAGCGGTGAGGTAGGCAAAGCAATCCTGAATCCATGCTAGCGCCAAAATAAACGTGACTATCGCCTAGACGATAGTCAGGATTATTTATGGATAATCTTGTCTCAATTATACGCACTCATTAAAATTGCCTCACCGAGGCCATTCAAATGAGTACGTAGAATATGCCTGCCCGCCTCGGTAGCTCAGTCAGATGTGCGTATGACTGGTGATCAGGAGGATGCGGGCTCGATACCTGCCGGGGTCAGCAACATTCTTTCGTGGAGATTAATCATGAAATCTTTTCTACGGCCATTCTCTCCCTTCCGCTCATTCAAGAAGGGCTGTTGTCAGTTTCTGGCAATGGAATGTGCGCTGTACTGGTTAACCGCTTATGCATAAGCATGCCTAGGAAAAGTGTGGATAGGTGAACTGACCAGCTAAAAAATGACCTAAAATTGTTGACTGGGCCGTAAAACTCCGATACAAACAAACAAGCAAAACATACAATATGCCAGTATTTAATATAAGATCTCCGTTTTAATCCCTTATTATATCTTACGCTATAATTTCTCGATGTCCGCCCCCGCCCTTCGGGGCTTGAAGAAATAGATTTAGCTGAAACCCAACGCACATGAGTACTGGTAAACCGCTTAAAAGGGTCTAAGCCTGCCCAGGCAAAGTGGCGCGAGTCGGACCGCCCATGCTTATTAACCCTATTGGTTTCAATGGGTGGCAGGGTTTGAGATGACATTTCATCTAAGTGTCGAGTAAATGTCCAACAGCATTGGAAGCAAAGTCTCCAAAATGACCTATATAGTGTTGACAGGAACATTAAACCTCAAATCACACAAACAAACAAATTTCCCAGTGAATAGACTATCGGAGTGTAGAATCAATTAAATATCCCAAAGGTGTTGGGTTTAAGTTTTTACGACCTCGTCAACACTATTTAGGTTATCTTGGAGAAGTTGCTTCCGCTTTTGTAGGACTTTTACTAGATATTGAGATGAAATGACATCTCAAGCCATACCGCCCTAACAAACCCATGCTGGGACCGTCCGACTCGCACCACTTTGCCTGGGCAGGCTGAGACCTAAGCGTATTACTAGTACTTTGTAGGATAGATTTCAGCTCTATGCCGAAGTATCATGCAGCCCAATCTATTTTTTCAATCCCCGATGGGCGGCGGCCCACCCAAAGGTGTTGAATTTACTGAAGTTCGTTTGTCTGTAATTTAACCATTTTTATACCAAATGGAATCTTTGTCCTTATATATAGCAGGAGTCCCGGCCCCCGCCCATCGGGGCTTGAAGAAATATATTGGCTGCATGATGCTTCCACGCAGAGCTGAATCCGACCCGCACACAAGTACTGGTAAACCGCTTAGAGGATCTAAGCCTGCCCAGGCAAAGCGGTGCGCATGAGTTGGACCGTCCATGTTTATAAACCCTATTGGTTTCATTGGGCGACAGGGCTTGAGATGTTATTACATCTCAATGTCAGGTAAAAGTCCCACAAATTTGGAAACAACGTCTCAAAAATGACATTCACACTGTTGACGGGGACGTTAAACCTCAAATCAAACAAACAAACAAACAATAGAAGGAGTCCAGTTCGAAAGTTGGGGGTGACAGGTTGTGTTATCTTTTAAATTGGTTTTGAAAATGGCTGATATTTTTTTGCAAACAGTGTAGGTTAGAAGCCTCCTCGGTGTAGTGGTTACGATACTCGCCTTGTAAACCAGGGATCGCAGGATCGATCCCGGCCTCCTCCAGACTTTCGGATGAGTCTTTAAGCCGAGGTCCCATCTCCGTATAACCTTAGCTGTTGGTGGGACGTAAAATTTAAATACTCACTCAAACAGTGTAGGCCCTGATCAGACGCCGCATTCGGCGGCGTCTGATCTTTGCTTGCACTGTTTGCCAATTATCCGTTTTTTGGGTTTGTGGTATAAAATCAGTTAAGTAATCAGCTTAACAACATTGTGTTTTGTTTGTTTGTTTGATTTGAGGTTTAACGTCCTCGTCAACACTGTAAAGGTCATTTTAGAGACGTTTTCCAATTTTATTGGACTTTACCGACATTGAGATCAAATGATATCTCAAGCACTGTCGCCAAATAAAACCAACAGGGTTTATAAGCATGGACGGTCCGACACTCACACCGCTTTGCCTGGGTAAGCTTAGATCCTCTAAGCAGTTTACCATGCAGTACTCGTTTGCAGGTCGGATTCAGCTCTGCGTTGAAGCATCATGCAGCCCATATATTTCTTCAAGCTCCGATGGGCGGGGGCCGAACAACACTATGTTAAAAGAGAAAGACATGTAATGCATATGCTAATTTTATTAACATCTTCATTCTTTTTACATGCTATTTGTTTGTCTGTTTATATTGGAGTTTAATGGCCCAGTCTACAGTCTGTTTATAATGGAGTTTAATGGCCCAGTCTACACTATTTAGGTCATATCAAGCTGATTAGTTTACATATCTACATATTTCCTGGGCGTCCTTATATGTAAGCAGTTAAAGTTCACTTCCTTTGGCCAGAAACTTACAACTGCCATTCTCGAATCAGTTACAGTGTCTTTCCCACAAAATGGCCGAAACTGTACTTTTGCCAAATATTCAAGTGCAACTTTATTTCTCAAAGAGTCAAGTGTGTTGCCATAAGCGTAGACCATATTAAACTGTAATGTGACCATTATTTGTTTGTCATTGCATCTAGTACCAAAGTATGAATACAGTTCCCGCAGGCACACAACGTTGACGCAGCAATGAATTAAAGGCTTCAACGCTGTTTCAACGTTAATTCAGCATTGAGCACCTGATGGGCTCGGCATTATCTTACCTGGGCAACATCCGAATGTCTGACTTGGTGGCATGGCCGAACAGTCAAAATTGATTTTATCACAGGTATCTTTATATAGCGCATTGCTAAACATGTCCATCAACGCAGAACCGACGTCAAAATTAGGCATCAGAATTAAAAAGATCCACTCCAAAATTTTTCCAATTGCCTCTGTGCCGATCTCTGGTATAGTCAAGATGTAGACAGCCATCAGAAATACA
Organism: Lucinisca nassula; assembly: GCA_963580285.1. Taxonomy (NCBI): domain Eukaryota; kingdom Metazoa; phylum Mollusca; class Bivalvia; order Lucinida; family Lucinidae; genus Lucinisca; species Lucinisca nassula. The sequence continues at coordinate 147,129,896 of OY757016.1, read as the reverse complement.
AGACCTGCAAATATACGTTTATCGTGAGATTCAATATAATATGCAAGGTTTTATACGTTACTGATTCATCACTATATACTCAAACATATACAGTAAAACTCCAACATTAAGACCACCTTTGAAACTGTTCAAAAGTGGTCTTATAGACCACTTTTGACTGACCAGAGGACACTGTTTGCAGAAAACACAAAGAAAGAATAACTGCATCCTTAAGAGCAGAATCTTTATTTTAGATGGTTTTAATAGAGGAATTTCCCTAAAATGTCTTGCATACAAAATATTATGTTGTGCAAACAAGCTAATATGTTGCGCAAACAAAATATTATGTTATGAGTGAGTGGGTGAGTGTTTGAGTTTTACGTCCCACCAACAACAATGTGTGGCGGCCGTTAAAAGTCTCCCTGCCCTTGATCAAAGTGTGGGTTATATTTTCTAATCCTTTGGGATCATTGGTTTTACTGCAGAACTTGGGAAATATTTGAGGGTCACTGATGAGGCCTAATTGGCCGAAAATAGCTAGAATGGACTAGAAAAATCTTTTATTTTATTGTGACGTAAGATTCGATTGATCAATTACAGTAAGTATCCTAAAATTTTATAAAATGAAAAGAAAATTTACTTTTTTTCGATAAATATCAAAAATATTTGATCTCGTATGTTGAAAACATCAGAATGTTCACTCGTGCTTCGCACACATGAAAATTCTGATATTTTCAACATAATCGATGAAATATTTTTGATATTCATCTCAAAAAAGTAAATATCCTCTATGTACACTCCATTATTTTCAGTGTTGTGCTGTACGTCTTGCTTCCTAACGACTGCCCCTTTCCCAGAACATTTAATTTCACTGCATCTGGTTTTAAAGGAATGTATGGCGGCCGTAAAAAGTCTCCCTTCCCTTCATCATAGTGTGGGTTATATTTCTGTTCCATTGGGATCATTGATTTCACTGCGGAATTAGGGAAATATTTGAGGGTCAATGATGAGGCCTAATTGGCCGAAACTAGCTAGTCTGGCCCAGAAAAATCTTGTACACTACGTAAGTTTCCGTTCTGTTCTGTACCCCTTCCTTCCAAAGGATTGCCCCTTTCTCAGAACATTTAAAATTAGCTGGTCTTTCAATTACGAAAACATGCGTATCCAAATACATTGTAATCTTTATCGCCGAAAAAAATGAAACTTTTAGATGAAAAATTGTGATATTTTTCTTAATTCTGCTCAAAATATAGATTGTTTGTACTCGTTAGAACCGCGTTATCGAGGCGGTTCTAACGAGTACTCACAATCTATGTTTTAGAGCAGAAATAAGAAAAATAAGGGTTACCGCTTTTGTACCCCAGTTTTACTATATAAAAGGGGGGGTTCAAATGGGGTAAAACATATATAGGCGTGTTTTCTTGATCACAGCAGAATTTCAGGTTTTAAAAGCCAGAATATAAATAATGCTATACGACGTTGCCGGTACTTTTACATTTGACACTATCCTGTAGCTATATATGGCGTATCCTTCGGGCTATTTGGAAATATATACATGTATATACTGCAGAACCTAATTCCTTCAAATAACTTTTTGACATGAAAATTTGTTGAAGACAGTGGTAGTTCGAATATATATTATTTTATTTTTGATAGCCTATTGGCCATTTTGTGGGAAAGTTACTGTCCTTTTGGCTTTCTGCTGTTGGTATTTCCATTGGGGTTCGTTGTTTCATGTTTGTGTTTCTTTCCCTTTGGTGTCTCTGAGGGGAGCTGTGTGTCAATTGTATCGATCCCTGATCATTGCCTCCACTTTTATTTTAATCATATCCTTCAGGCCATGAATCATTGTGGTGAGCTTAAGGATATATTCACGGTATTCTATAAAATAAAGGTATGCTGTGTGTAATCATTTGAATCGTTTCTTTAAGGCGATTGTAAATAGTATAAACTAATTATTAAATAAAGACCCCCAACTAATATATGAATATGTGGAACTATTGGATGAATTATCCAGGTTCTCAAGAGCGAGTTCGAATAAGCCAAGGTAAACGAGCCATCTTTGTTCGATTTTTTGACGTCTTACTGTAAAATGACACAGATTTGTGCCCCCAAAGTTCATATCACACAAATTAAAGAAATAATGTCAATACCTGAGCCAAGGTTGATCATTGACACAACCACCATGCCAGTTGCCGGGACCTTAAATAGGTAGTGTAGGAGATATACAAATGGTAACACAGCCCAACCATAGACCATGAAGATTAAGAATACAATCCCCAGTCGACCATCATTTACATAAGCTTCTGTGTTGAAGGCTGCAAACACTACAAGTATACACAATACAGGAATGATGTAGTTGATAATATCCCAGGCAAAGGTTGATAGCCAATACGATCCTGGTCCCACACCGCTAACTACCTGCAGGTGTTTCGCTCCTACTGACTTTTCTTTGATCAGAAATATGATAAAGCTCGTCACCATGAACGCCATTCCAAACAAGATACTAATTGCGATGATAAATCCAGTGCCTGTGCTGGAGAAGAATATAGCATCTTGGTTGTCTTTAATTTTCCTAGGAAACGGGTGATTGTAGGTATGTATATTGTATTCATCATTTGTAAAGTAACGTAGCATGCCATTCATCATATAATGAAGTGAGATAGCAATACCATGTAAAGGCTGGTCATTAAAATGTGCCGTAATATTGCTTGGTGAAGTTAATGATTTATTTGAATATTCAAAATCACAAGCAACTATATATTTTGAGTTGAAAGTAGAACTACCGATATCTCTTTTCTGTTGTAAGAAATATTCATCCATATTTGCAAACGTTTTTCTGTCGACATCATCCGTTTTTCCAAATTGGTTCCGGTAAGCGTCAGCTAGATCTGAATTGTTTATGTTCGGTAGTAAACCATCGCTGTATGGAACCACAAAATCAGTGAATGGGTGACTGTCTAGTAGTAACATCGGCTCGTCTTCAACTTTAGGTATAGTTTTTTCAACAGCAAGAGCCATGATTGTAAACACAATGGGCAGCAGTAGTTGTACGACACTGATAACCTTGTTACGCCAGGAATGAATAAACTTCTTGATGAACATCCCATAAAATTGTTGCCACATCAGTGAAAACCCAGTAGTCTTGGAAACGTTTCTATTGTAGCCTGAAAGAAAAGTAAGAATCAAGATTCTTACACACCAGCTACGGAAATCCGTGCTTTTTGCCCGGGAGAGAACCCTGTTCTTACCTTGGTGCTCTTACCCAGGCAAACTACATAAGTATAATGCGCGAAAAAATAAAACGCTACGCTTTATAAAGTAAAATGAGAACATTTTTGCCAGTGCAGTGCAAATTGGTTGGTTGATTTGAGGTTAACGTCCCCGTCAGCACTGTAAAGGTCATTTTGGAGACGTTGCTTCCAATTTTGTTGGGACTTTTACCCGACATTGAGATGAAATGACACCTCAAGCCCTGTCGCCCAATGAAACCAATAGGGTTTATAAGCATGGACGGTCCGCCTCGCACCGCCGTTCCTGGACAGGCTTAGATCCTCTAAGCGGTTTACCAGTACTAGTGTGCGGGCCGGATTCAGCTCTGCGTGGAAGCATCATGCAGCCCATATATTTCTTCAAGCCCCTATGGGCGGGGGCGGCAGGACAAAAAAGAATATAATTTGGAGTACTATTATACTTGGGTGTTTCCAACTCTCGGAATGACCGTGCTGAGCAGAACCTCGGCGTAAACTCGGTTCCTCTCAGCACGGTAACCCTCGAGTTGGAAAAGAACCATATATTCTTACATTGTTTTAGTCTCTTTTCTAGCCAGATGATTACAAAGTAGAAGTGAAACAAAGATCAGGAATCGATACAATTAACTTACTCAACCCATCAAAGACACCAAAGGGAAAGAAACACAAACATTAAGCGACCAGACCATAATGGAAACCTAAACAAAGGAAGGCCATCAGGACAGTTACTTTCCCACAAAATGGCCATATGGCCATTCAAAATAAAAAGACAAGTGATACACACAGTAAGTAACAAACAACAACATTAATAAACCGCCACTACTATAAATAAAATAAAATAAAGTACAATGCTTCAAACAGGACTTAACATGTAAATGTTCCTGACGAAATGGGACCTGAAGAATTAACAACGCAACATCACCATCTTAAAACGGTCTGTAGCTTTGAAATCGATTTTTATGGGGCCCAAATCTTCAGCCTTGGTTCAAATATTGTCTAAAACATAAACAAAATTCGGTTCACTTAAGGGTTTCTTATTTCCATGGGCCACTATGCTCACCAGAGCTCAGGGGGCACTGCCCACTGGCAGCAATGTATTTTAATTAACCATGGAAGCCCTGCACCAAGGAAACTACAGATAGAATTTGGACCCAATCAGCCTAGTGGCTTCAGAGGTCTGATTTCGCTTGAATGTGTTGTTGCAGGACAACAGATGACAATTGACAATTTCCCATCTGTGGCAACTAATAGGCCTAAAAGAACATTATTAAAGGAACATTTCTATGTAAAGTTTGACAAAATTTCTTGAAAGGCATAAATGTCATTTTTCAATTTTCCTCATTTATAAGTCAATGGAAATTCTTAACTTGCCATAGCAAACAAACCAAAGAGCCAAATTTCATAAACCAGAGCTCAGGTAGCCACTGTCAATGACATTGAATTTTAACAGGATATGATTTTAATCTACCAATTATAAAGTCTCCCAAACAAACCCCATACCCAATTGAGCACTCATGTGGACTGTACCTGAAATATTAGGTGTTTTATAAAGTAGACAGGGTGGGGCATGAACCCAATGGAGCCCTGGTTGGTGTCACTAAATGCATCTTATCAAAAAGAACAGAGACATTATGGTTTAGCGGTGGGGATATGTATGGCTCCTGAGATGTAAGGCTTTTTAAGCAGTGGAGGGATTCGGGCATGGTGGATCCCAGAAAAGCCCAAGATTGTTGAATGCTGAACGGTTTCTGAGATATGAGGCCCTTTTATGAAGTGGATGGGAGAGAAATGGCCGCTGCGGACCCCCCAAGATGTGGGCGAGTGAATGTGTCTAATAACAATGAACAAGAATATATGTGATTATGGGGTGGGCATTTGAATGGTTTCTGAGATATATGGCCCATTATGAAGTTGGGACTTATCATAAGGAAGAAGAATATATATGGGTAAGGGGTGGGGATCTGAACAGTTTCTGAGATATATGGCTTTTAATGAAATAAAGGCATGGGACATGGCCGGTGGCACCCCGGGAGTCCACCATGCTGGTGTCACTGATTGCGTCTTATCATAAGGAACAAGAATATATTATGGTTTAGGGGTAGGGCTCTGAACAGTTTCTCAGATATATGGTCTTTTGTGAAGTTGAGGTGTGGAGCATGGCCCGGGCATGTCCTGGGTGACTCCTAGGTTTGTGTCACTGAATGTGTCTTATCATAAGGAACAAGAATATATATGGTTTAGGGGTGGGGATCTGAAATGTTTCTAGAATATTTGGCCTTTTATGAAGTGGAGGGATGGGGCATGGGGGACCCCAGGTTGGTGTCACTGAGTGCGTCTTATCATAAGGAACAAGAATATATATGGTTAAGGAGTGGGGATCTGAATGGTTTCTGTGATAAATGACATTTTATGAAGTGGAGAGGGTGGGGCATAACCCCGGCACATCTGAGGGAACCCCCAAGTTGGTGTCACTTAATGCATCTTATCATAAGGAACAAGAATATATATGGTTTAGGGGTGGGGATTTGTAAGGTTTCTGGAATATTTGGCCTTTTATGAAGAGGAGGGGGTTGGGCATGGCCCCGGCACATCCTGGGTGTTCCCTAGGTTGGTGTCTCTGAATGAGAATTATCATAAGGAACGAGAATATATATGGTTTAGGGATGGGGATCCGTAGGGTTTCTGGGATATTGGGCCGTTTATGAAATGGAGGGGGTCGGGCATGGCCCAGGCACATCCCGAGGGACCCCCAGGTTGCTGTCATTGAGTGCGTTTTATCATAAGAAACAAGAATATATACGGTTTAGGGGTGGGGATCTGAATGGTTTCTGAGATAAATGGCATTTATTGAAGTGGAGGGGGTGGGGGCATGTCCCCGGCACATCCGGGGGAACCCCCAGGTTGGTGTCACTTAATGTGTCTTATCATAAGGAACAAGAATATATATATGGTTTAGGGGTGGGGATCTGTAAGGTTTCTGGGATATAAGGCATTTTATGAAGTGGAGGGGGCAAGGCATGGCCCTGGCACAACCTACGGGACCCACAGGCTGACATAAAAGCATATGTCTGAGAGAAGTTTACTCAAGGAACGTTTCTATGAAAAGTTTGTCAAAATATCTGCAAAGGCTTGGTAGTTAATGCCATTTTTCAATTTCCCCATTATAAGTTTATGGAAAATCTAAGTTGCCATAGCAACCAAACTAAAAACAAAAAACATGTAAAGGCTTATAGAGCATACGGTTTCTGAGAAGATCATTTTTTAAGTATTTTTTTTTTCTTTTTTTTTCATTTTGGTTTCCATGGCAACCAATACAAATGATCAGCAGCCCTAAATTCATATGGCAGAGAGTGGATTGTCTAAGGAACATTTCTATGAAAGTTTTGTCAAAATATCTGCAGAGGCTTGGCAGTAAATGCCATTTTTCAATTTTCCCCATTATAAGTCTATTGGAACTCTAAGTTGCCATAGCAACCAAACTAATGAGCCGATTTTCATAAAGAAAAAAATTTCAACCCCCCGCCCAAGGATGCTACAAATAAAAATTTGGCCCAATCGGCCCAGTGGCTTCAGAGGAGAAGTCGTTTGAAAGGGTTGTTGACGGACATACGACGCAAACGACGCAGACGACGACGACGACGGACAACTGCCTATCCTATAAGTTCCCCGAAGCCTTCGGCTCTGGTGAGCTAAAAATAAGTAAGTGGTGGAAATGAGTATTAGGACTATTGACAAACACCGAAACAATTACACCCAGTGCTATCTATTTATTTGTTTGTTTGGAGTTTAGCGACTCAGTCGCCAACAGCATCTAGGTTATATCGAGTCAGTCACTTTACCTAACCCTACCTTCTGGGTAGGCTTATACAAGCGGTAACCAGTACAGTGCAAAAAGCAGTGAAGGCAATAATCAGGAATCGATACAATTAACCCACAGCTCCCATCTGAGACACCAAAGGGAAAGAAACACAAACATTAAATTAATAGACCCTAATGGAAACACCAATAGCGGGAATAAAAAGAACAGTTATTGTACCACAAAATGGCCAATTGGCTATCCGAAACGAAAAGATATAAGCGATCCACACACTCAAGGACAAACTATAACAGAAATCAACCTTGACAGGAGAACCGCATCGGAACGGTCAGGGAAGGGGCTTAAATCGATTGTACGCGGTCGTAATCCTCGCCCTTGATTCCGTCGCGATTTCGACAAATAATTTGTTCAGTCCGCATGAAGAGCTCCTTACTCATCAGTGCAATATCCCCAAATAATTTGTTCAGTCCGCATGAAGGCCTCCTATCTCATCAGTGCAACCATTATCCAAAATATAAGATATCACCAAGACATACAAAAAGGCAAAAAATAAATCATAAAAGATTCACCGCCTTGGTCAGAAAAATTTTACTGCAGGGATTACATCGATTTTACTTGGCTACAGCCCCCGCTCTTAGAGAACTGGCGCTGTTTACACAAATGATTTGTTTAGTGAGCGTGGAGGTAACCTAACTCATCTGTGCAACATCTCCGAGAAAATGAAATCTTGTTTTGTTTTTACTTACTGATAAAATCACCATGGTTAATGGCCTGCATCGGTATAATAGTTTGTCCGTATGCAGTTTGATTCATTGCCGCATTGTCATTTCCTGTTTTGTCTCCGCCACTAGCGTTTACTTCACCATTGGATGTAATACTTGACTTGCTGGAAGTATCTGTACTCCCGTAATTCGGATTGTCATATGTATCGATACGTTTGTATGTTGGTTTAGCTAGTTCTGTCGAATTGTCGTCATCTTCCTCTGCACCTTCACCGACCCTGATAAATATAAATGCAATATATTGCTACCCTTGATGGCTGTAGGAAAGGTTTTCAAATAAAAGGTTGCGGACATTTTGTTTTCAGTTTTGCTCCAAACTCAGGTTAAGGATGTTTCTAATGCTTTAATAACTCCCAAAGAACTAACGTGATGAGCCTGTTCTTGCAATCACCTATTCTTATTTATCATATGACGTCGCGTCTGAGAGTGTAATAACGCCATGTAATATTTTCGATAATCCACTAGTGGATTAAATATGCAAATTAGGTAGATACGTCCCGTAATGTTACATGTACGACGTCCTTAACGACGTCGCGTTTACTAATGGTGGAATATTGACGATTTGTAAACAATCGTGAATAAAATGCGTTTTAAATGTCATATGATAAATAGAATCTTGCATTCGTGCTCATGTATTATTGAATTTATAAAACTGGTTGAGGAAAAGGGATAAAATGCTCGGCAAAGCCTCGCATTTTATCCCTTTTCCTAAACTCGTTTCATAAATTCAATAATACATAAACACCCATGTAAGATCCTCCATATTCATTCAGAGAAATACGAAATTAGGTAGGCCGCTAACCTCCCCACCCCTCGCCCTGTGAAGTGTTTAGCCAGGGGATTCATTGCGTGCATTGGAGTACTTCGCACCTTTCTTCAGATTCTAAGAATGGAACATTTTTTACCACGATTCATGTAAGAAAAGAAATAACAAAATGTATGGAGAGGAAGCAAAGTCTTGTTTTTGCAGTGCACAGGGTCGGAGTAGAGTTCAATAAGAGAAACAGTTTGTGATGTCTTTGCCATCAAATTGGTCATCCCTAAGAAAATCATTACCGATCTAATGAATTATCTGCTCAAATATAGCGTGTCGCGTCATTTGAATAAGTTTTGATTAGGTTTTCATCGCGCATGATTTTTATTCTTTTAAGTAAGCAAGTAATGAAGGAAAATTTGAACCTAGATACCTCCATTCTTACCTACTTATTTCGGTCTGCCTATATGTGCCGATAAAGTTGAACTTACTCACAGACTATCAGAGGTTTTTTGGCTTTTCGCCTGTGGCGGTTTTATTATACTGATGTTAATATAATGTTCGTGTTTCTTTCCCTTTGATTAAATGGATAAGAAATGTGCAGTAATTGTAATGATTTATGATCTTTGTCTTCACTGCTATTTTTAACTCACCTGTCACGTAGTGACAAGGTGAGCTTTTGTGATGACATTTTGTCCGTCGTCCGTGCGTCCCTTCGTTCGCCCGTAAATAATTTCAAACAAGTATATCTCTAATACCCCATGGCCAATCTTGATCAAATTTCATGAGAAGCATCATCAGGTAGGGGAAAAGGCTGCATAAGGTGTTTGGGCTGCTCAGATTGGAATTCTAAATGCCATGGAAACAAAGAGGTTCCATAGACTTATAAGGGGAAAACGACGTCTCCACTTTTTCTCGGCCATTTTTGATGCGATCTTCATCAAACTTGCAGATAACGAGGAGGGGCTTACAGTCTACGTTGAGTTCGCATTTGGGCTGCAGGGGACAAACTGATTTGGAGTTACCAGCCTTTGAGCATAAATATAAGTGAAAAATGGGTTTTCGGCTGATCAGATTGTAATTCTGGTTGACATGGAAACAAAAAGGTTCCAAGGTTGCACTGATGAGTTAGGAGGCCTTCATGCGGACTGAACAAATTATTTGTCTAAATCGCGGCGGAAGTAAGGGCGAGGATTGTGGCAACGTAAAATCGATTTAAGCCCCCCAGTGGAAATCTTCCACTGACCGTTCCAAGGCGGCTCTTCTGTGGCGATTTATTTATGTTGTTGTTTGTTACTTACTGTGTGTATCACTTGTGTCTTTTAATTTTGGATGGCCATATGGCCATTTTGTGGGAAAGTAACTGTCCATATGGCCTTCCTTTGTTTGGGTTTCCGTTGTGGTCTGGTCGCTTGATGTTTGTATTTCTTTCCCTTTGGTGTCTTTTATGGATGGAGTAAGTTAATTGTATCAATTCCTGATCTTTGTTTTACTTCTACTTTCCAAAGACTTATAAGGGGAAAACGACGTCTCCACTTTTTTCTCGGCAATTTCTGATACGATCTTCATCAAACTTGCAGATAACCAGAAGGAGTTTACAGTCTACGTGAAGTTCGAATTTAGGCTGCACGGGACAAATAGCTTTGCAGTTACCTGCCTTGAGCATAAATATAAGAGAAAAATGGTGTCTCCAGCTTTTCTCAGCCGTTTATGATCTGATCTTTTTGTAACTTTTCATAAACGAGGACAAGCATAAAATCTCGGATGAGTTCGAATTTGGTTTGAATCTGACCAGCGGTTTTATAGTAACATCCCCTTGAGTGTGAACGATTTTCCCATAGACTTATAAAGGGGAAAACGACGTTTCCACGTTTTCTCGGCCATTTCTGATTCCTAACATTATCAATCGAAATAAGCAGGAAAAGTGTAACGAAACAAAGTGTCACAGACACCCGCCGGCAATTAAAGATGGAGGAAAAGCTATCAAGTGTGGTTTGGCCAACTGCCTTGCACGCAGTCTGTTGCATAAACTCTGTGTTGTAAAAGGAAACTGCACAGTTACGACACCATTGCGATGGTTAGTGGATAAATAGATACACACTATATTCATGAAATGCCATATTCAGAGAACACAACTAAACTCAGGCCACCGAAAGAAGACAACGACTTAGTAACAGGTAAGCACACAGAAAAATTCCAATATGCACAAACTCTCAATGCCAATTAAAATATTAACATAAGGCACTGTGAACCAGCAACAACCTTTGGGCAGTCAGTAAACAAGATACTAGCGACTTCAACAGAAACGTTAACCTTCAAACTCAGTTCCAATACAGATTCCTACAACAATTTTGGGGATAACTGCATTCAAAATTGTCATTTGGGGAGGTACATCGGCGGTTTTAAGGTCGGAATTTCATTTTCAGCGGAGCCGTAAAACGGAATTTACGACCGTAAAACCGACGATTTACCTCACCAAATGACACAATAGCAATACAGTTATCCACATTCCAATGCACTTATCCGGTTGTTTTGTTAAAAACTGTACTATTTCGCACAAAACGGCAAGTGATGACGTCGGCTTTTGACCGTATATTGCAGAATATACTATCGCAAATTTTTGACGTTATCCAATCCAATCAGACGTCGCTTTACATATGCAAGTGCATTACAATAGGAACTAAGCCACAAGGAGAAATCATTACTCAACAGTGTCATTAAAACAACGTATAGAATAAGACAACTATGTGTGAATTAAAACCATAATAGAACAGGGTTGAAGACTCAGCAAGAATCTGGTGTCAGAGATTAGGTACGAATTCAGGACATACAGCATCTTCGAACATCTTAAAACGATTAAGGACGGATTTGTCGCAGAGTCCGAAGTTCGAACCAACGCCCGGAAAAAAGGCGAATCAAAATTGAACAGGATCGGCATCTAGCCATGCGGTCTGTCTCACAACAGTTACGCTATATCTAGACATTGCAATTGGCACAACTTTCATGGACTGCAGAGAAAATAATTGTCTCCGAATATTCTTTTCAGTTTATAAATCAAGCTTCCGACAGTCCCTATTGCAGAAGAGGTTTCAAGTCTTGCTTTATAGTTTGAATTGTGTGTTGCACTGTCCTCCTTTCAACTAAGATATTCTCATTTAGATTTCATGCTTTGTACTGTGCAGTCGCGGATTCCTACTCGTATTCTTTGCGAGTCAAAACTAGAACTGTCAGAGGATCTGACTATAGCCCCGCTATACGCTATCAGAAAAGAAAAATACAAGAAAAAGCGCGATCAGAAAAGATAAAATACAAGAAAAAAATGTTTTCAGCTTTCAGCCTCTAATTAAATTTTTCAATGTTCAAAGGGCATTAACTCCAAAAGTAGGTAATCCAGAGTTATGGTTCATGCGCTCTGCACATCGTCTTATAGTGCTTTACATTTGTGTGAAGTTTCATGAAAATACCTCACACGATTTTTGAGTTATGGAGTGGACAAGGTTAAAATTGCCATTTTTCAATATTCAAAGGGCAATAACTCCAAAAGTAAGCAACACAAAATTATGATTCTAGCGCTATGTACATCGTCTTTTAGTGCTTCACATTTGTGGGAAGTTTCATGAAAATACCGCGAACGGTTTTCGAGTTATCATGAATAACGGAATTTTTTCAAAGGGCAATAATTCCAAAAGTAGGCAATCCAGAGTAATGGTTCATGTGCTCTACACATTGACCAAAAGTGCTTTACATTTGTTTGAAGTTTCATGAAAATACCTCAAATGGTTTTTGAGTGATCATGAATAACGGAATTTTTTCAATGTTCAAAGGGCAATTACTCAAAAAGTAGGCAATCGAGAGTTATGCAACATGCGCTCTGCACATCGTCCCATTGTGCTCTACATTTGTGTGAAGTTTCATGAAAATACCTCAAACGTTTTTTTAGTTACGATGAATAACGGAATTACAGAATTACGGAATTATGGAATAACGGAATCACAGGACAAGGCAATTCCAATATAGTCCCCACTTTTTCAAAGCGGGGCTTTAATGAGAACCGATACTTGTAGTAGATCAAATGACATGCATTCGCTCTCTCTCTCTCTCTGTCTCTCTCTCTCTCTCTCTCCGCGTAGGTGCAAGCGCGCGCGGGCGTGCGTTCGTGCGTGCGTGCGTGTGTGTGTGATCTTTAAATTATTTTAAAAATAGCCATCGGAAGAGATGGCAAATCCCCCGACCAAAAGCCAATATGGCCTTCAGAAGATTGTTCACCAATAGAAAGTGTACCAGAATTAAACCAGCAATATATCACAAAAGTATTGCAGTTATGACTATCACAAGATTATACGGTCAGGGGAGATAACTAAAAAACAAGGGCACTCAGAAATGTCGTTCTTGCGCATGACAAGCCTGCTTAAGCTAATGTATTTCTGTACAAAGTACCATCAATATGTCTGAAAAGGAATTGGAGATATGGTGATCACAAACTGGTCATACTGTTATATTGGAAGGGTAGATAACTCGAATACCACAGCACCAACAGTTGTGGTTCTTGCACATGACATCCCTTCTGTACCTTGTATACAATTGTGCCAAGTTCCTTCAATATATCTCGAAGGGTGTTGGAGTTATGGCCATAACAAGGTTATATTGCCAGGGGAGATAACTAAAAAACCAGAGCACCTAGAGTTGTAATTCGCATGACACACCTGCTTAACCTCATGTACATCTGCATCAAGTACCACTAATATGTCTCAAAGGGTATTGGAGGTAAGATGATCATAAGGTTGTCATACTGTTATATTGGAAGGGGAGATAACTAAAATATCATAGCACCCAGAGTTGTGGTTCTTAGGCAAGAAGCGCTGTCTCAACGTTGTATACAATTGTGCCAAGTACCATCAATATATCTCAAAGGGTATTGGAGTTATGGCCATCACAAGGTTATAGTGTCAGGGGAGATAATTAAAAAAACAGGGAACCCAGAGTTGTGGTTCTTGCACCTGACATACCTGCTTAACCTCATGTACAACTGCACCAAGTATCATCAATATATCTCAAAGAGTATTGGAGATGTGGCCATCACAAGGTAGTGATTCTATATTATTGGAAGGGGAGATAACTAAAAAACCATGGCACCCATAGTTGTGGTTCTTGTGCATGACACACCGTCTCGGCCTTGTGAACAACTGTGCCAGGTATCATCAATATATCTTAAAGGGTATTGGAATTATGGCCATCACAAGGTTGTCACTCTATTTTATTGGAAGGGGAGATAACTCCAAAACCATGGCAACCAGAGTTGTGGTTCTTGTGCATGGCATGCCGTCTCAGCCTTGTGAACAACTGTGCCAGGTACCATCAATATATCTCAAAGGGTATTGGAGTTATGGCCATCACAAAGTAGTCAATCTATTTTATTAAAAGGGGAGATAACTAAAAAAGTATGGCATCCAGAGTTCTGGTTCTTGCGCATGACACGCCGTCTCGGCCTTGTGAACAATTGTGCCAAGAACCATCAATGAATCTCAAAGGGTATAGGAGTTATGGCCATCACAAGGTTGTCAATCTATTTTATTGGAAGGGGAGATAACTCCAAAACCATGGCAACCAGAGTTGTGGTTCTTGTGCATGACACGCCGTCTCAGCCTTGTGAACAACTGTGCCAGGTACCATTAATATATCTAAAAGGGTATTGGAGTTATGGCCATCACAAAGTAGTCATTCTATTTTATTGAAAGGGGAGATAACTAAAAAGTATGGCATCCAGAGTTCTGGTTCTTGCGCATGACACGCCGTCTCGGCCTTGTGAACAATTGTGCCAAGAACCATCAATGAATCTCAAAGGGTATAGGAGTTATGGCCATCACAAGGCTGTCAATCTATTTTATTGGAAGGGGAGATAACTCCAAAACCATGGCAACCAGAGTTGTGGTTCTTGTGCATGACACGCCGTCTCAGCCTTGTGAACAACTGTGCCAGGTACCATTAATATATCTAAAAGGGTATTGGAGTTATGGCCATCACAAAGTAGTCATTCTATTTTATTGAAAGGGGAGATAACTAAAAAAGTATGGCATCCAGAGTTCTGGTTCTTGCGCATGACACGCCGTCTCGGCCTTGTGAACAATTGTGCCAAGAACCATCAATGAATCTCAAAGGGTATAGGAGTTATGGTCATCACAAGGTTGTGTCTACGGACGGACGGACGAACAGACAGACAGACGGACGGACGCCAGGCTGATCGCTATATCCCCCGAACCTTTTCGGTCGGGGGATAAAAAGTTTTAAGTTTCATTACTTACTTTAAGAATACCTCTTCCATAGTGGTTGCTGAAACACCAAAACTATCGATGCCAAGTATACTGAAACTCTTCTCTATATCGGTGAATAGTTTCTCAAACTTTGCCGACTCATTGAATGGCAGAAGGTAGGAGACCTCCGCACTGATCTCACTCTCTTTACTCGCTGTAGGGATGTACGACTGAATCATCTGCGTCAGGTTATCAACATTACACGTTTTGCTTTTTACTATCACCAAATGGTAGCCAGCACCTGTCCAAGGAAGAAATAACATTTTAAATATTTCTTTGACAAGCTTTTTAATATACGATTATTATGTTACCGTTATTATTGGTCCATAAAATCTATACTAAGGGTCATTCTCTCCCTCTCCCTTCCGCTGATTCAAGAAGGGCAGTTGTCAGTTTCTGACGAATGATTGTACACCGACTTGTGAATATGTATCTGGTCGGGCCCATTGGAGTCTAACTGTTGGTTTTCTTTTGCTCCAGCATTTCAGTGGTTTCTTGCTGTCGAGTCCTCACCGTTGTCTCACCTCTGTGGTTCTTTGATTATTTGTGTTTACGGAGATGTTGCACTGATGAGTTAGGAGGCCTTCATGCGGACTGAACAAATTGTTTGTCTAAATCGCGGCTTAAGTAAGGGCGAGGATTGTGGCCACGTAAAATCAATTTAATCCCCCCAGTGGAAATCTTTCCACAGACCGTTCCAAGGCGGTTCTTCTGTGGCGATTTATTTATGGTGTTGTTTGTTACTTACTGTGTGTATCACTTGTGTCTTTTAATTTTGGATGGCCATATGGCCATTTTGTGGGAAAGTAACTGTCCTTATGGCCTTCCTTTGTTTTGGTTTCCATTATGGTCTGGTCGCTTAATGTTTGTATTTCTTTCCCTTTGGTGTCTTTGATGGGTGGAGTAAGTTAATTGTATCGATCCTGATCTTTGTTTTACTTCTACTTTGTTAACTGCTAACGCATAAGCCTTTCTAGAAAAAGTGTGGATAGGTACACTGACCGGCTCGATATGACTTAAATACTCTTGCCTCTTCCGTTTGATTTCAAACAAATATGACAAAACCTTTATTATATACATCGGGGTCCAGTTGTTAAAAAATACGTTGTCGGTAGTTATCATGTTGTTTAAACTTTGATTATTTTATCTGACAAATATAGTAATTATGCTGAAAAAATTGAGAGACTTTGAATTCATTTCAGCAAACTTCCGACGGATTTATCGACGAGGTTTTTCATGTTATATGTGCTTATGGTTGTGTACTCTTATTGTTATTATTTATTTTCATTATTGATGCCTTTTGCACATACAAAATATCTAGCTCTAGCTCGTCACTACAGCTGATGTATGGGAATGTGTGGCGGCCGTAAAAAGTCTCCCTGCCCTACACCATAGTGTAGTTTATATTTTCTTGTCCTTTGGGATCATTGATTCCATTGTGGAATTTTTTAAATATTTGAGGGTCACTGATGAGGCCTAATAGGCCGAAACTAGCTAGTCTGGCCCAGAATACATGTACACTTCATTTTTCCAGTTCTGTGTTTTATTCCGTGCTTCCAAAGAGTAACCCTTTGATAGGACATATTCAAAGAAGACTATTTTTGAAGTTTTTCCCGTTATAAACGTACGAGAACTGATAAGCCACAGAGCGTGGCCAATTTGGACCCCAGGGACTTGACTGGAAGGATTAAGGTAGTTGACCACTAGACGTTGCTACATACTGAATATCTAAGCTCTTGGTTTTCTGGTTATAGAGAAGAATACTTTGAAAGTTTTCCCATTATAAGTCTATTGGAGTTATATGTTGCCTACCTGATGATGCTTCACATGATATTTGATCAAGATTGGCCGCGGGGTATCAGAAATATAATTTTTTGAAATTGTCGGCGACGGACGGCGAAGCACGACGGACGCCGGAAGCCGGATCATTGGCATACTAATCTCTCACATGAGCCTTCCGCTTAGGTGAGCTAAAAATATAAGTACTTGTTATCTGAAAATGTTTCATTTTTTTGTGGTTAAGTTTTCAATATATTTGAATTGACATCTTTTCTTAATGAAAATACATTCAATCAGTAAAGTTATATAGGTTGTCTTTGGGAACCAAGATCAATACGAGCAGTCTGGGTCGTCATTAAGAAAACACGCCTATACAAATACATAATAAACTTTACCGGCGAAAAAGCTAAAATTTCGAGAGGAAAACGTTCGATATTTTTCTTATTTTTTGCTCAAGATATAGATTGTGGGTACTCGTTAGAACCGCATCATCGAGGCGGTTCTAACGGGTACCCACAATCTATATTTTAGAGTAGAAATAAGAAAAATACGGTTAACCCCTGCAAACCCCAGTTTTACTATATAAAAGTGGGGTTCAAGAGATCAGAAATATATAGGTGTGTTTTCGTGATGGGGTAGTTCAAAACAAACGACATCTTAAGTTAAAATATTGTGAAAACTTTGATAATCTAATATGGCATACCGATAACTATTTTTCGTGAAAAATGTGCGTAACCTATTCCTTTTTTTTCAGCAAAAATACCAGAGTATTTGATATTGTACTCGCTCAAATACTTAACAATCTGGGACCATTTTCTCAAAACGAAGGACGTTGTTAATTAACGCATCGTTAAAACGTAGATCAGTTGCTGCCGACAAATATGTTTGGTGAAAAAATGTGAGTAGCTTTTGCAAAAGCTAACCACATTGTTTCAGCAAAAATGCATGAGTACATTATATCTTGTACTTGCTAGTCCACCACTTACAAGCTCGTTAGGCTTACGTTGTTTGGAACAACTGGGCCTAGAATGTTACAACACTGCTAATGTTCCTGATACAGGAGCAGTATTTTTTAATTTTCGAAATCCATAAATTGAAAGAAAAATTATATAACCGAGTCCGCTGTTTTTCAACGTATGCATGCTTCGTTCCGTTTAAGATGGGCGTCTGTGACACTAAATTAGTTATAGTTACGCAATATTCTTTTCAGCGGAGTAGCTAGTAAAAGCCACCCACCATAAAGTTTCTTCAAGAATAGGGAGGTTCCACAACACTTTACTACTCCATCTGCCATGATAGCTATCCTGTCTCCCAAAATGTCCGCCTCGTCCATAAAGTGTGTTGTGAGGATGATGGTTCGACCCTCCCGATATTTCTGAAGGATGTCCCAGGTCTGACGGCGAGCTGCAGGGTCCATGCCAGAGGTCGGCTCATCGAGAATGATAATCTGAGTAAGTTCAGAATAATTATGACATGTACAGTGTGGCGAATGTTTTGTTTAAGAAAAAGAACAGTCCTGGGAATGAATTTTTGAGTAATAAATCACATCTATGGGGTCAGTTGGTAATAAAGTAAACCACTTTATGAATGCGTTGAACGAGTGATTTTTCTACTTACAACTGACCGCAAAACTGAAAATGATGTTACATCGTCTAATGTAAAGACATCTTCGCATCACGATAACAAGTCCGTGAGACCAAGACCCCCTAAACCCCACTTTATATAAAGAAAATTGGGGTTTACGGAGGTATACATTATCTGCCTTATTTTCGCTCAAGATAGATTAAGGCGGTTCTAACGTGCACCCACATATTTACCCACAATCTATATTTTAGAGTAGAATTTATCATTTACTGACACCATGTTGGACGCCATTATATCTTACGGACATGGTTTCTTAATGGAATGACGTCACAAAACGCCGACTTTTTGTGTCACGCTCTTATTTCAAGTGATTTCCTTTCCATTGCTTTTATAGGCGTGCTGTATTAATCGAATCGGGCAATTTAATTTGTCAAGACAACAGAGGCAACTTCGAAACACTATAGGATATTAAAATGTGACATAATGATCCGTTTCATGACTCTAGCATGGTATTATCCTATTATATACAAATACTATATTTCTGTTACAAACATAGATTGTTTGTTCTCGATAAAACTATCTCATCAAGATGCTCCTGACAAGTACACACTGTCGGAACTTTAGAAAAATAAGGAAGTAATATCATTACGAAAACACGCCCATTCCAATACACTGTAAATTTTACCTCCGAACGAAGCAAAGTATTTCATATGAAAAATTGAGATATATTTCTAAAATATGCTCAAAATATGATTATGGGTACTCGTTAGAACCGTCTCGTCGAGGCGGAACGAGTACCCACAAACTATATTTTAAAGCAGAAATAAGAACAATAAGGTTACCCCCGTAAAACAAAGTTGTAATATATAAACGTGGGGTTTCAGGCGTGTTTTCGAGATGATATCTTTGTAAACCGCTGTTTTCATTATATAACTTAGGCTTACATGGTTATTCAGTACTAGGACTTGCCAGTGGGTCAGGCCTCAGATTCTATGACGGTTCCAGCGTAAAGGCTTACTGATGTTTCCATTAGGGGCTGTTGTTTCATGTTTGTGTTTCTTTTCCCTTGGTGTCTCTGATGGACCTGTGGGTTAATTGTATCGATTCCTGACCTTTGCCTCCACTTCTACGTTACTGAGAATAAGAGAGTATCTAATTTTATGTCATGTTGGTTGGTGCCTGATCCTCTGTCTCTGGTCGGGCCCATCGGAGTCTAACTATTGGTCTTCTTTTGCTCCAGTATTTCGGTGGTTTCTTGCTGTTGAGTCTTCACCGTTGTTTCATCTCTGTGGTTGTTTGATTTTTGTGTTCACTAGGAGGTTGCACTGATGAGTATGTAGGCCTTCATGCGGACTTAACAACAAACACTTTGTCTAAATCGCGACGAAAATAAGGGCGAGAATTGTGGCAGTGTAAAATCTGTTAAAGCCCCCCCCCCCCACCATCCCACAGTTAATTCGTTTCACTGACCGTTCCGAGGCGGTTTTCCTGTCGCGTTTTATTTTTGATGTGGTTTGTCTTTGAGTTTCTGTATCGTTTATATTATTTTGTTTTGGATAGCCAGTTGGCCATTATGTGGGAGAGTAACTGTCCTTTTGTCCTTTTTGGGTCTTGTTGTTTCATGTGGTTCTTTCCCTTTGTTGTCTCTGATGGGAACGTTGGGTTTATTGCATCGATTCCTTATCATTGCCTTTCCTTCTGTTTTGTTAACGTGATTATATATTGCATGATAATTAATCAATATTCATTGGAAAGTATCGTATTCATGAATAATTTTCTCGCGTAACCTCCAATAATAGAAAAAATATATGTCTGTGTAACATGTCTAAAAAAAGATATGTACTTCTATAATTCGTTGCAATTTTCGAATTTTTCATGTGTCAACCAAGTTGGTTTGTCGGAGAAGATCCATTGATTAAATAAACCTTTTCTAATACTAGCAAACCGCTCCTTTGGAACCAAAACAAAGAGCACGTTACATATAGAAACTTACAATTTCTGTTTTACTAAGGTTCTTCACTAGCAGTCAAAATTTGTGGATAATTGTATTCAAAAGTGTCATTTTTGGAGGTTAATAATATGCGGTTTTACAGAAATTTTGTATTATGTCGACGTAAAACGGACTGTGACACCGTAAAACCGACAATTCAGTCCCCAAAATGACATTTTTTAAGTTTTAAAATTTCCCCAAATTTCCCCAAATGCATTTATTCATTTTTTTTTGTTAAAAATTACACAATTTCGCTCAAAGCGGCAAGCGTTGAGAGCTGTGTAAAACCAAATGCTATACACTGAAAAGCGTGATAACGTCAGGTTTCCCAGAGTATATCGCAGGATATTTGACATTATCCAATCAAACACCGCGTTACATAGGCAAGTGCATTAGACTTTGCATTCTTTTGATAAGACATTTGGTTATTGTTTGGAGAGATTCTGTCTTTTGATTATCTATTTTCAATGTTTTAAGGGGAATGGGTACACCTTCATGGGAGTAAACTTCTGCAAAAGTGTTTTGTCTCCGATGCAAATAGGAGTTAACTCTTAAAGGAAAGAAATTGCTCCTAAGAAGCTATTTTTTTCCTTTAAAAGTAGACCCTTTTTCGTGGAACTGAGCCTATAGAAAGGTGAACAGGAAGTCCCGAAAGGTATCTCCCTTTGATAAATGGCGGACAAATGTGCTAGGTGTTCCCACTCCCCTTAATTCTGGCGCAATTGCTTTATATTCTGGCTTATTTCCCTTCAGTGTCTTGGGTGGAAAGGGTAAGGTAACTTTTATCGATTTCTGATCATTCCTGTACATTTATTTTTATTATACCTACTTTTGAGCCGGCAATCAGTGCTATCCCGACAGACAGCTTACGTTTCTGTCCTCCAGATAGAGTTTGTGAAAGAGCCCGGCGTTTCTGTTGCAATCCAAGAACTTGAATCATCTCATCTACTTCCTTGTTCACACTTTTTCTAGGACACCCCTTCAGCTAGGGAAAGGATATTGGACATAAGTAAAAAATTGCAAGGGATCACAGCTTTCATATTCAATTGTATTAATCTAATAATGAATAAAATAAAGTCAAATCATTTATAGACTAAGTTAACTAATATCAGTTCTTCAGCTATAAATAGATCAAAGAAAATGACATTATGAATCTTGATGCTATATCTGCACCTTTGCAAAATATCGTGAGGTGATCCTGAACCGTTAGCAATTTAATATGAATGTTATAATGGGCACAAAAGGCGCCTTTTTTGGCATGTGTAACATGTTGTATGGGTCTAACTTCATCTTACCTTAGCAAAGAACTCCAGGTGTTCCTCTACTGTTAGTAGGTCAAACAGAATGTTGTGTTGTGGGCACAGTCCCAGGGTCTTTCGTACATTCGCTATGTCAGTCTGAATATCGTAGCCATTAACAATAGCTGTTCCTCCACTAGGCTCCAAGAAACCTGCGAAATGTAGTTTAGTGATACAGCTTGAGAATCTTGTCAAATGGATTTTAATTAAAATTGAGAGGTTATCTGTTTGAAGTAACTGTAACTCTTTTCCTTACTGTAGCCACCAGTTTCAAATACAGAAATATTGATATGTTTTTAATGTTTCTGTTTGTATTTTTTTTTTCGAATTTGCATTACACCATAAAATAGAAACGAAAGCAATGCTCGGCAAATCGATGCAATTAACCCACAGCTCCCATCAGAGACACCAATGGGAAAGAAACACAAATATGAAATAACTAGACCCTAATGGAAACAAGCCAAGAGGACATTTACTTTTCCACAAAATGACCAATTGGCTATACATAACAAAATATTATCAGCGATACACACACTCAAAGACAAACCATAACAAAATTTAACCGCGACAGAAAAACCGCCTTGGAACGGTCAGTGAAACGAATTCCACTTGGGTGGCTTTTATTGATTTTAGGCGGCCACAATCCTCACCCTTACTTCCGTCGCGATTTAGACAAATAATAAATAATTTTTTCAGTCCGCATGAAGGCCTCCTAACTCATCAGTACAACATCTCCGAGAACATAAAAATCAAACAACCATAGAGATGAAACAACGGCGAGGATTCGACAGCAGGAAACCACTGAAATGCTAGAGCAAAGGAAAACCATTAGTTGGACTCCGATGGGCCCTACAAGAGACAGTGCATCAGTACCAAGCAACATTACATAAAATTACATTCTCTCTATTTCTCAGTAAGCCTTTACTCTGGAACCGTCACAGAATAACCGGCGTGCAATTAAAGAGGGAGTTAAAGTTGTCACCGTGATTGGGCTAAGTACCATGCATGCAGTCCGTCGTATAACATAAAGGTTAATTTAACATCTTTGAGGTATACTACAGATATAACAAGAAAAACGCCAAATGGCATTATGGACGGGTTTGTGAAAAAGGTAAACCGGGACGCAGACGCCCGGCCGCCCGGCCGCCCGGCCGACCGCCCGCCCGCACGGACATCGCTATTCTTAAGGACGGAGTTTTTCCTTGAAAAAAAAAAACGTCCAAAAATGGACCTTTGTTAAGCAGTGTGTTTGTGAAAGAAATGTACCGTTTTATTTCGAACGTGTGGGTCAGGTCCTGTGGTTAACACTATTTACAATGGGCTCTTGTTATGAAGTCAGCCATACGACTTGAGTGACAGAGCTGTTAGCTGTAGCTCTGGTTCAAGATATTTAAAACGACATTGTTAGTTAACCTACCGTTTAAACTTTAATCATTCAATATGATTCATATGCTGATATTTTGTTGTGAAAATGTGAGTAGCTTTTGCATTGCAAAGCTTGTCATATTATTCCGCAAAATTATAATACAAAATAAAGTATAAGATATTGTACTTGCAAACACAGTAAACATTTTGGTCGCTGGCCGTCACCAAAACAACTTTATAATTCTGACCCCACTGAACCCCACTTTTATATAGTGAAACCGGGGTTTACAGAGCAGACATCATTGCTCTTATTTCTGCTCTAAATACACATTGTAGGTAAGAACCGCATTGATGAGGCGTTTCTAGCTTGTATCAATAATCTTTTATTTTGAGAAGAGATAAGAAAAGTAACAAATTTTAATCTTAAAATTTTCGAGTGGCTTGGAGGTAAAACTAACAATGTATTTGTATAGGCGCGTTTTCGTAATGCAGTCCATTAAGATAACGAAATTTTGGGCAACTTGGCCATGAAGGTCAAACATATTACGCCCAATCTTGCTATTTTAAAATATTTAGAAATAGTGCCTCAACATTTTCTGTTTTGTGTACTTTCCTCCTGAGTACATATTTTTCACTATTCCGGCTATTATTGTTATATATTTTTTTTTATCTTTTCAACATTGCTTGGTGTATTTATAAACCGTATGTAAAAGGAATACAGAAGAAATGCTGTTTTATTATGTATGGACATGTTTTGCGAAGCAATAAATTGCATAAGGATACGTAGGATGGGTGAATCGAAAGTTCCCCATATCTTAACTATTGTATAAAACGAAATTAGTTTGTATATATATATACAAAAATAATATATCATGGAAAACTATAATCAGATATGTAGTCCTTCGCTTGGAATAATTTATCATCGAGTAGCATTAATCACCAATCCGCTGGCTGTGGACTGTGTTTCAAAGATAAAAATATAAATAGCTTTATTCAACGTCACATATCAGAAAAAAACTGAAGAGCTTTTTTGCCACAAAGTATCGTTTAACAAAACTTCCAATAGCATTCATTTATCTTCCTAGGACTACCCCTGATAATGCGAACTCCTAGTATCAGTTTAAGCATTTGGTAAAGCGTAGCCGGGGATCGAACCGCGACCTCTCGATTCCGAACCGAACGCTCCACCAACGAATGGTCGAGACCGTTTTTGTTGTTTTGTTGTTCTTATTATTTTCTTCTTCCATTTGGTTCCAAAACTGTGCAGTGATCTTTTATTTCGCCTTTTCGTTTAAACCCATACATGCATAGCTTCTTAACCGATAGCATACTGGTGGACTCTTCCATTGTTATATGTTGGAAAAGTGCATTTGTTACATAAAGGGTGTCGGGTCTGTTTAGCGTTTTTTTTTATATTTTGACAGAAAATCCTGTCACCAATCAGAAGACCCGGATCATACGCCGCATGATCCTGCGTTTTTCTGTGTCCCTTTTACAAGTTACTGTTAAAAATCGGTTAAACATGGCATTGACAAAAAGTTAAGAATGCAGAGGCAGATCATGGTCTATAATATTTGTTTAAAATAGGAATCTTGAAACTTACAATAAGTACCAGCGCACCATCGATCCATATTATGCTTCTAAAATGCGGCTAGCATTTGTAGACCAAAAAATTCCTACCTGTTAACATAAAGATTGTTGTTGTTTTGCCGGCACCATTGTGACCTAGAAGCGATGTTATCTGACCTTCAAAGATGTTCAAGGTCGTGTCTCTTACTGCTACTTTATCTCCAAATTTCTACAAACATGTGTAAAATAGAAAGGAAGGCAATGATCAGTAATCGATCTGTATTTAAATTCTAATAAGACTAATAGAAGTGTGTAAACTTCGAAGTGTAATTGGTTCTGTTAAAACACACAAATACTTCAATAGTACTGTTCACATTGAACTGAAAACAGTTATGATAATATAGTCTCCACGTACATCATCATAGTGCAGATTATATTTTTTGGTTCTTTGGGATCATTGAGTTCCGTTGGTATCATTTTGAAAATAGAGTTCTGCTTAAGCCGGTGCTCGAGGGCGTGGCCGGTGTTGCACATTTCAGTACTAGTTATGAACAGACTCAAATCGAGTCTGCTATTTTCGTTTATTCGGTGTAAGCCTTGCTTCCAAAGGATCTAACTTCAGAACTTATTTATGAAGTTATTTAAGAGGAAAAAAAACATTACAGTTTGTATTATGTTATTTAACTATGCTATAATTAGTCTAGGGAAATTACTCAACAAGATTTTACAACGTCCCCTGTTTCATAAAGGGGCTGTTACAATTACTGCCAAATAAAAATGACCTATCACCGGGCAGGAGTAGCAGGCCTGTAAGCGTAAATTCTACAAGAAAACTAGAGACTTAAATGTGCTAAATTCGCTCTCACTAATCTGTATGAGACTAATAATTAAGGCGTAACTTTACCAAATTTAGTGACAGAGAGGCCTTTCTGATATCTAATTGTCATCAGTGTGTCTCAACCCAAAACTTCTGAAACCGAAACGGATGGTGGACAATACCCGGTAAACACAGCACACCCCCCTCCGAGCACAAACCGACCGACGTAGCTCATGAGACAGGTCATCGGGAGGCATCAGATAGTTGCCTACCCCAGGACTTATAGGCTTCCCCCACCGAGCCAACATCAGCAAACATGGCCCAAACTCCACGGAGGTCCCGGGCATCAGGAAGACGTCAAAAGGAGCGAGACTTCCAAAATTTAAAAAATATCAAAACGTGGCAACTAAATCGGCTAATATTCATGTCTCACCTGATAAGTCAGTCTTAGTTTTAGGAAAAATAGAATTTTATACTGCAAAAATTAAAGATATAATATAGGTATTTAAATCACTACTTGAGTACTGACGTCAACACCACAGTATCAACCTCAGCACTAAGGAACTGATACTGAGCTGATGATAACCTCGGGGACGAACGAATAATCTAATAACAAATGGGTCCCGTCAAGCGATTTTGGTACTTATCGCCTATGCGAGCAGCCAAGGTTCAGGCGAGCCTGCGCATCCGCGCAGTCTCGCCAGAACCTTCGCTGCTCGCTCATTCAATCAGTGAATCAAGAGGAATCTTCAGACAGAAAGTCATATCCCTGGTCCCTCTGAATGGCTGGGCATGCGCATGGTATGTTAAAATTTGTCATGCCGGAATGCTCGAAGACACAAATTCGTTTGGCGGGGCTCATATAATAACAAAAATGATACACTGTGCCATGGTGACCATCTTGGCTATGCGATCAGACTGCCTTTAGCAATTCTAAATATGCATGTTGCCTTAATGCCTCTGATCAAGTTAATAAAAAAACTCAATTTCACTCCGGATTCAGCAGGAGATGTTTGTGAAGAGTGAGTAGATGTAGATATCCTTTGAGAATTTCAAGATAACTCCACAGCGACCATCTTGCATATCGGAATGTAACAATTTTAGCAAGACTGAAGCTCAATGTCACCCCCAACGCCTCTCAACATTTTTCGACTGGATCAAACTGAGCGTTTGAGAGAAAATGTGGCTTGAGGTTTTCAAAGAGCTCGCCATTTTGAATATCAGAGGGAACAATTACATGTGTATTTTTAATCTTTCTGTTGCCCCCATGCCTTTCATCATGTTTTGGCTTTACCCGACTTACTTTCCGGAGAGGATACCGAAACATATTGATTCTCAAAAAGTAGAAGTAAGGGCAATACCTCACACCTCCAATCCAAGAGACCAAAGGGAAATGAATTACAAACATAAATTAACTTCACCACATGTGTAAGGGAAGCTTTACAAGCGCGAAGCCGAAAGGACCAGCTATTTTCTCTCAAAATGGCCAAAGGCTAACCATAATAAAAAGATATTAGCAAAACATATATGTCTGAATCTCCATGTCGCCCCAATGCCTCCCGTTAACGTTTGGCTCAATACAATTTACCACCTGGGAACAGATATGATTAAAAGACTTTCACAGTGGTCATCTTTTAGACTGGAATGGAACGACATTGGCGTCTTTTCTGGCTCCTCTCTATTTGCGTAGATGCATGTATCGGTCTACATGGCTGCAAACGTTTAATTCAGTGATGCTGACTCCGAAGCCAGAGATATTGTTAAAGATCTTCTTGTACTTTCATTTGGGCGTGGTCGTTATTTGGCAACACCATTTGCCTGCATGTGTAAACAATTTATGAGCAAAAGTGGTGTTTCGTAGAAGTATACTATAATGAAAAACAGTCGAACTTCAAGGGCTCGAACACCTTTGGGACCTCGAAAATCTGTTCGAGACAGGGGTAGTTCGAGCCACTGAGGTTACTATCAGGAGGCATAACGAGATACTTTTTGACATCTTTTCGGTGTTCTATAATGAAAATGTATGCTGCTCAAAACGGGTTCGACTCAGCCATGATATACGAGCCATCGATGTTCGAGCCATTGAAGTTCTACTGTAATTCGTTTCTGCCATCTGCCCTGTGCCTCGGGCTATGCAATATTTGTTAACACAAAAAGACACTGCTGGAGGTATTTAATATTGAAGCAACAAAACATACATACCTTTTTAAGATGTCTGATACTGATCCCAATTTTTGCTCCTGTTGGGTCCCTTTCAAAGAAATGAGATTCCATGTTTGTGCGTTCACCTTGTTCAGATTGAAATGTCCTCTTAGATCCGCACCAATACGACGGCTGAAAACGCATTAAAACAATTTTATGCCGATAATAACTCAACCCCAACTTAATGCACAACTCCACATAACGCCCGCCCATCGGCGCTTGAAGAAATAGATTGAGTTACATGATGGTTCCACGCAGAGATGAAACCTCCCACACATGAGTACTGATCTAAGTCTGCCCAGGTAAAGAACTGCGAGTCGGACCGTATGTATATAAATCCTATTGGGTTGATTGGGCGGTAGGGATTGAGATGCCATTTCCCCTCAAAGTAGAAGTGAAACAAAAATCAGGAATCGATACAATTAACTTATTCCACCCATCAAAGATTCCAAAGGGAAAGAAAAACAAACATGAAGCGACCAGACCATAATGGAAACCTAAACAAAGGATGGCCATAAGGGCAGTTACTTTCCCCAAAAATGGCAAATGGCTATCCAAAATAAAAAGACACAAGTGATATACACAGTGAGTAGTAACAAACAACAACATAAATAAACCGCCACAGAAGAACCGCCTTGGAACGGTCAGTGGAAAGAATTACACTGGGGGGCTTAAATCGATTATACGTGGCCACAATCCTCGCCCTTACTTTCGTCGCGATTTAGACAAAAATGTGTTCCGTCCCCGTGAAGACCTCCTAACTCATCAGTGCAAGATCTCCGT
Source organism: Lucinisca nassula (assembly GCA_963580285.1). NCBI lineage: Eukaryota > Metazoa > Mollusca > Bivalvia > Lucinida > Lucinidae > Lucinisca > Lucinisca nassula. The sequence goes on along the minus strand of OY757016.1, from coordinate 147,101,618 downwards.
GAACACAAATAATTAAAGAACCACAGAGGAAAGACAACGGTGAGGACTCGACAGCAAAAAAAAAACACTAAAATGCTGGAGCAAAAGAAAACCAACAGTTAGACTCCGATGAGCCCGACCAGAGACAGAGCATCAGGCACCAACCAACATTACCTTGAATTATATCTCTCTAATTCTCAGTAATAAGCCTTTACGTTGGAACCGTCATAGAATCTGATGTCTGACCCACCGGCGTGCAATTAAAGAGGGAAGCAAAGTTGCCAACCGTGATGGGGTTAACTACCATGCATGCAGTCTGTCGCATAACATCCATGTTGTACCCAGTCTTTTTATATCGAATAATGATTTTACGAAATTGGGTGCTGAAGTCATTGCGGTTATATATTTTTCTGAATTTATATACTAAGTCACCATAAAATTCGGGTTCCAATAGACCTTGTAGCAGAAGAGATTTAAGTCCAATATTGAATTTTGAAATTAAATCAGAATGGCGTCTATAAAATTTTGAAAATGCTTTTCGTAGTTTATGGTACCGATAACCCTGATTAAGAAGTTTAGCCGTTAATAATTTATTACGAGTGTTGAAGTCAGATACATGACTACACACTCTAGCAAAACGAATTAATTGCGAAATATAAACGCCATAGGATGGCGCACGAGGAACATCACCATCCAAAAATAAAAGAAAATTTCGTTTATCATAAATTTTGCACGAAACAAACCCATCTACAATAGAAAGAGGTAAATCAAAAAACGGGGCCTCGGGTAACAGTCCCACACAAATGAAAGCAACGTCTCCAAATTGACCAAAATAGTATTGATGGGGACGTTAAACTTCTAATCAAACAAATGAATCTACATAAGGTGCATTTCCGACCAAAAAGTACTGATATTTTCTTAAACATATGTCGTGGATACTCAATAGAAGCGCCTCGGCGAGACGCTTCAAATGAGTACCCACAGTATGTGGGTACCTGTTTTCAATGCAGAAATAAGTAAAAATAATATTTGGATACCTTCTCTTATCTGGAACTGTGCTTAATGTATTCTGTTTCGTAAGGTTTCACATCACGAAAACACGCCTATATAATTTTGACCCCCTTGAACCCCACTTTTATATAGTAAAATTGGGGTTTCCGGGGGTATACCTTATTTTTCTTATTTCTGCTCTAAAATATAGATTGTGGGTACTCGTTAGAACCGCCTCGATGAGGCGGTTCTAACGAGTGCCCACAATCTATATTTGGAGCAGAAATAAGAAAAATATCACAATTTTTCATCATAAACTTTTCATTGTTTCGGCGATTAAGGTGACAATGTATTTGTATAGGCGTGTTAGCGTAATGAATAAACATTGTGAATTATATGCGTTCATAGCTTAACGAGGATAATTAAAGGATACTTTGCTATATTTCTTGTTAGAAACGTGTGGTTAGAATCATTCATCGACTGTGAAAAAGAGCAACATCATATGGCCATGGTTTAATGGCAAATAAGTACGGATATATACCAAAATTGTTATACTGCAAACTTTGAAGGCTTTTGATTGGACAGCGCATCGACAATTACTTTCCATATATTCTGCTTGCCTTCATCGAATTACGAGATATCCACCACCTTGGATTTACTTCATAGTTGATAAAACTATAAGCAAAATAAGTTCATGTGACAATAATTTCAAAGCCAATAAATAAATCAAAGCGCCAAAGGCACTGAAATGACAGATTCTATGAGAAAATAAAAAAATTGTGAAAACTTACAGACAACCTTTCTAAAAAGCTCTTAAAATTTGGAAAAGTAGTTCTGCAAATTCCATTGTATGATATGTTTGCAGATGTCTATACACCGGTGGTATCATGAAATGCCATTCGAGGTTTCAAATTTTGAAAAGAAACTATTTACGTTTTCAAAACCAAACATTAAAATTCAAGTTTTAACAATGCTACTGCCAATTACTAACATTTTTGTCTGGTCGGTTGTGGATACCTCCCCACAAAAGATACTCTATTTTTCACAAAGAGATCGGAGGAGAAAGGCTGGTCAGTCCAGTACATGAATTCCATTGGCTTGAAGACATTTTTGAGTAAGAACAGCACTATAAACCCGCGCGTAATCCTACTGGATTAGATATCCCGGATTCTGAGCGTAAACAAATAAATGGAACCACGTGAGGCCGACGCACTTGATTGATGTAACCACTCGCTGTTCGGTTAACGTCTCAGCCATGATCTTGAATTTTCTTAATGTCGCTAGCTACATGCAATAGCTCGACATACCATTTCGCTTAAATTCCATCCGATGTGTCATGCTCTATCACGAACGCGTCGCCTCGGCATACCTTACACCTATATGTCGAAACATTCCGAAACGACAGGCGGCGTGATTCACGCTGAAGTGCGATGTGTCACTGAAACGCATATCACGCGAGTCGCTTGGACGCCAATATACATGTACGTATTTCATGCACCAGCGTAAGTGTTCCGTACTGTGTCGACGTCTTAAGTTTGGTCACGACAGGGACGTCTAGCCCCCAAAAGTGCATCGCACAAGGGCGACGAACAGTGTCAGTGTGTGTGTGTGTGAATTCGGGTTTCACGTCGCTTTCAACAATTTTTCAGTCATATCACGACGCGGTCTGGTTGCGACAGGGAGCTCAATGCTCAGTTTTATAGTGCTGCTTCACTGAAGTATCATGTCCCAGACACATTACATGATACAACACCCAGTCACATTATCCTGACACTGGGTCGACCAGTCTTAGCTCTTCCCCGTAAATCTGAGCAGCTAGTACCATTTTTAACGACTTTGGTATGTCGCGGCCCGGGATCGAACCCGTGACCTCACGTTCCCCGGAGCGGACACTCTACCAACTGAGCTATCTGGGCCGGTAGTCGGTAGTCGAAACCCTTTGTTTATCTACAGGTACAGCGTAGCAGATGCCGCCGGAAATCTGCTTCGCATATGCGTCTGTCGGATGAATCGATCTTGACATACTGACGTCGGTCTTCCGCTACGTCGACGTCCACTAGCGTCTTCTGTTTATAGTAAGATGTCGCTCCAACTGACAAATAGATCACACACATGTGGCACCCAAAATCAGAGTCAACGCCATCCGCTTTCCGACTAGCTTCTTACTGTCCATTAGAAGCATCCGTGGTGTAGTGTTTATGCTACTCGCCTTGTAAACCAGGGATCGCAGGATCGATCCCGGACTTCTTCAGACTTTCGGATGTGTAGCTAAACCGAGGTATCGTCTCCGTATGACCTTAGCTGTTGGTGGGACGTAAAACTCAAACACTCACTCACTCTAACTGTCCAGGGTTTAATGAAATTGTTGCAATACGTTCTCACTTGATGCTTTTTGAGAACAAAATACAATTTCTTCTTTTCTAGGCACGACCTTACATCACACATCAAAAGTTTGATCCTGAACATGTGGTTTCTATCAGTGCTGGTGATGGTACACAGGATCGTTGGCCCCCACCCATCGGGGCTTAAAGAAATAGATGGGCTGCATGATGCTTCCACGCAGAGCTGAAACCGACCCGCACACGAGTACTGGTAATCTGCTTAGAGGATCTAAGCCTGCCCAGGCAAAGCGGTGCGAGTCGGACCGTACATGCATATAAACCCTATTGGTTTCATTGGGCGGCAGGGCTTGGAATGTCATTTCATCTCAGTGTCAGGTAAAAGTCCCACAAAATTGGAAGCAACGTCTCCAAAATGACCTATACAGTGTTGACGGTGACGTTAAACCTCAAATCAAACAAAACAAAATACAGGATCGTGGCCGGACTGGTAACCATACGTCATGGTTGATTTAACCTTTTTAGCTTAAGGGCATGGTGTCTAAGCGTGTTGTAATCATGGTTTCAGAATCAAAGCACCGGAAGTGTTGGGGGGATGTAGGTTGGGGTGAAAGCCCTGGGCTGAGATAAAACTGTTTAACTCTGAAATTCCAAACAATTAGTGAAGATTTTGATAAGAAGCGCGTCCTGCAGCGTCCGAACTTGGGTCTACACTGTTTGCCAAGCTCACCCTATGATTCCAGAATGACCCTTTTCAGTCTTATGGAATACCCTGATCTCACTGCGGCTATTTTCTGCAAGAAAAAGGTTATTCTGAGAAGTCGTTGATAGTCACGTAGACGTTAGCTCTGAGCCGCTTTTTTTTATTAGTAACTTCGGGTCGAATGCCAAACAATCAACCCAAACATAGCCGGGTCGTTTGTCAGTCTTGGGTGCATGTAAGTGTTATATGTAAAATCTGCACTTGAATAAACTGTTCGATCTGGCAAACAATGTAGACTAAGATCAAACGCCACAGAACACGGTGCTGATCTTGTTCTACATTTTTTGCATGAGTTACTAACATCTTAAGTTTAAACGGATCAGTCCAAGTCCTCGTTCATGACCAGCCTGCATTTAGAGACAATCGGCATGAGTGTTGTCAGTGCTTTGATTTATTCACTGCCTGGAGTTTCTGGAGTGTACTCTTCCATCACTGAAGTTAGGCTCGTCCATTCTGCTAAATATGGCACCTAGAAATATATCACAGGACCTACACTGTTTGCATAGGTATCTGTACCATATTCCAGGGTTGAAAGGGACAGCCTCTCGCAAAGACTGATATACACCTAGTTGTAACTGACCTAGACTTGACCTCGAATGTCGGAAAACCCATTAATAATCTGGTCTGCAGCTGACCGGCTGGTCTTTAAGGATTAAATATTGACAGCACTGTTAGAAAACAGTGTAAAACCTGAACAGACGTCTGAGCAGACGCCGCATGGATCTCGCATGATGCAGCTGATTCATATGAAATGCTGTATCTGTTCTCTGAAAGGTAAGATAAAATCGTCAAGTCGTCTGCTTCAAAAGTTTGTATTGCGATTATAGGGTGTACAATTTTGATAACTGTGCCAAACCGGACTACATTTTGGCGGACTCATATTTCTTTGGCGGTCAAAGCCGGAAGAAAGTCGTAAGAAAGCCGGAACTACTTTACAACACGCAGGATAGCTAGAAACGACAGATAGAATCTGTCATTAAAAAAACACTATTGATTTTTTCATACATTCGGTACTTTTCTCTTTGTTTTCCACTCGCATTTAAGCATTTACGTCTCACGACATCCGATGCAAAAGCATTTTTCATTGCCTTCACTTCTATTTTGGAAAACATTACAACAATGTTCAAAACACAGTGAAAAAGCTTTACAGTACAACAAACTTGTTACTTTGATTCTGGCCAGGAACATGGGATCAATTCCCCATCTGAAAGCTGTGTTTGTCCTCGCCTAATGACTCTGGTGGGGAATGTGATTCCAAATTAAAGGTCAAAACAATTAATATTATTCTCGTTACTGGTTTTATCTGGAGATTTCAATAAACATTACGGATAGATGTAACAAGTCTTCTGACTGACAAAAAGGCTGCCCTGCAAAGACGGGGTGAGCATTTTGAAGTGTTCTTAATCGACAACAATCTATCAATGATGACACTATCAACATATTACCACAGGTGGAATGTAATCTGCTCCTTTACGAGTTCCCAACCGTCCCTGAGACAATGAAGGCAGTGAAATCTCTGTTATCTGGAAATATCCCATGATCACAAGCAATGTATGCTGAGATCTACAAGACAGGCAGTACTCCAGTTGCAAAGAAAATAACAGAGAAGAAGCTATCCTCAAGAATTCAAGGATGCGTCAATTATCCACCTATTCAAACGGAAAGGGAATCCTCAGATCTGTGACAATCATCGTGGTATATATTTATTGTCAATTTCTTGCAAGGGCCTTGAAAGAGTCCCATTTAACCGACGGAATGAACACCTTGAACTGCCGTGGCTTCCAGCAGAAAGCCAAAGTGGATTCATTTTGGTCGGAAAGTAACTGTCTTTATGGCCTTCCTTTGTTTAGGTTTCCATTATGGTCTGGTCGCTTGGTGTTTGTGTTTCTTTCCCTTTGGTGTCTTTGGTGGGTGGAGTAAGTTAATTGTATCGATTCCTGATCTTTGTTTTACTTCTACTTTTCAGAAAGGACAGAGGAATACTTGACAAGATCTTCACAGCAAGGCAGCTTCAAGAGAAATGCCAGACCAAGAACATGGACCTCTACATATCCTTTGTCGACCTTACAAAAGCATTCGACGGTCAGTCGTGTAGGTGTTTGAACATGGTGGTGAAGTTTGGCTGTCCAACCAAGTTCATAGCACTGGTGAAGCCGTTCCTCGATGACAAGCTTGTACGGGTCCAAAATGATGGTGCGTTTTCTGATCCATTTCCTTTGACAAACGGAGTCAAGTAAAGCTATGAACTAGCTCCAACACTGTTCAGCATGATGTTCTCTGCCCTGCTGATAGATGCTTTCCAGGATGATGACAATGGTATACCTATTAGGTATCACTTTGATGGGAAGCTTTTAACCCCCAGAGGGTTTCAAGCCAATTTCAAGGTGAAGACAGAGGTGCTAGATGATTTCTTCTTTGCTGATGACATAACAAATGGAGCTTCAACAAAATAAAATACAGTAGAACTTCGTTGGCTCGAACACCGATGGCTCGTTTACCATGGATGAGTCGAACACATTCTTGAGTCCCTAGCAAAATCCTCTACATAAGAAATAATGGGGGATAATTAAGAAGATTTTAGTCTTTTATCTTGCAAATGCATGCTGTGTGTACTCATTAGAATCGCCTCGATGAGGCGATTCTAATGAGTACACACAGCATACATATTCATTATAGAACACCGAAAAGATGTAAAAAAGTATCTCGTTATGCCTCTTGACAATAACCTCAGTGGCTCAAACTACACCTGTCTCGAACAGATTTTCGAGGCCCCAAAGTTGTTCGAGCCACTGAAGTTCCACTGTATGCACAAAATCTGCAGATCAAGTGTCTGACTCCGGTGACAGATATGCACTTGCGATCAGCATCAAAAATACCGAAGGGGTATATCAATAAACACCTGGCAAGTCTAACAAGGACCCGTCCATCACAGTGAAAGGTCAAAGATTGCAAGTGGTAGACAATGTCATCTACTTTCGGAGAACACTGCCAGGAATCGTGCACATAGATGATAATATCGATGCTAGGACTGTCAAAGCTAGTGCAGCATTTGTGCGTCTACGTGGTAGTGTTTGGGATCGAAGTGGAATCAGCCTTAACGGCTAAACATCTTAATCAGGGTTATCGGTACCATAAACTACGCAAAGCCTTTTCAAAATTTTATAGACGCCATTCTGATTTACTTTCAAAATTCAATATTGGACTTAAATCTCTTCTGCAACAAGGTCTATCGGAACCCGAATTTTATGGTGACTTAGTATATAAATTCAGAAAAATATATAACCGCAATGACTTCAGCACCCAATTTCGTAAAATCATTCTTCGATATAAAAAGATTGGGTACAACATGGATATTATACGACAGACTGCATGCATGGTAGTTAACCCAATCACGGTTGGCAACTTTGCTTCCCTCTTTAATTGCACGCCGGTGGGTCAGGCCTCAGATTCTATGACGGCTCCAACGTAAAGGCTTATTGAAAATTAAAGAGATAATGTTGGTTGGTGCCTGATGCTCTGTCTCTGGTCGGGCTCATCGGAGTCTAACTGTTGGTTTTCTTTTGCTCCAGCATTTCAGTGGTTTCTTGCTGTCGAGTCCTCACCGTTGTCTCACCTCTGTGGTTCTTTGATTTCTGTGTTCACGGAGATGTTGCACTGATGAGTTAGGAGGCCTTCATGCGGACTGAACAAATTATTTGTCTAAATCGCGACGGAAGTAAGGGCGAGGATTGTGGCCACGTAAAATCGATTTAAGCCCCCCAGTGGAAATCTTCCACTGACCGTTCCAAGGCGGCTCTTCTGTGGCGATTTATTTATGTTGTTGTTTGTTACTTACTGTGTGTATGACTTGTGTCTTTTAATTTTGGATGGCCATATGGCCATTTTGTGGGAAAGTAACTGTCCATATAGCCTTCCTTTGTTTAGGTTTCCATTATGGTCTGGTCGCTTAATGTTTGTATTTCTTTCCCTTTGGTGTCTTTTATGGATGGAGTAAGTTAATTGTATCAATTCCTGATCTTTGTTTTACTTCTACTTGACACAGAGCTGAAAGTCAACTGAACTTGTGGTGCTGCCAACACTATTGTATGCACACAAAACGAGGGCAGTTTACCAACAGAATGCCAAAAGACTCAAACACTTCCATACAAAGAAAACTTTTAAATATTAAGTGAGTGAGTGAGTGTTTGATTTTTACGTCCCACCAACAGCTAAGGTTATACGGAGACGGGGTCTCGGTTTAAAGACTCATCCGAAAGTCTGGAGAAGCCCGGGATCGATCCTGCGACCCCTGGTTTACAAGGCGAGTAGCTTAACCACTACACCACGGAGGCTTCTAAAATATTAAGTGAGAGGACAGGATTCCAGACTAATAAGTTCTGAAAAGGGCAAGGGTGCAGAGTTTACATGATCTTCTGAAACAGGCACAGTTAAGATAGAAAGGCATTGCAACAGGATGCCTGAATAAAGTTTGCCAAAGAAAATCCTCTATGGAGAACTATCAACTGGCAAACGGTCCTACGGTGGTAAGAAAAATTATTAACGGCTAAACTCCTTAATCAGGGTTATCGGTACCATAAACTACGCAAAGCCTTTTCAAAATTTTATAGACACGATTCTGATTTAATTTCAAAATTCAATATTGAACTTAAATCTCTTCTGCAACAAGATCTATCGGAACCCGAATTTTATGGTGACTTAGTATATAAATTCAGAAATATATATAACCGCAATGACTTCAGCACCCAATTTCGTAAAATCATTCTTCGATATAAAAAGATTGGGTACAACATAGATATTATACGACAGACTGCATGCATGGTAGTTAACCCAATCACGGTTGGCAACTTTGCTTCCCTCTTTAATTGCACGCCGGTGGGCCAGGCCTCAGATTCTATGACGGCTCCAACGTAAAGGCTTATTGAGAATTAGAGAGGCCCATCGGAGTCTAACTGTTGGTTTTCTTTTGCTCCAGCATTTCAGTGGTTTCTTGCTGTTGAGTCCTCACCGTTGTCTCACCTCTGTGGTTCTTTGATTTTTGTGTTGACGGAGATGTTGCACTGATGAGTTAGGAGGCCTTCATGCGGACTGAACAAATTATTTGTCTAAATCGCGACGGAAGTAAGGGCGAGGATTGTGGCCACGTAAAATCGATTTAAGCGCCCCAGTGGAAATCTTCCACTAACCGTTCCAAGGCGGCTCTTCTGTGGCGATTTATTTATGTTGTTGTTTGTTACTTACTGTGTGTATCACTTTTGTCTTTTTATTTTGGATGGCCATATGGCCATTTTGTGGGAAAGTAACTGTCCTTATGGCCTTCCTTTGTTTAGGTTGCCATTATGGTCTTGTCGCTTAATGTTTGTATTTCTTTCCCTTTGGTGTCTTTTATGGGTGGAGTAAGTTAATTGTATCAATTCCTGATCTTTGTTTTACTTCTACTTTACAAGGACACCTTCAAAACCTCTCTCAAGGACTTCAACATAGCCACAGAGTCGCGGTGAAACATTGCACAGGACCGAGCAAAGTGGTGAGGTCTCATCAGAATACGAGGCAAAACGAATCAGTGAAGCCGAGCAGAAACTTGCATAGCGCAAAGCCAGAGCTAAGGCATCACATACAGAGTTGTCTGCCTGTTATCCCTGTTGCTCTCTGAAACAGATAGTTCATAGCCAGAATTTGCCTGATCAGCAGCCATCTTAGAACATACGAATAGTAGCATTTCTCGCAAGTGATTAAGACTGGTCACTGTCAGTAATGACGAACGAACTTTTATTATGAATTACGGGCATGTTGAAAAAATTGTAAAGCCCGTTGCGTTTATATTGGATGCCATCTATGTAAAGTTTGGTTCTATGTTATGTATACAATCTATTGATTTTACTATGGTTACAAACCATGCAGCTCTTGTTGCAGAATTGTCCCGCTGTTGCTATAGAAAGGGAAGGCCTTCTTGTTGTTCCTTTCCAAATATACTCAAACCGAAGTGACAAAATCTGTCAATTCTACTTCTCGATGTACTGACTAATAACATACAGAAGTTTACTAAAACTCGCATTTAATGAAGCTTATTCCAAGTTGTGAACATTTAATGTTTAAGATAAAAGCGACCATTGTCATTTTGGAATTATTGGCTTTTCTAGGATGAAGTAGTAGTTTATTAACAAGAGACGAAAGTAATGAAAGGAACACGACGACTCAATTAGCTCAACAGAAACTGCTTAAGAACTAAACGAACGGTCAGTAGTTAAGCCAGTTAAGGGTTAGGACATGGTGAGTCGGGCTTATATTTCTGTGTTCTTGAAACTTGAACCGTCCACATACTACTTTAGCCATTTACACGTTTGGATCGCGTAAGCATTTTACTTGATACATTTGTTTATATTTGAGCCCCGCCAAGCGAATTTGTGTCTTCGAGCATTCCGTCATGACAAATTTTAACTGCGCATGCCCAGCCATTTAGAGGGGCCAGGGATATAGCTTTCTGTCTGAAGGTTCCTCTTGATTCACTGCTTGTATGAGCGAATAGCGAAGGTTCTGGCGGGACTGCGCGGATGCGCAGGCTCGCCTGAACCTTTGCTGCTCGCATAGGCGATAAGTACCAAAATCGCTTGACGGGGCCCATTTAATAGTATCTTTTAGACCGTCTACAGGATATATCACAAGCGCACATTATTTTATTTATTTATGCTCGAGAAAGCCCTTTGTACATGTATTTAACATACCTTGAACAAGAACCAAGGTGGTTGGGCCACCCCGGCATCACCTGGGTTGATGTTGTCCACATACCACGCTATCACCATGTATAACACCGTGTCAACCCACATCATGATCATTGAGTCAAGCAACGAGAAGTTGTCATCCACCGTACCGGGATGGTCGAAATTGTCAAATTGTGCCCCTTCCCCTGTAATACGTACCATTAAAAGGGTTAAATTACATTTATGGCGCCAATGTTAATATTAAGTTACGTCACATTTCTAAACAAAGCAAAACATGCGTTACGAAAACACGCTTATACAAATACATTGTAAATTTTATCACCGAAAAAATGAAACTTTTCAGATTTAAAAATTGTGATATTTTTCCTATTTCTGCTCACAACATAGATTGTGGATACTCGTTAGAACCGCCTCGCCGAGGCGGTTTAAACGAGTACCCACAATCTATGTTCTAACAGAAATAAGAAAAAAATAATGAATACCACTACAAACCCCAGGTTTGCGAAATAAAAGTGGGTTTTAAGGGGGGATACATTATATAGACATGTTTTGGTGATGTTTAATCAAGACACCATGATTCGCAAAATTTTCTTGAATTTTTCAAACAGTGCATAATTTTATTCAATTTAACCACCTCAGTGTTGCATAGCAATTTTTGCAGTGCATGTTATTAATAAGAGAGAAAAATGAGCACAAGTGATTTAATAGTGAATGTTTTGTGTATTGTTTCCCCTTACATGCTTTTTAATCTTATTATCATTAAATCGTTACAAACTGTGATATTCATATTTGACCTCCTTCTCTCTTCATGCCTCAATCTTAATAATACGCGCTGCCGTTTCCATTTTTTTTTAAAACTACTTTTACCGTAAAACTCCGGACACCTCAAGGACTTGCTCCAACTCCCCGATTTTATTTCATAAATTTGCTTCGCGATCCAGTGAGAGGTCCAAAGGGCACAGACAGAATGGCAAACAGTGAAGACTGCGACCAGTCTGCTCCTTCAGGAGCAGTCTGATCGGGAGCCGCGCTGCTCCCATCTGTCCGAGTACTAAGGATTCTTACGGTAAGCCAACTGATTTCATTTCTTCAAAGACCTATTAAAATTAAAATAAGTCATTGTTGTCTTCAAGAAAATAACACCACACAACTTAAAATAGTATTCTACCACATTTCAAATAATAAATATCACATATAGCAACATAGTGTAGTTTGTATTTTCTTGTCCTTTTGGATCACTGATTCCATCGGGGAGTTTTGAAAATATCTGAGCGTCACTGATGAGGCCTAGCTAGTATTGCCAAGAAATACTTGTACCCGCCATACATTTCAGTTCTACGGTGTATTCTTTATTTCCAGTAGATAATCCTTTTATAGAACATATCTGTGGTGAAAGAAGTCACTATACGAGACAAAACATTGCACCAGTCCATTTTGGTTATTAGACACAACAAGTTGCACATAAGACAAGGCAAGGTGAAAGTAAATAAGTTCTGAAGTTAGATCCATTGGAAGCTAGGAATACACCAAATAAACGAAAATAGCAGACTCGGTTTTATTGAGTCTGTTCATGACCGGTACTGAAATGAGCAACATCGGCTACGCCCTCTAGCACCGGCTTAAGCAGAACTCTATTTTCAAAAAGAAACCAAATGAACTCAATGATCCCAAAGGACCAGAAAATATAATCTGCACTATGATGAATAGAAGTAAAATAGAAGTGAAGGCAATGATCAGGAATCGATACAATTAACCCATAGCTCCCATCAGAGACACAAAAGGGAAAGAAACACAAACATGAAACAACTAGACCCTAATGGAAACATCAATAGTGGAAAGCCAAAAGGACAGTTAGTTTCAAAATGGCAAATTGGCTATCCAAAACAAAAAAATATAAGCTATAAACACAGTCAAAGACAAGCCATAACAAAAATAAACCGCGGCAGAAGAACAGCCTTGGAACGGCTAGTGAAACGAATTCCACGGGGGTGGGGGAGGTTGGGGGTGGGGGTTAAATCGATTTTACGTGGCCACAATCCTCACCCTTACTTCCGTCGCGATTTAGACAAATATTTTGTTCAGTCCGCATGAAGGCCTCCAAACTCATCCGTTTCAGTTTTAAAGTTTTGGGCAGTTGACATTTTTATGCGTATCACTATAATATGGGCCCCGTCAAGCGATTTTGGATCTTATCATCTATGCGAGCAGCGAAGGTTCGGGCGAGCCTGCGCATCCGCGCAGTCTCGCCAGAACCGTCGCTGCACGCTCATACAAGCAGTGAATCAAGAGGAACCTTCAGACGGAAAGCCATATCCCTGGCCCCTCTGAATGGCTGGCATGCGCAGTTAAAATTTGTCATGACGGAATGCCCGAAGACACAAATACGCTTGGCGGGGCTCATATGCAGACAATTACATGTATGTTTAGATATCTACTAATTTCGTTGTATTATGCTATGCTCTTATATAGGTATCACCAACATTACGCAAACACGCCTATACAAATACATTGCCACCTTTATCGCCGAAAAAATGAAAATTTAAGATGAAAAATTGTTATATATTTTCTTATTTATGCTCAAAATATAGATTGTGGGCACTCGTTAGAACCGCCTCATCGAGGCGGTTCTAATGAGTACCCACAATCTATATTTTAGAGCAGAAATAAGAAAAATAAGGTAAACCCCCGTAAACCCCAGTTTAACTATATAAGAGTGGGGTTCAAGGGGGTCAAAATTATATAGGCGTGTTTCGTGATGAAGTTTTTCATACTAGTAGAATATAATCGGTGAGCCTTAGCCAATTTTATAGAAGCGAGCTTCAGCGAGCCCCTATAATTTGTCGCGGCGAATCGATTATGTTTTATTATTAAAGATTCTTATCACGTTTTTAGTTTATAATGCCATAAAAATCATATGGTTTTGCAATAATTTAGTTATACTTCAGGCAGTGTGCCTATAGTTAAACGCCCCCTTGGTGGGCACATGTAGTAAGGGCCTAACATGACACCAAACATTTGCAACGTTTCTGACACACACGACAGAAACAACATGGTTGCTGGAATAAAGGTTTCTGAGCACTTTTTATTCTGTATAAAAATTTGCAAATAAACAGTTATTTTGGCTTTGGAAATTATTTTTTGCAGTAGCAGTGCGCAATTAGTCCAATGGACCAAGCCTGCTAGCTGAAATTGTTTTCTTGGGTATAAAGGGTTCCCCCTCATTGCCTCCACCTCTATTTTGCATGTTTTGGTTTAAGTACCTGACGGTCACTAGAAGTAGGTCAGTAGAAGGTATTATAGGCCCCTTCGCATTATAGCGTGCAGTTATTCGACACCCTCCCCCCCCCTCCACCATTATTAGGTTACGAGACTTGATGATTGGGATAAAAACATTTCTATACCCTGTACAAAAGCCTAATATACTTATCTGGTTTGCTTGTTTGGTTTAACGGCCCAGTCAACACCATCAATGTCAAATCGACCCGGTCATTTTACCTAACCACACTTTTCTTGGCCAGCCTCACATATTGGCGGTTATATGCAAGAAACAAAATAAATCGCAATTGTACTATCACAAAACTTAAGCGTTTGATCTTACCTGTTCCTTCATAAATCATGAAAGTGCTTACTCCGAAGGACATGGCAACATTAGACATTAGACATGCCGCCATTTTCTCTGCTCTGCTCATCAATTTGTAACGGTCACCTCGTAGAAAGAAAACTGGGAAATAGGTAAGGAAAAACAGAATCCCCGCTGCAAAAGCTGCTGCATTCGCTGAGAAATAAATAAAAAAATAAACAAATAAACAAATAAATTGCAAGCTGCTGAGCCTAGATGCTCAAGACTGTTAGAGTCGTTAGTTAAAATATGTAAAAAGTTTGATAATTTAATATTGCCATTATGCTTATATTTTTGCTGAATAAAATGTGAGTAGCTTTTGTAAATGCCGAAGCTTCTAACATTTTTGTTTCAGTATAAACAACTGTAAAGGATATTGTACTTACTAGAAAAGTTAAATTTTAACCACCTACGAGCTTGTCAAGCTATCATGCTTTCATCAACTTGAACCTGATATACACATCACGAAAACATGCCTATATACTTTTGATCCCCTTGAACCCCAATTTTATATAGTAAAACTGGGGTTTCAGGGGGTATACCTTATTTTTTTATTTCTGCTCTAAAATATAAATTTTGGGTACTCGTTAGAACCGCCTCGATGAGGCGGTTATAACGAGCGCCCACAATCTATGTTTTGAGCAGAAATTAGAAAAATATCGCAATTTTTCATCTTAAAATCTTCATTTTTTTTCGGCGATAAAAGTGGCAATGTATTTGTATAGGCGAGTTTGCGTAATGATTTTATGCTTGTAACCAATTATCAGGATTTGCTTACCCAGTAGCACATTATAAACAGAATGTAACAAGTTTTTTTAGTTTGTGTATACGTTGACACATGCGCAATGAACAACCCTACCAGCACACGACCGCGGGCCAACGTCGGGCCGATAGCGATACGACGTCCACCGCGGGCCAACGTCGGACCGATAGCGATACGACGTACACCGCGGGCCAACGTCGGACCGATAGCGATACGACGTCCACCGCGGGCCAACGTCGGACCGATAGCGATACGACGTCCACCGCGGGCCAACGTCGGACCGATAGCGATACGACGTTCACCGCGGGCCAACGTCGGACCGATAGCGATACGACGTGGACGTCGTATCGCTATCGGTCCGACGTTGGCCCGACATTTTTCGCTGACTGGGAAGCAGGTTTCGAGTTAGAATGAAGTTTCGTTTACCATGGCTCTTTCATGTTACTTTCACACCATGATTATCACACTTTAAAATATCACTGGTATTTTTTTCAGCTTTGCGTTGATTTCCCTGCTAAGTATAAAATAAAAGCATGTAGAACACTTTTGCATATGACATGAAAAGTAGAAGTAAAACAAACATCAGGAATCGATACAATCAACTTACTCCAGCCATCAAAGACATCAAAGGGAAAGAAACACAAACATGAAGCGACCAGACCATAATGGAAACCTAAACAAAGGAAGGCCATAAGGACAGCTACTTTCCCACAAAATGGCCGAATCATGCCCGAATGGCCATCCAAAAGAAAAAGACACAAGTGATACACACAGTTAGTAACAAACAACAACATAAATAAACCACCACAGAAGAACCGCCTTGGAACGGTCAGTGGAAAGAATTCTCTTTACCCTTCCAACCCTATAGACCAATACCGTTGCCTATATGAGGAAATGGTGTCACCCCTTGAATGATTTTGAGTGAAATCCCTATCAGAAACAATAATGGCATAGCAACAGATAAGGTAAACCTTTGTTGTGGTAGGTATTAGAACCGCCTCGACTAAAGAATAACCACAGCATTGGTTATTTTCTTGTGGAAAATTGACAAAAGCTATCCTTCGATTATCACAAAATACTTACCTTGTCTATTGCTATTAATGGATATATCTAGACTTAGCCGTGGAAGAGTACATAGTGTTAGAAGTTTTACCCCAACCCATTAACACTCACAATGGCCATTGCATATCTTTACATAGGGATACTGTGGAATATGTTGTCTTATTTCTACATAATAATCATAAGTTGTGGACACTTGTCACAATAACCTCATGGGGCTGATTCTAATTGAGCCCCGCCAAGCGAATTTGTGCCTTCGAGCATTCCGTCATGACAAATTTTAACTGCGCATGCCCAGCCATTCAGAGGGGCCAGGGATATGGCTTTCTGTCTGAAGGTTGCTCTTGATTCACTGCTTGTATGAGCGAGAAGCGAAGGTTCTGGCGAGCCTGCGCGGATGCGCAGGCTCGCCTGAACCTTCGCTGCTCGCATAGGCGATAAGTACCAAAAGCGCTTGACGGGGCACAATTAATATCATCAACACATACATAGAGGATCTTACATGAGTGTGCATGTATTATTGAACTTAATGAACGAGTTGAAGAAAAGGGATAAAATGCGAGGCTTTTTATCCCTTTTCCTCAACGAGTTTAATACATTCAATAATACAAGAGCACGAATGCAAGATTCTATTTAAAACGCATTTTATTCACGATTGTTTTATAAAATATGTCACCATTCCACCATTATTAAACGCGACGTCGATAAGATCGTCGTACATGTAACGTTACGGGGCGTATCTAACTAATTTGCATATTTAATCCACTAGTGGATTACGGAATTTATTACATAGCGTTATTACACTCTCAGACTCGACGTCATATGATAAAGTGAAATTCCGCCATTAGGACCAGCTATATCAAAGGCTAATTTCTTGTTTAATACATACTTAAGGGGAATGGAAACACCTTCAGGCAAGGCAACTCCTGCAACAGATTTTTGTCTCCCATGTCACTAGTGGTCAACTCTTAAAGGAAAGAATGTGTTCCAGAGGATCAAATTCTTTACTTGCAAGCCTCGTGATGCCGGACAGAGTCCCTCGGGACGGATTTTTCCATCCACCCCTCACACCCCACACCCATATATGATTCTTATAATGTGACTCGTACCTTCTCCTCATCTGAGTTGTGTGTTGCCTTACCTTTATGAAAGAATGTGCTGACCATGAAACAGAAAGCAATCGTAGCTATGACGTAAAACAGCATGAAGAGAAAGAAGAGGAGTGGCTGAGAGTAGTTGAGTATCCTTCCTTTCTCTCCCAGCGAGATGTGGAATAACACAGGGAAGATAATGATCACTGGGAGCTGGTATAGGAGGCACTTCACGAACCAAGAAATCCAGTACATTGGTGTACTTAATCCCATCATTTTCATGGCTTCCTGTAAGAAAGAGGAGTAAAATGGCAGCTTTTTTATTTGGCTTTACGGCCCTTTCTAGATTATTTTACTTATTTTGAGCTGATCGTTAATCAGAGGTTGGCGAAAACCTGACTACCGGAGAAAAACAGCTTGATCTTCCGTACCAGATCTTAGCGTCTCACATGTGACCCGAAAATGTGAGCTAAACTGAGAAATAGTACATAAACAAAAATAGACGTTTTAGTTACAAAGCTCTATAAGGCTCTTTCCATAAAATACGCATTGTGCCCTTGTCCTGCTGACCGGATATGTCTTATCTTTCAAACAATGTAGAACCAGATCAGATGGCTTCTGAAGAACATTGTCATTCAGATTGTGAATTTGTTGCAATAATTTGAATCAAGTAATCTGATTGACTGATAAACGGTAGTGGGTGTGGCAGATTAAAATATTCAGCAGGAAAAGGGCTAACAGATCGATACGGGTACAATTGCAAACATTTTACAATAGATCGACTAATCGGTATATACATGTATAAACTGAATTCTAACACAGCGCACAAACAATGGAAAGGAACTGTGATAATTATGAAACAAATCACTAGTCTAAAGAGCCGCAATTCTTATGACATCAGTCGTAGATTCCTTGGCGTTTTATGGCGAAACGTTATTTTCTCGCATAAAAAAGATCACACAAAGCCATAAATACAGTCAATAATGTTGGTGGATTTTCTTCTAGCAATGGCTGACGGTTGGAAGAAGTTGAAGGAAACAACAGAATTATTGTCGATTTTAGTGTGTTTGAATCGAAATACATCAGTAGCTCTTGTGTGTGATTTGTTGAGTAGTAAATCACAGTCTGACGATCAGTTGTAAGAAGGTAAATTTGTCACTTTGTCGGTCAGTTCTCGATAAATCACTGACGCTACGCTGTCGGTCAGTTGCAAGGAAACAAATCACTCACTCTACTTCACAACTGACCTCCAAACTGTGATTTATAACTCAACAAATCACTACTAGGGTTGACCTATTTCTTAAGTACACATAAAACTCATGCTTTAAATGTGAGAAAGTAAATATTTATTTTTTGAAAGCAAACCTTCAGTTTTTTCTCCTTTTCATAAGCAATGTTCTTAGATATCTGAAGAGCGTTCAAGATGAAGCTGAGAACTAGGAATAAAGGGAGATTCTGGGAGAGAACATTCATAAGTACATCCTTTAAGAATGGGAGATATGGCATCTTCTTCATGTACATGTCATAGTTGCGTGTGAGGTCGGCGGAACTGTTCAATGTCTCAATGATGGCTTTGTCGATCTGGTACTGAAGACTAAGAAACCCATTCCAGTAGTAGTCTGTAAACAAAATACATTACGCAAACACGCCTATACATACATACATTGCCACCTTTATCGCCGAATAAATGAAAATTTTATGATGAAAAATTGTAGTATTTTTCTTATTTCTGCTCAAAATATAGATTGTGGGCACTCGTTAGAACCGCCTCATCGAGGCGGTTCTAACGGGTACCCACAATCTATATTTTAGAGCAGAAGATGAGGCGGTTCTAACGGGTACCCACAATCTACATTTTAGAGCAGAAATAAGAAAAATAAGGTTTACCCCTGTAAACCCCAGTTTTACTATATAATAGTGGGGTTCAATGGGGTCAGAATTATATAGGCGTGTTTTCGTGATGCATTGCGCTTTCAAGTCTATGCAAAATGTTCTGCTGAACAAGATTAAGAAGTGAGTGAGTGAGTGAGTGAGTTTTAGTTTTACGTCCCACCAACAGCTACGGTCATACGGAGACGGGACCTCGGTTTATAGACTCATCCGAAAGTCTGGAGAAGCCCGGGATCGATCCTGCGATCCCTGGTTTACAAGGCGAGTAGCGTAACCACTGCACCACGGAGGCTTCTAACAAGATTAAGAAACCATCACGAAAACACGCCTATATAATTTTGACCCCCTTGACCCCACCTTTATATAGTTAAACTGGGCTTTACAGGGGTAAGCCTTTTTTTCCTTAATTTTATTTTTGAGCAGAAATAAGATGATTATCACAATTTTTCATCTTAAAATGTTCGTGTTGTTTTTCGGCGGTAACATTTTCAAAGTATTTGTAAAGGC
>OY757016.1:146794182-147081702 GCA_963580285.1 Lucinisca nassula | reverse complement strand
ACACAGAGCAGAACATTTTGCATCGGCATGGAAGTGAATTCAGGAAAATTTAGCTTTACTTTTGTTAGGGCTGGCAAGCAAACAGTAAATTAAATACAAATTCTAACACAGCGCGCCTATATAGGCAATGGAAAACAACTGTGTTTTTATTCTACAAACAAATCACGACAAGGAAGAGCGTGGACGAGTGACGTCAAGTAAACCAATTTCCGACGTCACTAATCGATTTCCTGGACGTTAGACGGCGTAAACGTCATATTATCGCATGGAACACGTTAGAAAAGGGTATATATGCATGTGTTTCAGTCAATAATTTTAGCGGGATTTTCTTTTAACAATGGCGAATAGTTTGTGAGATTTTGAAGGTATCAACAGCATTATTGCCGATTTTCAGCCTGTTAGAAACGAAAATAAATCAGCTCTAGTTTGTGATTTGTTGAGTCATAAATCACAGTTTGTCGGTCACTTATAAGTAGACAAATCACCGCGCGCTACGCGCTCGTGATTTATCTACTTTATAACTGACCTCCAAACTGTGATTTATAACTCAACAAAATCACTGAAAGAGCTGATCTATTTTCATAAATAGAGCGCGCAATATGATGACCGCCCTTACGAAAAACATGCCTATTCAAATATATGGAAAATTTTACCAACAAAAAAAAAGTGAAAATTTTTCAGATAAAAAATTATGATATTTGTTCGTATTACTGCTCAAAAATATAGATTGTGGGTACTCGTCAGAAACCGCCTCGACGGGGAGGCGGTTCAAAGAGTACTCAAATCTATGTTTTTAGAGCTGAAATAGGGAAAATAACATATACCCCTGTAAAACCCCAGTTTTTACTTATAAAAGTGGGGTTTTAAGGGGATAAAAAATTATATAGGCATGTTTTTCGTGATGGCCACGCTTTATGTAATCACGACATAAAATTGACCTTTTGACCCTTGAGAAGGCCCGATTCGGCTAAGATATTCTATTCAACACCCTTTAATTAGATAGATATACCATACGACTATAATTTATATCTAAAGTTTTTGACCCTAATGACGTGCGACCCCAGGAAAATGACCCGGGTTCACAATCGAAAATCCCTTTAAATATGTTATACATGTACATCCATCATTACGGAGTACATGTATATGGCAAAAATATGGCATAGAAAAATTTTGAAACAGACTTTCTCTTTAAATTTTATTGTTAATTGACCTTTTTGACCCCCTCCCCAGGGCCTTTAGAGGCGAGGGAGGCGGGCCAAAACAAATGTGCTCTATCACACCTCACTCCTGTAATGAAGCTACAAGAGCGAATTTGATTGGACTCTGTACATAAAATGCAAAGACAATTATCACGAAAACACGCCTATATCATTTTGACCCCCTTGAACCCCAGTTTTTATATAGTAAAAACTGGGGGTATACAGGGGTAAACCTTATTTTTTCTTATTTCTGCTCTAAAATATAGATTGTGGGTACCCGTTAGAACCGCCTCGATGAGGCGGTTTCTCACGAGTGCCCAAAATCTATATTTTAGAGCTTAAATAAGAAAAATATCACATTTTTTTCATCTTAAAATTTTTCATTTTTTTCGGCGATAAAGGTGGCAATGTATTTGTATAGGCGTGTTTTGCGTAATAGACAATAACAAAAACCACAACAGAAGCATCACCTTGGAACAGTTTAAATTACTGCTAAGAGGTTTCTAAGCATACCAAGAAAAAAAGGTGCGAGTTTGGACCGTCCATGCATATAAACCCTATTGGTTTTCGTTGGGCGGCAGGGCTTGAGATGTCATTTTCATCTCGGTGTCGGGTAAAAGTCCCACAAAATTGGAAGCAACGTCTACAAAATGACCTATACAGTGTTGACGGGGGACGTTAAACCTCAAAATCAAACAAAACAAAAACAAAAAACAAAAAACAGTTAAATTACTAACTGTGGAGGTGGTGGTGGTGGTGGTGGTGGTGGTGGTGGTGTGTGTGTGTGTGTGTGTGTGGTGTGTGTGTGGTGTGTGTGTGGTGTGTGTGTGTGTGTGTGTGTGTGTGTGTGTGTGTTTGTGTGTGTGTGTGTGTGTGTGTGTGTGGGGGGGGGGGGGGGCGGGGTGGGGGCGGGGGGTTTAAATTATATCAGTTTACCCCCTATATATATTTGCATTGTAAACGCACTGACCTGATAAAAGATATGCTTTTCTAAAGGCAAGTTTAGCTTTATCACGTCCAACGTGACAATGCACTTTTATGAATGAACCGGACTACTGGAAAAATGACAAAAATGTTATTGTTACTTGGAAAAATGAAAAAAATTACTTGAAAAAAAATATATCATAGGAAAGTATGGTCAGCTGATACTAAATATATCGACCGCTAGAATGCTTGCACACACTGAAGACCATCAATACCTGATCGTAAATTGTTAATTTGATAGTGTACAAAGGGATGAACTGATAAATAGAATACCAGATTTGTGTCATTTGAAATCACGTTTATCAGGCTCGGCTTCGAGAACGCATGTAGAATCGCTCGGCAAGCCTCGCGATTCTACAAGCGTTCTCGAAGCCTTGCCTGATAAACTTGATATCAAAAGACACGAACCCGGTATTCTCTATATATTTAGCGTGGAGACAAGTGGATTCAAATCGGTACATATTTGATTCTTTATTTATGCTTAGACACATAGACTGAGGGTAGTCTTTAGAACCGCGACAGTAATGCGATTCTAACAAGCATTAACAAACTATATTTGAACCAACGATATGTGAACTGCACACATTTACTAGAAGAAAATACGTTATCCAACACGTGGGTGTTGGCCAAAACATCTTACCGGGGTCTTCTCCTGTAGTTTCATTGTTTCTGTACCCGAATGACGAGAAGAATGGGTATGTATATTTGGTATTCCAGTAACCCCTACTGTTGGACAGCGCCACTCTGAGTTTATAGCTGATGTCTTTCGGCCAGCCAGTCGAGAAATTTCCAGTAAACACAACACCCGCCCAGATTTTGTCGTCTCCTTCTTGTGTGTAAGCGTCTACCAAGGCAGATTCAGAGGAGTAATTATGTACTGAAAAAAAAAATATATAAAAAAATGCATTTTCAAAAACCTAGGGGACAAACGATGTGTAGGCAATGTTGAACCTACGTTATGACATATGATCAACATTGATCCGGCGCCGCCTAATTTAACGTCAAGAACCTAGTGTGCAAGCCGTTGTCTATCCAATACGTAAAATCGCTTCTGATATAAAGATGTTTGCCTTTTCTTGAAAGAGCTCGAAACAAGTGAAATAATCTTGAAAGGGCCATTAAATCAAATAAATAAAACAAGAGACCCATGGGCCACTATGCTCACCAGATCTCATGGGGGCATTACCCACTGGTGGCAATGTAGTTTAACTAACCACGGAAGCCCTGCACCCAAGGATGCTACATGTAAAATTTGGACCCAATCAGCCTAGTGGCTTCAGAGGTATGATGTCCCTTGAGTGTGCTGTTGCAGGACAACAGATGACAGTTGACAATTTCCCATCTATGGCAACCAATAGGCATAAAAGAACATTATTTAAGGAACATTTCTATGAAATTTTGACGAAATATCTTCAAAAAAAAACATAAATGTCATTTTTCAATTTTCCACATTATAAGTCAATGGAAACTCTTAACTTACCTTAGAAAACAAACTAAAGAGCCAAATTTCATAAACCAGAGCTCAGGTGGGCACTGCCCAATGGCGGCCATGTATTTTAATATGATATGATTTTAATCAACCAATTATAAAGTCTCCCAAACAAACCCTACACCCAAATGAGCACCCATGTGTATCTGAAATATAAGGTGTTTTATAAAGTAAAGGGGTTGGGGCATGGACCCAATGGAGCCCTGGTAGGTCTTATCAAAAGGAACAGAGACGTATGGTTCCTGAGATATAAGGCCCTTTAAGCAGCAAAGGGATTGGGGCATGGCGGATCCCAGAAAAGCCCAAGACTGTTGTCACTGAATGTGTCTTATCATAAGGACCAAGAAAGGTTTCTGTGATATGAGGCCCTTTTATGAAGTGTATGGGAGAGAAATGGCCCCTGCGGACCCCACAAGTCGGTGTTACTGAAAGTGTACAATGATAATGAACAAGAATATATATGGTTATGGGGTGGGGACTTGAATGGTTTCCGAGATACATGGCCTTTTAGGAAGTGGAGGGGCGGAGCATGGCCCCAGCACATTGCCCCAGGGACCCCCATGCTGGTGTGAATGAATGAGTCTTATCATAAGGAACAAGAATATATATAGGGATAAGGGGTGGGGATCTGAACGGTTTCTGAGATAAATAGCTTTTAATGAAGTAAATGGGTGGGACATGGCCAATTGCATCCGGTGTGTGTGTGTGGGGGGGGGGGGGGGGCATGCTGGCGTCACTGATTGCGTCTTAAGGAACATGAATATATATGATATAGGGGTGGGGCTCTAACAGTTTCTCAGATATAATCATGGCCTTTTGTGAAGTCTGAGGGATGGAGCATGGCCCCGCCGTGCCCTGGGTGGCCAATAGGTTGGTGTGACTGAATGTGTCTTATTATAAGGAACAAGAATATATATGGTTTAGGGGTGGGGATCTGTAAGGTTTCTGGGATATTTGGTCTTTTATGAAGTGGAGGGGTCGGGGCATGGCCCCGGCACATCCCAGGGGACCCCAAGTTTGGTGACACTGAATGCGTCTTATCATAAGGAACAAGAATATATATGGTTTAGGGGTGGGGATCTGAATGGTTTCTGAGATAAATGGTGTTTATTGAAGTGGAGGGTGTGGGGAATGTTCCCGGAACATCACAGGGGACACCCAGGTTGTTGTCACTGAATGCATCTTACCATAAGGAACAAGAATGCATATGGTTGAGGGTTGGGGATCTGCATGGTTTCTGAGATAAATGGCATTTTATGAAGTGGAGGAGGTTGGGCATGTCCCCGGGAAAACCCGGGGGACTTGCAGGTTTGTGCCGCTTAATGCATCTTATTATAAGGAACAAGAATATATATGATTTAGGGGTGAGGATCTGTAAGGTTTCTGAGATAAATGGCATTTTATGAATTGGAGGGGGCGGGGCATGGCCCCGGAACAGCCTGTGGGACACCAATGTTGGCATAAAAGCATATGGCTGAGAGACGTTTACTCAAGGAACATTTCTATTAAAGTTTTGTCAAAATATCTGCAAAGACTTGGCAGTTAATGCCATTTTCCAATTTTCCCCATTATAAGTCTATGGAAAATCTCAGTTGCTATAGCAACCAAACTAAAGAGCCGAATTTCATAAAAAAAAAAAAAAATAACCTGTAAAGGCAAATATGGTGAATAGTTCCATAAACTCTCAGCCTCATAGTGCGTACGGTTTCTGAGAAGATGTTTTCTTAAGTATTTTTTTTTCTATTTTTTTTTTCATTTTGGTTGGTTTCCATGGCAACCAATACAAATGAGCAGTAGACCTAAGATCAAATGGCCAACGGAACATTTCTATGAAAGTTTTGTCAAAATATCTGCAGAGGCTTGGCAGTAAATGCCATTTTTCAATTTTCCTCATTATAAGTCTGTGAAAACTCTTAGTTGCCATAGCAACCAAACTAATGCGCCGAATTTCATAAAAAATATTTCTATGAAAGAGTTATCAAAAACTCTGAAGAGGCTTGCCATTTTTCAATTTTCCCTATTATAAGTCTATAGAAACTCTAAGTTGCCATAGCAACCAAACTTATGAGCTGAATTTCATAAAAAAAAAAAAACACACACACAAACTTTCAATCCCTCAGCCCAAGGATGCTACAGATGAAATTTGGGCCCAATCGGTCTAGCGGCTACGGAGGAGATGTCGTTTGAAAATGTTGACGTCACACGACATACGACGACGCAGACGACGACGAATACGACGACGACGGACAACTGCCTATCCCATAAGCTCCCCCGGAGCCTTCGGCTCTGGTGAGCTAAAATACAATCGTGCAGTCGATGGTACGCAATCGTATATACCCAATCTTCCGTTCGAGTAGATATGTTACACGGCCATGTTCTGAAAAAGTTGATCTTTGATAGTTGACTCTCCGGGGCACCTCATCACTGGCCCCGCCCCAATGGGGAAGGATCAAAATTCCGAACGTGTCATGTACTCCCCAGACCAAGATCTATCAGTTCCAAAGGTTTCAAGTTTCTATCTCTAACGGTCTAACGATCTAGGACAAGTTATCCGGTAATAATAATGGAGGTGGCATTTTGTTTTACCTCTGGTGACCTCCACATTAACCCCGGGGAGGGTGGGGGGGGTCAAATTTTGTTTGCAATTTATTGCACTCATCATGCCGTTTGATTTGATAAGTTACACCATCGTGTTCTGAAAACTTTGAATTTTATTACCCCGCCCCCTCCCCCCTGGCCCCGACCCCAGAGATGGGATCAAAATTCAAAAAGTGCCATGCAATCTCCAGACCAAAGATCTATCAATTCCCAAGGCTTCAAGTTTGTATCTCTTAAGGTCTATGAATTATCTGGTAAGACAGACAGACGGACGGACGTGCGGTCGGACGGACGGCGAAGACGATTACAATAGTCCATTACGCAAACACGTCTATACAAATACAGTACCAGCTTTATAGCCGAAAAAATGAAAATTTTATGATGAAAAATTGTGATAGTTTTCTTATTTCTGCTCATAATATAGATTGTGGGCACTCGTTAGAACCGCCTCATCGAGGCGGTTCTTACGAGTACCCACAATCTATATTTTAGACCAGTAATAAGAAAAATAAGGTATACCCCCGGAAACCCCAGTTTTACTATATGAAAGTTGGGTTCAGGGGGGTCAAAATTATATAGGCGGGCAAAGTTTCGTGATGCCCCATTTTTTTCTTCGATAAGCGTGGGGGATATATATGAAAAAATAACATGGAAAAAATTGCAACCAACTAATATGGCTAGAAACATGTCTTCTTGTCTTCTCTCTCAAGGGGTTCTCTTAATGTCTTAGATCAACAAAGGCTCGGGCAAGCCAGCGCAGGCTCGTCTGCATTAGGAAAACATGTCCGTGAGAAATAATGGCGTCCAACATGGTGTCAGAAGTGACAGATATTAGGTAAAAATGATAGCATCTTTTTTATTTCTGCTTTAAGCATAGATTGTGGGTGCATGTTAGTACCCACAGTCTGTGTTTTGAGTAAAAATAAAGCAGATAATGTATTACCCGTAAACTCCACGTTTCTCTATATAAACTGGGGTTAAGGGGGTGGGGGGGGGGGTCTTCGTTTCACGGACTTGTTACATTGATGTGAGCCTTTGCTGATCGCGTAAGTTGCCTTTTCACAAGAGCTTCGATATTTATTGAGGTTTAACGTCTCCTTCTTTACTATTTAGGTCGTTTTGAAGACGTTGCCTTCAATTTTGTGGGACTTTTACCCGACATTGTGATGATGCCTCGATGACATCCTAAGCCCTATCGCCCAAACAAACCAAACGGTACCACTGCTAAGACCATCAAAGCGGTTTTCCAGTACTCATATGCGGCCAGTTTCAGTTCTGCGTGGACGCCCCATGCAGCCCAATCTAATTCTCCAAGCCCAAATGGGCGGGGATCAGCTGGATTATTTGTAAGTAAACATAATAAAAATAAAGTGAGGTTCCCAAGTAATCACAAACAACTCAGATATATGCATGAATACAACGGCATAACACTTGACGAGGAGGTACAGATGCTTGTGTAAACAGTGTAGATCCCATGAGATGACTCATAATCACAACTGATTATTAGCATAACCCCCTATTTACAAGAATAGAAACATCCAAATGAAAACTTGAGAGTTCTCCTCAGAAACTCGGGACGAAAGGGTTAAACATAAATTTCTTTATATGTATGTTTCTTAATGCATTCGTCATGCCCATTGATTTATTCACTAAGGGCATAAGATACACATGACGTTTG
This sequence comes from Lucinisca nassula, assembly GCA_963580285.1. Lineage (NCBI taxonomy): Eukaryota > Metazoa > Mollusca > Bivalvia > Lucinida > Lucinidae > Lucinisca > Lucinisca nassula. The sequence continues at coordinate 147,073,754 of OY757016.1, read as the reverse complement.
TCAGCGAGAAAGTTTTGGGAAATTTTCTGTTTCATAACTGGGGTTTAAAAACAGGGGTACACGCTTTTCTTATTTATTTTCAAAACATAGATTGTTGGTACTCGTTAAAGACTCCTCGCCGAGGCGATTCCAACGAGTTCCCCCAATCTATGACATTACGAAAACCAGGCTATATAAATACATTGTAACTTTTACCGAAAAAAGATGAAAAATCGTAATATTTCCTTATTTTTGCTCAAAATATAGATTGTGGGTACTCTTTAGAACCGCCTCATCGAGGCGGTTCTAACGAGTACCCACAGTCTATATTTTAGAGCAGAATTTACCCCTGTAAACCCCAGTTTTACTACATTAAGTGGGGTCAAAGGGGGTCAAACTTAAAAAGGCGTGTTTTCGTGATGTTTGAGCAAAACATGCTCCAGAGGCACTTTCTTATCTTTTAGAGTGGACCCGTTATTGATAAGGGAGATGAAATTGTTTTTTGGAAGTATTGCCTCCCCTGGAAGTATATCCATTCCCCTAAAACCCAGTGATGTTAGCGATAACAAAGCTGTTCAAACATTTCAGTCTACATTTGTAAATAATTTTGATATATATACATGAATTTGACAAATAAGGCAAGTTACGTGTACTGACGGATTCATTGTGAGCCCTGGCAATTCACCACTGAGACCGCATGCGCTTGATTCCTACGCCCACCAGGATAACAAGTCCGTGAAATGAAGACCCTCCCCCCCCCCCCTTAATCCCACTTTATATAGAGAAAACTGGGGTTTACAGGGGTAAACTTTATTATTTTTTTCTTATTTCTGCTCCAAGACATAGCTTGTGGGTATTCGTTAGAACCGCCTCATTCAGGCGGTTCTAGAGAGCACCCACAACCTATGATTGCAATACAAATCAAAGATTTTCATCAGAAAAGTAGCCGTTTTAGAGATGTGAAAACATGTATTTTGTCACACGGACGTGTTATCGTAATGTATGACTCGACTACATGCCACAAAGCCAACCGATTCTTTCGTCCACATGTCAGTATCAAAAGTTCTACCCATTACGAAAACATGCCTATACAAATACATTGACACATTTAATGCCGAAAAAATGAAAATTTTCGGATGAAAAATTGTGATATTTTTCTTATTTCTGCGCAAAATAGAGATTGTGGGTACTCGTTAGAACCGCCTCATCGAGGCGGTTCTAACAAGTACCCACAATCTATATCTTAGAGCAGAAATAAGAAAAATCAGGTTTACCCCTGCAATCACCAGTTTCACTATATAAAAGTGGGATTCGAGGGGGGTCAACATTATATAGGCGTGTTTCCGTGATGCTAAGGGGCTCTTACAACTAGTGTTGTTCCGAGGATCGATTATAATAGAAAATCGTTCATTCATCTGCAACCGATCGATGATCGGAAGCAATATTCTGAACCGATTATAACAGGAAAAAATCTTAAATAGTAGTTTTTATATTCTGACTTTACAAATAAGAGATTTTTTTTCCACCTATACTCATCATGTAAGAAATATCCCTCTAAACCTCAATTTTATATAGAGAAAAATGAGGTTAACAGGGGTTTTCATTATTTTTTTTTACTTCTGCTTCAAGACTTAGGTTGTGGGTACTCGTAAGAACCGCCTCAAGGAGGCGGTTATAACGAGAACTCACAATCTATGTATTGAGGCGGTTCTAACGAGTACTCACAACCTATGTTTGCAGTACAAATAAGAAAACTATCACGGATTTTCATCAGAAAAGAAGCCGTTTTGGAGATCGCCCGGTTGTGAAAATATAAAAATGATAATAATAGAATAAAAAAAGTTTCAAGGCCCTCTTCTGATCCAAGCAGCTTGTTCACGGGTTTGACAATTTTCATTAAAACTTCACTGTGCAAGTTTAAAATGTGTAAAATATACATGCATTTTCACTGTTTCCGGTGCTTTTCTATATGAAGTTCAGTATACCTGCGAAATTAACTTTAGATTATGAAAATTATTTGATTAGATATTACATTACTCATGTTGAAATGGATAGATATAATTATGTACATGATAGAATCCTTGCTATTAACCCTTTATGTATCAAATGGAGTCTTCTTCCTTATATATATAGCTGGAGTTCATGTCAAAATTTAGGGGTGTCAGGTTGTGTTTTCATCAAAATTTATTTTGAAAATGACTGAACTTTTAGCAAACAGTAGAGGACCTGATCAGACGCCTCGTTCTGCGGCGTCTGATCTGGGCCTGCACAGTTTGTCAGGGTACCCGTTTTGGGGTTTCTGGTACTAAATGGGTTAATGTCAGAGTAACGCTTGAATTATAATTTACTTTGAACCAATGATTGGCTGATTTCCGTCTGCACTTTTAACTGGATATTATAAGAGAAACTTTCATTTGCTTTACAGTCCAGTGGGCATTCAACATCGGAATGCCATCGTGTCAGCGTTGTTGCGACGTAATAACGTCGCATCGACGTTGACATGGTGTTATTTCTGCAGTTTTCTGCTTTGCTTTCTTAACGAGCCGGGTTAAGAAATCACCCACGGTCAATGCTCGGTGGGTGAAACCGAACTGATTGCTTTATGTCTTATAGCCCAGGGGGCACTCGGAATCGGAATGCCATCGTATCAGCGTAGTTACGATGTAATAACGTCGCTTCGACGTTGACATGATGTCTTTTCTATAGTTTTATGCTATGCTTTGTATATTATTAGGTCGGTCTTACAGCCCAGAGGGCTCACGGAGTCAACATGCCGTCGAATCGGCGTTGATATGACGTGATAACGTCGCATCGACGTTGATGAGTCGCATCGACCCTGACATGATGTCATTTCAGTTATTTTTCTGTAATGGTTCGAATATTTGGGAGGGTCCAGAATTCACTCACGGTCAATGCTCGGTGGGTGAAACCGAACTAAATACTTTATGTCCTATAGCCCGGCGGGCACACGGTATCCGAATGTCATCGTATCGGCGCCGTTGAGACGTGATAACGTCGCATCGACGTTGACATGATGTCATTCCAGATGTTTTTCTGTTATGTTTCGTTTATTGGCTTTGAGGTGGCGTTACAGCGGTCACATGGTGATAACGTCGCATGACGTTATTTCAGTTGTTTTTTCTGTTATGCTTCGTATATTGGGATGTGTTCGGAAATCAACCCAGGTCAATTCTCGGTGGGTGGAACCGAACTGATAGCTTTATGTCTTACCACCAGTCTGACACACGGCGCCGGAATGCCGTCGCATCGGCGTCGTTGCGACTTAAAAACGTCGCATCGACGTGGACTTGGTGTCATTTCTGTTGTTTTCTGTTATGTTTCGTATATTGGGTCGGATTCAGAAACCGCCCACGTCAATGCTCGGTGTGTAAACTGAACTGACTGCTTTATGTCTTACAGCCCGGCGGGACACAGCTTTGGAATGTTTCGTGTCAGCGTGGTTGAGACAAGATAACGTCGCATTGACGTTGACATGATGTCATTTTAGGATTACTTTATGCCTCTACGGAGGTTGATTTACAGCCCGGCGTGCGCGTGGCGTGGGAATGCCGTTATGTCACTGTCGTTGCGACGTGATAACGTTACATCGACGGTGACATGTCGCCACTTCATTTGTTTTATTATTATGCTTCGTATATTTGGGTGGGTCCGAAAGTCACCCACACCCACGTAATAACGTCGTACTGACGTCTGTGTGACGTTTTTTTTTCGGAGTTGTGTGCCAGCTGGGAGTGAATTATAGATTCCAGTCATGTAACACATTCAATCCTGATTTTGCCACTGACCGAACTTAGTATTTAAACGTGAGTATCCAAACATGGTGATCGGTCATGAGTCATCATGTTTGGATCCACACTGTTGATGCACATTCTCAAACAGATTATTAAAGTTTGAACAGGTATTTATTACTATCCTGTATAAAGTTGTAAATAGTTGAGGGTAAAATGATCCGGTTTGATCCAACTTTCATGGACTATCACTGTACAGTAGTTGTTGAATTCAATCCTTTTCCTCATGCTATCTTCTATATCTTTGCTTCTTTTCTATCTGTTATCTTTGTCTTTGCTAGTCATATCTACGTCGAACTACTGAATACACGAGCAGCAATATCATTTCTCATGAACCTCAGGTGGTTTGTTGTGTGCTGTTTTTTCCAGCCACGAACGCCATTCTTTGAACATCTTGAATTGGTATATTTTCCAAATTGAATAAAGGTATAAAGAGTATTTTGAATGACGTCGTGGCTGCAAAATACAGGGTCTGTGCCTTCTCTGGATTATCTATTTATGCTTTTTTCAAATGCTGTTTTTTTCATGTCATATTTGATTTCCTGCTTTGCAAATAGTGGTATCCCTGTTGTATTTCTGTCAATGTCAATTTTATTATCGGGGGATGTTGAAACAAACCCAGGACCAATTTTGGGAAATTCGGAAGACGCGAATTGTTTATCGATACTTCATTTAAATATTCGTAGTATAAGGCATAAATTAGATTACATAAAAGATAACTTTTTAGACTTTGATGTTCTCTGTTTTACAGAAACGCATTTGACACACGATATAACCGATGACTTTATCAGATTAGAAGGGTTCACTGAGCCCTTTAGGAAAGATAACTCAGCTTATTCAGGTGGTCTACTTATTTATGTATCTGATAAATTAATTGCAACTCGCAAACCTGAATTAGAGACTCAAGTAGACAATACTATTTGGATTGAAATTAAATATAAGGAATCTCTTCTTCTATTATCAAATATTTATCGCGCACCTAATACACCTGTTGCCTTTTGGCAAGATTTAAACATAACTTTAGAACAAGCACTAGCTATTATGGACAATATAGTTATAGTAGGGGACATCAACGAAGATCAACTCAACGTTAACAATCGTCACTTAAAAGATATTCAGCTCTTAAATAATATAAAAAATATCATTACGGATCCGACTAGGATAACTGCTACCACATCTACACTTATAGATCCAGTTTTATCATCCCAACAAATTCAGCCGCTAGATTCTGGTGTCTTAGTTGTACCAGATATAATTAGCGATCATCGTGCTACTTATGTCTTTATCTCATTCATTCATGAGAGTTCAACCACATATAAGCGTAAAGTCTGGTTGTACAAAAGAGCTAATTTTGAAAATTTGAACGAAATGATAACACATGAAAACTGGAATTTTATTAATGATTTGCCTATCGACGAAGCCTGCAAAACTTTTACTGAAAAATTACTTAAACTAATGCACGTTTGTATACCAAATAAGGAAGTTGTAATAAGGCCCGATGATAAACCGTGGTTTGACTCCGAAATTCGAAATGCTACAAGACGTCGAGATAGACAAAAAACTAAAGCAGCCAAAACCAAAAACCCTAATGATTGGACCAAGTACAAACAATTAAGAAATAAAGTAAATAATATGAAAAAAACATGCAAAAGAACAATATTTTAATAACTTAGAAAATGTAATTACTGATGCTGACAAATCTAATCCGAAATTATACTGGAAGATTTTAAAACAATTAATTAAAGAAAATAAAGGAAATGACACGATCCCTCCTTTAAAAACTGTTCAAAATGGAGAAGAAAGCTATCATTTTTCTGATCAAGAAAAGGCAAACTGTTTAAATGATTTCTTCGCCTCAATTTCCACTATAAACGATTCAAATGTTTCGCTTCCAAATTTTGTACCAAAGACATTTAATAACCTATCAAATATAGAAATTTCGGAAACTGAAATAATTGAAACAATTGAAACACTTAATTCTAACAAAGCTGTTGGTGAGGATCAAATCAGTCACAAAGTATTAAAAGCAACTAAAATGTCGATAGCAAAGCCGTTATGCATGTTATTTAATAAATCATTACTGTCCGGTGTCTTCCCATCTCTGTGGAAATCATCTATTATTATGCCATTATATAAAAAAGGACTCAAAGATATTTCATCAAATTATAGACCTATTTCGCTACTGAGCTGTATTGGAAAACTAATGGAAAGATTAAATTATAAAAGTATATATAATCATCTTATTTCAAATAATCTTGTATATAAAAAACAATCGGGATTCTTGTCCGGCCATTCCACTGTACATCAGCTTATTGATATTTACCATCAGATCTGTCAAGGCATAGACTCCAACGTTTATACTTGCATGCTATTTTGCGACATATCTAAAGCCTTTGATCGAGTATGGCATCGTGGCTTACTGTTTAAATTACAACAAAACGGTATATCAGGGAAGTTATTAGATTGGATTGTTAGTTATTTATCAAACAGACAGCAAAAAGTTTTTCTTGGTTCTTCCATGTCAAACGTTAAACATACATCAGCAGGCGTACCCCAAGGCTCTGTTCTTGGACCTCTGTTTTTCCTTATTTACGTGAACGATATCATTGACAATTTATTAAGTATCACTCGACTGTTTGCTGATGATACATCTTTGGCTTTTTTTTCTTCCAATTTGGCAGATTTGGAAGGTATCTTAAACCATGACCTGCAGGTCATTTCAATTTGGGCAAAACAATGGTTAGTTGACTTTAACCCAGCAAAAACAGAAGCAATGTTATTTACACTGGAAAAGGACATAAATCCACCAGTATTAATGTTTGATGACACACAAGTAAAATTTGTAGACCAGCACAAACATTTAGGAATTTCATTTAGCCACGATGCCAAATGGCACGAACATATCAACAATATTTTAACCTCCGCTGCAAAAATTCTAGGTATGATGCGTAAATTAAAATATAAACTTCACAGAAAAGCACTAAATCAGATTTATTTATCGTTTTTAAGACCGATTCTTGAATACGCATCTGCAGTATGGGATGGTTGTACAATGTATGAAAAAGATAGTCTCGAAAAAATACAACATGAAGCTGCAAGGATTGTTAGTGGTTTAACTAGATCAGTTTCTATTGCCAAATTATATTCTGAAATTGGATGGCTTTCATTAGCTGACCGGCGAAACTATCAGAAGTTAGTTCTTGTGTTTAAATCCAAGAATGCCATGTTACCAGAGTTTCTAACTAATCTTTTTCCTCCAATTGTGGGTATGACATCTCATTATACTTTACGAAACAGCGACGACTTTGTTATTCAAAACCAAAGAACGCAAGTTTTCTCTAGATCCTTCATCCCATCTTCTACAAGTTTATGGAACCAACTACCTCAAGAAATTCGAAACAAACCCACATTATCAAGTTTTAAAAGCGCTTTACTCAGTGATCTGTTTATTGCACCAAAAGTACCACAATATTTCTTGTATGGTAACAGAAAATTATCAGTAGTACACGCATGTATTAGAAATAATTGCAGCAACTTACACAATGACTTATTTAGAAACAGATTAAGAGAAAATGCACAATGTGAATGTGGAACAAGTATAGAAGACGCAGAACATTATTTCTTTCAATGTTATAGATATACAAACGAACGGCGAAAACTCTTTCACAATACCCACAGATTCCATCCACTAAATATAAATACTCTACTAAATGGCAGAGAGTCACTTTCTTTCGAAGAAAACTCAACGATATTTCATAGTGTACAGGAATACATAAAGGATACCAACCGCTTTTAGGCATTACAAACACTCATCAGGGAAACACGCCTATATAAATTCGATCCCCTTGAACTCCACTTTATATAGTAGAAATGGGGACCTCCAGGTGTAGACAGTATTTATCTTGTTCTTGCCCTAGAGCATGGAGTGTGGGTGCTCGTTTGGACTGCCTCACTGGGGCGGTTCTAGCGGATACCCGCAGTCTGTGTTATGGGCGTGGATATGGGGAGTATCTGGAATTTTACTTGGAAAAATCACTTTCAGTGGTAAAATTTTACCGGTATATTTGATTAGGTGTGTTTACGTATTGATTCGTATAGAGTAACTTCCGAGAGGTTGGGAGAAATGTTGCTGCTAATTGTGTTCCGGTTATTTCTGCATTTTGAAGATATATTTCAAGACGTTCTACCTATATCTATCCTTTCTCCTTATTTCTTGGATATTTCTCTTCTCTATTGATAGTCCCCATACTCGTCTGGTTATGTTTGATTTGTCATTTGTGAATTGCTTGAAACTGTATTTTGTACTTGGGAAGGGCCGTAACTAATGTTGCTAGAACTTGTGGCCCAACCCATTTGCTTGTATCTTATGTTATAAGCAATAAAATATGTTTAAATCAAATCAGAGAAACATATAGCGAAAACTCTCAGAAAAGTGGGGGTTACATGGGTATATGGCATTTTTTTATTCTTGTTCAAATATGTAGACTGTGCGTACTCGTTAGAACATTGAGGGGGTTTAAGCGAGCACCCAGAATCTATGGTCGCAGCCTAAATAAGAAGAAAACACTCAATTCATCAGGAAAAATCAGCTTTGGAAACGTGTGCTACCCTAAAATTATTCTTCGGAGAGACAAGTCCTCTCAATTATTTCTGTCTTCCTTTTCACTAGCAACGATATCATAGTGGATTTTTCACATCTACTTTTCTTATGAAAATCCTTGATACTGATCTTATTTATATTGCAAACAATTGCTGTTTGTGCTCGTTAGAACCGCCTCACTGAGGCGATTCTATCGAATACCCAAAACTAAAGTCTTGGAGCAGAAATAAGTAAAATAACGTATACCCCCGTAAACCCTATATTAAGTGGGGTTAAGGGGGTGTTAATTGTTCACGCGGCGGAGAAGACCTTTTTTCAGTGGGACTTTGTTTACAAAAAGGCGAGCAGAAAGTCCTGGGCGTTGTTTACCTTCTACAAAATGTAATGATGTATGCCGCATTCTCCTTTGTTCTGTTTCAAGTTCTACAACGGAAGGTCAGGTGGTTTTCTTCGAGTATTCCCGTTTTTACCCACCTCTGATTAACGATCGACACGAAGTAAGTGAAATAATCTCGAAAGCCCCGAAAAAACAACAACAATGTTCTCATATATCTCGGCCTCCAGTGGTCATACTGTCCTAACATAAGTGCATAAATTTCACCCATGACGTTGACAATTCCATCTTTGACATTTCGAAAACACACCCGTGTAACACATGACGATAACACACCCGTGCAACATAGTGCATTTTTCACACCTCCAAAATGGCTCAATTCGGATGAAAATCCATGATGTTTTTCTTATTTTTACTGCAAACATAGGTTGTGGGTACTCGTTAGAACCGCCTCATTGAGGCGGTTCTAACGAGTACCCACAACCTATGTCTTGGCGTAAAAATAAGAAAAATAATGTTTACCCCCGTAAACCCCAGTTTTCTCCATACAAAGTGGGGTGTAAGGGGGTGTTCATTTCACGGACTTGTTCACGTGATGAAAGTACATTCTTTAAGGTCTCCAAAAATGGTTAATTTTCTTGTGGAAATTTCTGTTATTTTTCTTATTTATACTCCAAACGTAGGTTGTGTGTGATCGTTAGAACCTCATCAATGAGGCGGTTCTAACGAGTTTGTTTGATTTGAGGTTTAACGTCCCCGTCAACACTGAGGTCATTTTGGAGACGATGCTTCCGATTTTGTCGGAGTTTTACCCGACATTGAGATGAAATGACATCTCAAACCATAACAAAAATAAACCGCGACAGAAGAACCGCCTTGGAACGGTCAGCGAAACAAACTCCACAGGAGAGGGGGAGGCTTAAATCGGTTTTACGTGGTCACACTCCTCGCGATTTAGACAAATAGTTTGTTCAGTCCGCACGAAGGCCTCCTGACTCATCAGTGCAACAGCTGCGTGAACACAAAAATCCAACAACCACAGAGATGAAACACCGGTGAGGACTCGACAGCAAGAAACCACTGAAATACTTGGGCAAAAGAAAACCAGCAGTTAGACTCCGATGGGACCGACCAGAGACAGAGCACCAGGCACCAACCAACATTACTTAGAATAAGATACTCTCTAATTCCCATGCAGTAAGCCTTAACGCTGGAACCGCATAGCATCTGAGGCCTGATCACCCACTTGCGTGCAATTAAAGAGGGACCATGATTGGGTTTACTACCATGCATGCAGTCGTTCGTGTAACATTTATGTTGTACCCCATCTTCTCAAAATGGACAAAGTCTGCAAAATGACGGGAAAACATGACAACATTGCAAACTGACCAGACATGGTTTTTGACAGATTGCAACTTAAATAGAAGCTAACAAAATGACAAGTTAACACGATAACATGACAAACGAACAAGATAACATAATAAACCAACAAGGTGTTATAAATATGAACGTAACATAATGGTATGTCAACAGAATACGGTGCCGTATCTCAACATAAGACTGCTGAGGCGTTCCAAATAAATACCCACAGCATAAAAACATGTGCTGTGCGTATTCATTAGAAGCGCCTCGGTGCTTCTAAAATACTTACGACATGTTTTCATTTAGAAATAAGAAAAATAATATGTGGATAACCATATTACCTTGGGCTATGAGAAAGGATTCCCAATGGGCTGAAGAGCAAGATCAAATTATCCATGATAACCCATATAAATATATCGCGGACATTTTCTGGGATATAGGCAAACATTGCAGACCCAGATCAGACGCCGCAGAACGCGGCGTCTGATCTGGGTCTACACTGTTTGACTAAATAACACTCATTTTTTGCGAAATTTGCTACAAACAATAAAATCCTGATACCCCTGTAATTGACAATGAACCATTCCAAATTTACTAAGTGGAATAATCCATTGTCATATATGGGTTAACCGTGATAAACGAGCCTTCAGTGTCAGAGGCATTGAAGTCCCATTACTTATACTTACATGTTGTTAAAACAAAAACAGAGTTTACAGTTGTCATCAAGGCATCAGTGTGGGGATTGGACGGCGTGTATAACAGCTTGGTCTTGTTTCCCCCACCCACAATTGTACTTAGAGGAAATCTGTCATATTCTGTATTATTGTTAATGTACTCCGATTTTGACAGCGCCCGGATTATTAAAAGTAGTCCGGCAAAAAACAATGGCACAAGAATTTCAAATACAGTCACACACTTTTTACGACCCTGCAATTTGAAATTCTTCCACAGAAGAAGTGTAAACTGGGTTCCTATCGATGACATAGTGATCACATGGGTTGTGAGAGGTCATAAAGCAGTATGACGTATATGTCCACTAGATTCCAACTTCACTGGCAAATTTCCACTACGACTAAAGTGACATGTAAATCTTGATCCGATTGTATCCAATAGGTCTGAAAATATATTTATAGGAATATTCAACTCATTATAAAAACACACCTATACAAATACATTGTAAATTTTCCCGCCTTAAAAATAAAAAATTTAAGATGAAAAAATCTTGATACTTTTCTTATTTCTGTTCTAAAATATAGATTGTGGGTACTCATTAGAATCGCCTCGATTGATATTTTTCTTATTTCTGCTCAAAATATGGATTGTGGGTACACGTTAGAACCGCCTCATCGAGGCGGTTCTAACGAGTATCCACAATCTATATTTTAGAACAGAAATAAGAAAAATAAGGTTTACCTGTGTAAAACCAAGTTTTACTATATAAAGGTGGGGTTCAAGGGGGTAAAAACTATATAGCCACGTTTGCGTGATGTTACGCTAAGGTACACGACCCGCCAAAATATGAAAAAATGCCTCATCGAGGCTATTTATCAAGGCATCCGGCATTGGACAATTTCATTGGGTATTCTTTTTGTATACACTCGCATGCCCAAAACTATCAACATATTGCTTGAGGTTTAAAACTTATATATTCGTAATCAGTTCGAATTTTTGCCTTGGTGAGACTGTTTATGGTGAAATCTGACATTAATCAATATCATTGATTGGGTAGTGTATACAACTGCGTGCCAAAAAACATCAAAATATTCCTAGCGGTTTAGAAGTTATACTTCCGTTATCAACCTCAGTGAGGCAATTTATATAGAAATCTGTAAAATTAATAGTCAGTCTCATAAAATATAGCAACTTAAGATGTACTAAGAAGTTATACTTCCGTTATCAACCTCAGTGAGGCTATTTATATAGAAATCTGGAAAATTAATAGTCAGTCTCATAGGTTAGAGCATGCTAAAAATCATCAAAATATTTCATAAGGTTTAAAAGTTACAGGGATTTTCTCAAACTGGTACGTTTTGCCTCAGTGAGTGTATTAATATAGAAATTTGGCGTCGGTAACTCGAAGCCATCGTAAATATAGCAACTTAAGATGTACTTAAGACATACTTAAGGTGACAACCGTAAATTTATGCCGGTAAGTGAAAACCTGTCGTATCGTTTCCATAAAGTTACGACCATCTTACCACTTACCATTTACCTGTGTAATTTCAATCTCGTGCAAAGCACTTTGGACACTTTTGTAAGCCAGGGCATAGCAAATAAAATAACGCTTAACATCTTACTATAAATGATAATACCGGGGTTTGGGGCAGCCTTGTTGGAGCATTTTCTCAGTGCCAAAAAAGGCTTGGGTAGCGTTATCATAATAGGCAAGGTTCTAAATAAACTATGGGATGAGAAACAATGACACAACTGGCGACCCCTTCTCTACATTTCCTCCTGATTTGCCATGCCTGAGCAAGTTGATGGGGCATATTGGTTCTGTCTTGTCCGTCTGTCCGTCTGTCTGTCTGTCTGTCCGTTACGCTTTCACCCTGTAGGAAACTCGAGAATGGTTTGAGCTAGGATCTCGAAATTTCATATATGGAATGTGCATGAAAAATAAGCGGACACGTATTTTTTTTTCGCCGGACTCATTATATTTAGTAGAGAGTTTGGGTCTAATGTGTAGATGACCTGATTAACTTTTGATGAAAATCCGAAAATATTTAATGGAGTTACGCCCCTTTTTGGGCGTAGGCATTGCGGCTATGGGGAAACCTTGTGAACAAAATATCTGAAGAACCGCTTGAGCTAGGCTCATGATATTTAGTAGAGAGTTTGGGTCTAATGTGTAGATGACCTGATTAACTTTTGATTAAATCCAAAAATATTCAATTGAGTAACGCCCCTTTTCGGACTTATGCATTGTGGCAATGCGGAAACCTTGTGAGCAAAATATCTGGAGAACTGCTTTAGCTAGGCTCATGATATTTAGTAGACAGTTTGGGTCTAAGGTATAGATGACCTGATTATCTCTTGATGAAATTCCGAAAATATTTAATGGAGTTACGCTCTTTTTCGGACTTACGCATCGTGGCTATGGGGAAACCTTGTGAGCAAAATATCTGGAGAACCGCTTGAACTAGGCTCATGATATTTAGAAGACTATTTGGGTCTAAGGTGTAGATGACCTGATTAACTTTTGACGAAATTCCGAAAACATTTAAACGGAGTTATGCCCCTTTTCGGACTTATGCATTGTGGCTATGGGGAAATCCTGAGTTTTAATTCTGTTTCTTTTTAATTATATGTCTATTAGTGGCAAGCATATGGTTGGGGGCATAGTGTTTCACAAACACATTTTCTATATCATTACTAAAAGAAACCCTGTGTGCCTAGACAATAAGTAGATTGATGTACAACTTCTTTTCTTATGTTTCTATGTAGTGTCTGTTTCTTTCGCAATAGTTAAGATGAGGTTACGGAATGCCTGAGTTGTCCGTAACTTTACGACATGGTTAAGGTGTCTCCATAAATTACGGTACTTTCGAGTTACTCACACTTATCGCTACGAGATGATTAAGATATACTTAAGGTCGTCGAAAGCCTTAAGAGGGCTTCGAGTTACCAACCCCTGGCCTTGGGCAGATTCATTGCTAAGGCTTGTCAATATACACCTGCATGAAAAAATAATCAAAATATTCCTTGCAGTTTAAAATCTTTATGAGCTTAATCTGTTTATCAAAAAGTTTGCGTTCGTGAGGCTAATTATAAAGAAATCTGGCAATAAAAAATCAATGATTAGGTCTGGTCACTATGCAGCCGCATGCAAAAATTATCAAAATATTTCAAGCGATTTGAAAGCTATAGGTCTGTAATTCTGCCACGATGCGGTTTTTAATAAACAAATCAGGAAGTGCACGATCTCATCTGTTAGGATCTGGGGTTGGTAACTCGAAGCTCTCTTAAGGCTTACGACAACCTTAAGTATATCTTTATCACCTCGTAGCGATTAGTGTGAGTAATTCTCCGTAATTTATGGAGACAACTTAACCATATCGTAAAGTTACGAACAACTCAGGCATGCCGTAACCTCATCTTAACTATTGCGAAAGAAACAGACATTACATAGAAGCATAAGAAAAGAACCTGTACATCTATCTACTTTTTTTTCTCAGCACACAGGGTTTCTTTTAGTAATGATATGCGATAGGTATAGTATTAAGGCAGATATATGCTATATTTAGCAGAATTACCCATATAAAAATACATGTAAAGAAAGATCTATACATCTCCGATAAACATGTATATATGTAGTTCGTAATTATTATGCACAGGCTGTTTATTTGTGTGTGTAATAGTCGTGTCAACAAAGGAATAAAAGAAGAAGAACTAGAAATGTGTCCAGACGACACAGATGCCCCGCCAAGGGCCCCGCCTCACCCCAAAAATCCATGTTGCAACAAAATTTCTACGTATGTGACCTTGACCTTGAGGTCATAGGCAGGGTCGTTGGTATGGGCGAATGAGACCTGGGACCTGTATCTATCATCATTCCAAATATGATGCCAATCTATAAATATGAGCCCTAAAACTTTAAAAGCATAATAAGTCTGTGACCTTGACCTTGAGGTCAGGGGTGGGGGTATATACAACGTTGGACCTGTAACTATCATCATACCAAATATGAAGCAAATCTATATGGTTTGGTAAGTATGAGCTCTTAATAAACTTTAAATAAAAAAATCTTTGTCTGGGACCTTGACCTTTAGGGCACGTGCATGGGTGGGGGTATTGGACCAGTATCAATCATTATACCAAATATAAACTTTATTCATCATACGATTTGGAAATATAAACTCTTAAAATATCTACTTAAAAATTTCTAAGTCTGTGACCTTGACCTTGAGCTCACGGGCATGGGTGGGGGTATCGCTGAATAAAATGGACAGGTATCTAACATCATACCAAATATAAACTCAATCCATCACACGATTTGGAAAATATCAACTCTTTAAAATTTCTAAGTCTGTGACCTTGACCTTGAGGTCATGGGCATGAGTGGGGTATCGCTGAATAAAACTTTGGACCTATATCTATAATCATACCAAATATGAACCAATTCCATCAAATGGTTTGGAAAATATGAGTTCTAAAATGTTCAGGTCTACCTGTTACAAAAACCTTAACCTGAGTCTTTAACATTGAAAATTTCTAAGTCTGTGGCCTTGACCTTGAGGTCACAGACATGGGTGGGATATTGTTTAATAAAACTTTGGACCTATATCTATCATCATACCAAAGATGAACCAGTTCCATCAAATGGCTAGGAAAATATGAGTTCTAAAAGTTCAGGCTCTACCTGTTACACACCGGCCCCGATAGCTCAGTTGGTAGAGTGTCCGCTCCGGGGAACGGGAGGTCACGGGTTCGATCCTGGGCCGCGACAAACCAAAGTCGTTAAGAATGGTACTAGCTGCTCCTCGCTTGGCACTCAGATTGACGGGGTAGAGCTAGGACTGGTCGACACAGTGTCAGGATAATGTGACTGGGTATGGTATCGTGTAATGTGTCTGGGACATGATACTTCAGTGAGGCAGCACTATAAAAGTGAGCATTGAGCTCCCTGTCGCAACCAGACACCGTCGTGATATGACTGAAAATTGTTGAAAGCGACGTTAAACCCGAATTTACACACACACTCTACCTGTTACAAAAACCTTAACCTGAGGTTACAGGATCACGTACGTACGTATGTACACACGCACGTACATGATCCTGTAACTATATATTTCCGGCATCATGCCGATGCGGGGGCATAAAAAAAGAAATAAGGTAAAAGGTAGTATAGCCTGTACACTAAGTGTACTTCTGACCACAATCGTCTTGTTTTTGAGAAATGTCTTCCTTTCATTAACTTCGTCTTCAAGTGTTTCTAATTTTTGAAAGTTGATTTTTGAAATCAAGTTTCTTTGTCATTACATTTCTACTTCCGGTACTGGACCGCGTTGCTCCACTTCCGCTGTTCGATCGCTGCATAAAATAGTCCAAATGAACTCTTGAAAATTAATTTTGCAGGCCGGTCCCGCATGGAACGTCTTTCAAAATATTTCAGTTTTCGAGACTTTATACGGATTGAATATAAATTGACACAGAAAGTCTAATTCTGAAAAGAAAACAGTACTCTGGAACTATTTTCCTACGCGCTTTTCGGTGATATTTATGTTTTACTCTTTCATCCCTGAGTTTCTAAACAGGACTCTTCTCGCTTTAAATATATTCTTATAGAAAAGGATTTCTGATTAGTTCACTGACAGGATGACAAACAGTGTACATGTAGATTCTGGCGAGACGTTCTAGCTACGTGCCGTTTTATCAGGATCTACAAGGTTTGCATAGATACAGTGTTTTTCTACCTCGGCGTCTGCATCCGTCAACAGGGTTAAAAGGGTTAACTTATCATTGACCAACTAAACAACCCTTTACTGACCTACAATTCGCCTGCTTCCGAGAGCTCTAATATTACAAAACACGTGTTGTTTAAATCAAGTTCCGTACTTAAGACACCGATCATCCTGTGGCCTCTAATCTGTCTAAACTGTTTCCAAATGTCACAGTATTGAAACAGTTGATATTTATGGGTTAATGTTTTTATGACCCCGTACAGGTGGGGATAAACGTATTTTAATTCGCCTTGGGTAAACGCGGTGTCTGACCAGAGTTATAATGTCTAAATCAAATGGTTTAAAAATGATCTTTTTGTCAAGTTATTCTCCTTTTATGTTCCGACGCCCGAAGGAACATAGCTACAAGCAGCTGCACAACCTATGTACATCGTCGTATCAATGCGACGTTGATGCGACGTTGCTAAGACATCATGTGCCCAGTAGGGGAACTTCTCTGTAAGATTATTAGCAGATATGTACTGAGCTAATTTAGAAATTTATGGTTGGGCCATGAAGAAATTGGCAGGCACGTTTATCTTTCTTTCTTTAGTATTTTCCTCGTGGGTAGTTGAGTGAGGCAATGGCAATGTGTATCTTGTGTCACTGGGGAGTCCAGCTGATATTGACTTACAGTTGGGCAACACCTGCTGTCCTTGCAGCAGGTAACGGTAGAGTGAGGGAGTGTTGAGATTTCTTCTGTTTCTACACTTCCATTCATTTTCCCCTTTCTTCTCTGTCCCTCACTTTCATCTTCTCTAACACGGCCCTGCCCATCGGGGCTTGAAGAAATATATGAGCTGCATGATGCTTCCACGCAGAGCTGAAACCGACCCGCACACGAGCACTGGTAAACTTCCTGCCCAGGCAAAGCGGCGGTGCGAGTCGGCCCGTCCATGCTTATTAACCCTATTGGTTTCATTTGGCGGCAGGGCTTGAGATGCCATTTCATCTCAATGTCGGGTAAAAGTCCCATAAATTGGAAGCAACGTCTCCAAAATGACAGTTACAGTGTCGACGGGGACGTTAAACCTCAAATCAAACAAACAAACAAACAAATCATCTCTTCTACTGTCTCTTCTATCTCTTTTCCCCTTTCTCTCGGAGAAGACAAAAATGGTCCACTAGGGTTGACCGGTCGTTAAACTCAAAACAATCGATGAATCATTTTTTCTTTGTCGAATTTTTTAACCCACTTGGACCTTGTCAAATCAGAACCAGAACCAGAATTGTTACTGGTGACACATCAAATGTCATTCATACACCAGGACCTGTGATATGGCAAGTTAGTCTCTATATTTTTTTAACAAATATCTAGATAACCGCTTGATCTACCACTAACATTGTTATATAATAATTATTCCTCATAAATCAACTTTCCTCAGTACTTTCAGTACTTTGATTCCTGTGTATAATTTGGTTTTCGTTTCTTTTTTGTAATTTTTGTCTCTTCCATTTTTGAAAGATATTGCACAATTTGTTTAAGACACTTTCAAGTAATTGATGCTAATATGAGCTTAGGCATGGCAAATCAGGAGGAAATGTAGAGAAGGGGTCGCCAGTTGTGTTATTGTTTCTCATCCCATAGTTTATTTAGAACCTTGCCTATTATGATGCCGCTACCCAAGCCTTTTTTGGCAGAAAAGGCTCCAACAAGGCTGCCTTGTTGTTAAACAAACCCCGGTATTATCATTTATAGTAAGATATTAAGCGTTATTTTGTTTTGCTATGCCCTGGCTTACAAAAGTATCCGAAGCGCTTTGCACGAGATTTAAAATTACACAGGTAAATCGTAAGTGGTAAGATGGTCGTAACTTTATGGAAACGATACGACAGGTTTTCAGTTACCGGCATAAGGAGACCATAAATTTTACGGCGGTCACCTTAAGTATGTCTGAAGTACATCTTAAGTTGATATATTTACGATGGCTTCGAGTTACCAACCCACTTGATAAAAATGAGGAAGAGTCTAGTGACATACATCTGTCAACAGCACAGACACGGTAAATGTGCTATTGCCAGACGTCTGGCAATAGGACAAAAACGGGTAAAATGTTATTGCCAGACGTCTGGCAATAGCAAAATTTCGGGGAAATTGCCATTGCCAGATACTACCGGATTTATATGTAATGCAACTGGTAAGTTATGGCAACTCCTGAACAATTCGCGTTATACAACTATGCAAATCGGCCCCCGCCCATCGGGGCTTGAAAAAAATATATGGGCTGCATGATGCTTCCACGCAGAGCTGAAACCGACCGCACACGAGTACTGGTAAACCGCTGCGAGGATCTAAGCTTGTCCAGGCAAAGCGGTGCGAGTGTCTGACCGTCCATGCTCATAAACCCTTTTGGTTTCATTACCCGACATTGAGATGAAATGACACTGTCTCAAGCCCTACTATCCAATCAAACCAATAGGGTTTATATGCATGGGCGGTCCGACTCGCACCACTTTTCCTGGGCAGGCTTAGAACCTCAAAGCGGTTTACCAGTACTCGCGTGCGATCGGCGTCAGCTTAGAACCTCAAAGCGGTTTACCAGTACTCGCGTGTGATCGGCGCCAGCTCTGCGTGGAAGCATCATGCAGTCCAATCTATTTCTCCAAGTCTCGATTAGCGGGGGCCATTTAGTAAAGAGGTTTATTATGAATTTATCAGAAAGTAAGATTGCTGACCTGGATAGCTCAGTCGGATGCGCGGAACTCACAGGTTCTACCTTGCAAGGTCGGCAACATTCGTTCGTGGAGATTGATCATGAATTTTTTTCTTCGGTCATTCTCTTCCTTCTGCTGATTCAAGAAGGACAGTTGTCAGTTTCTAGCGAAAGACTGCGCTCTGTCCTGGTTAATCGCTTATGTATAAGCCTGCATAGGAAAAATGTGTATAGGTAAACAGCCAGGCTCGATATGACCTAAATAGTGTTGACTCGTTTACCACATCTATTTCGAACTTGTTTTTGAGTGACTTCGAAAAAGAACCATGACTGCAGATAATCTTTGATAATTGTCTTATTTTATCGTAAAAAATATATGTTGTGTGTACTCATTAGAATCGCCTCGAAAAGATGTCCATATTATGTCTCCTGGCCTGGCTCTAAGATCAACCTTCGGTGGCTCGAACTACTGCTGTCTCGAACAAATTTTCATGGCTCAAAAGGTGATCGAAACATCACGTCAACAAGTCCGTGAAATGAAAACCCCTAAACCCCACTTCATATAGAGAAAACTGGGGTTTACGGGGGTATACATTATTTTTCTTATTTCTTATCCAAGACTTAGGTTGTGGGTACTCGTTAGAACCGCCTCAACGAGGCGGTTCTAACGAGCACCCACAACCTATGTTTTGAGCATTTATAAGAATAATGTCACGGATTTTCATCAGAAAAGTAGCCATTTTGGAGATGTGAAAAATGCACTATGTCACACGGGTATGTCATCGTAATGAGTTTAATGTCATTTATCCTAATGATTTAAACATTATATATGAAGACGAAGTTCTTTTTCCCTTCTATTTGCTTTATTCCCTTCTATCTGTCGATACAGCGATGGTTAAGCCATGCATCGCAGGCCAAGCATTGCACTGTTTCGCTGTCATACAGACCGCGACATTTACAATATATGTTTTCCTTGGTTTCAGCTATTTTTTTTTATTTTTTTTCAAATTTGTATTAATATTGAATCGGAAATTGCAAAATTTTTCATTTTGAGACGTTTCCAAAAATAAATTCCGACAGCAAAAGCGATCGAAAATAACCCACAAACGGCGCCTCCTACCTGATTTTGTACCGGACATTTCAGAAAATGTAGCTGGGATCCTTCTGGCTTCATTATGGCGCAAATTTGTCCGTACGTGCCATCATCGCTGAACGAACTGTCAAACCAATTAACCTGCCTATTTTTACAATTTGTTGTTGAATTTGTGAGCCAATGTCCTGGAGATGATTTTTTCCCCTAAATTGTTCCTACCACATTTAGATAAATTTAAAAAAAATATCTGTTTAAAGGGTTGAAAATCTAAACCATTGTTAAGAACATATATGTTATAGACATATTCACCACTAACTGACTTTTCCAACGTCGGGGGACACTTGGACTGCGGCCTTTTATTCCATCACGATAACAAGTCCGTGAAACGAAGACCCCCCTAAACCCCATTTTATATAGGGAAAAGTGGGGTGTAAGGGAGTAAACATTATCTGCCTTATTTTTGCTCCAAACCATAGATTGTGGGTACTCGTTAGAACCGCCTCATTGAGCACCCACAATCTGTGACGAAAGCAGAAATTAGAAAGATGTTATCATTTTTATCTAATATATTTGACTTCTGACACCATGTTGGACGCCATTATTTCACACGGCCATGTTTTCCTAATGAAACCTGTAGAACAAGCAGTTTTCAGATGATTCCTTATACATTAATCTCTTTTCATTACGATAACACACCCGTGCGACATAGTGCATTTTTTCACATCTCCAAAATGGCCATATTTTCTGATGAAAATTTGTGATATTTTTCTTATAAATACTGTAAACATAGGTTGTGGTTGCTCGTTAGAACCGCCTCATTGAGGCGGTTCTAACGAGTACCCACAACCTATGTGTTGGAGTAAAAATAAGAAAAATAATGTTTACCCCCCTAAACCCCAGTTTTCTCTATATAATGTGGGGTATAGGGGGGTCTTCATTTCACGGACTTGTTCACGCGATGTTCTTAAGTAACAAAATAAATTGTGGGTGCTACAGTCTTAAAGAGGAGATTGTAACGAGTACCCACAATATACATTTTTGAGCAAAAATAAAGAAAATAATGAATACACTTGTTAAACCCATTTTCTCTATTTAAAGTGGGATTTACAGGGGTGTTCAATACACAGGCTTGATAACAAGTATGTACACTTCACTTTTGCAATTCTCTTATTTTTATTTCTTAAAAATTAATTTGTTTGTGCACCTAATCATCTCTTTATCCCCCGACCGAATAGGTTCGGGGGATATAGCGATCAGCCTGTCGTCCGTCCGTCTGTCCGTCCGTCCGTCCGTAGACGCAACCTTGTGATGGCCATAACTTCTATACCCTTTGAGATTCATTAATGGTTCTTGGCACAATTGTTCACAAGGCTGAGACGGCGTGTTATGCGCAAGAACCAGAACTCTGCATGCCATACTTTTTGAGTTATCTCCCCTTTTAATAAAATAGAGTGACTTCTTTGTGATGGCCATAACTCCAATACCCTTTGAGATATATTGATGGTACCTGGCACGGTTGTTCACAAGGCTGAGACAGTGTGTCATGCACAAGAACCACATCTCTGGTTGGCATGGTTTTTTAATTATCTCCCCTTCCAATAAAATAGAGTGACTACCTTGTGATGGCCATATCTCCAGTACCCTTTAAGATATATTGATCATACCTGGCACAGTTGTTCACAAAGCCGAGACGGTGTATCATGCATAAGAACCACAACTCTGGGTGTCATGGTTTTTGAGTTATCTCCCCTTCCAATGAAATAGAATCACTACCTTGTGATGGCCACATCTCCAATACTCTTTGAGATATATTGATGGTACCTGGTACAGTTGTACACGAGGTTAAGCAGGTGTGTCACGTGCAAGAACCACGACTCTGGGTGCCCTGGTCTTTTAATTATCTCCCCTGACAATATAACCTTGTGATGGCCATAACTCCAATACCCTTTGAGATATATTGATGGTACTTGGCACAATTGTATACAAGGTTGAGACGGCGCTTCATGCCTAAGAACAACAACTATGGGTGTTATGGTATTTGAGTTATCTCCCCTTCAAATATAACAGTATGACCACCTTGTGATCACCATACCTCCAATACCCTTTGAGACATATTGGTGGTACTTGATGCAGATGTACATGAGGTTAAGCAGGTGTTTCATGCTCAAGAATTACAACTCTGGGTGCTCTGGTTTTTAACTTATCTCCCCTGACAGTATAACTTTGTGATGGCCATACCTCCAACACCCCTTGAGATATATTGAAGGAACTTCGCGCAATTGTATACAAGGTACAGAAGGGGTGTCATGTGGAAGAACCACAACTGTTGGTGCTGTGGTATTTGAGTTATCTACCCTTCCAATATAACAGCATGACCAGCTTGTGATCACCATATCTCCAATACCCTTTGAGACATGTTGATGGTACTTCATGCAGAAATGCATGAGCTTAAGCAGGCATGTCATGCGCAAGAAACCACAATTCTGAGTGCCCTGGTTTTTTAGTTATCTCCCCTGACAGTATAATCTTGTGATGACCATAACTGCAATACTTTTGTGATATATTGCTGGTTTAATTCTGGTGCACTTTCTATTGGTGAACAATCTTCTGAAGGCCATATTGGCTTTTGGTCGGGGGATTTGCCATCTCTTCCGATGGATATTTTTCACATTTACAATTGTATATTCTTATTGCCTAATAAAGTTGTTTTAAACAATAAACACATACAGAAATTCTCACTTCGTCACTGATTATTAACCTTTTAAAATACCAATCGCAACACTTGTCGACCGCCTACATGTAGTTGTTTTTGTTTGTTTGATTTGTTTGTTTGATTTGTTTGTTTGATTTGAGGTTTAACGTCTCCAGCAACACTGTATAGGTCATTCTGGAGACATTGCTTCCAATTTTGTGGGACTTTTACCCGACCTTGAGATGAAATGACATCTCAAGCCCTGTCGTCCAATGAAACCAATATGATTTATAAGCATGGACGGTCTGACTCGCACCGCTTTGCCTGTGCAGGCTTATATTAGATCCTCTAGGCGGCTTACCAGTACATGTGCGGTCGGTTTCAGCTCTGCGTGGAAGCATCATGCAGCCCATCGCTTTCTTCAAGCCCCAATTGGCGGGGGCCTTTTGTTTGTTTGTAAGGTGCATCAGAGATTAAACAATCTGAATGTGTCAGAAATCTTGGTGCTTCTCTACAGTTTGTAGGTCCGGATATATGCAACTACGTCAAATTGGACATATCAGGAAGTATCCCACGGCAGACGCAACTAAATCTTTGGTAAATTCTCTGGTAACATCCCGTCTCGATTACTGTAATGCACTACTGAGTGGAGTTCCTAAGACCATGCTAGGCAGGCTTCTAACCCGTCAAAATACAGCAGCTCGTATTATAACATGGACATCATGGTATGAACTTATTACTCCAGTGTTAAAGGAGTCACACTGGATACCTGTTAACCACAGAGTGGAATCCAAAATCCTAATACTAACATATAAGGCACTAAATGACCACTCTCCAAGTTATATTAAAGACATGTTAGAAATATATCACCCTGCAAGAAGCCTAAGATCTCAGAACACTAAACAATTAGTTGTGCCGAAAACAAAGACAGTAAGGTATAGTGGAAGAAGCTTTTCGTCTGTCACAGCACCCAATGTAAAATGCAATGCTAGTCTCCATCAGAAACTCTGAAAGTGTTAATATTTTCAAAAAGAGTCTTAAAACTCACATGTTCAAACAAATCTTTGGATAATAAGTGCTAACAATTTACCAAAGTAAGCTTTTATAATGGCTGTCCGAACAGTGATAACACAGTGTCCTATGTACAATAAGAAACTTTAGTTAGGATTTAAATACATAATACTTTATCTGTAATATATGTATATACTGCACTACTGATAGTTGATACATGTTTTTATAATAAATTTGACATTTTTAACCTTTCAATCAGTTCTTAACTCAGCTGTTGTATATTTTAGCTGGTGTAAAGCACTTTTGAACATGCATTTTATATGAAAAGAGTGCTATATAAATGTGGTATAAAAATAATAATATCAATATTTATCCAACTTTTCCGATTTAAACTGGGAATTTAAGGAATTTCATGGCCCCGCCCATCGGGGCTTGGAGAAATAGATTGGGCCACGCAGAGCTGAAACTGATCGCACATGAGGCCTAAGCCTGCCCAGGCAAAGTGGTACGTCTGTCAATAGCATTTTACCGAGTTTCTTCTATTGCCAGACTTGTAACAATAGCATTTTTACCGAGTTTCTGCATGCTATTACCAGACGTCTGGCAATAGACACTCCGTAAAAAATATAAACATATTCCAAACGGCTTATAAGTTATACTCTGTAATAAGTTTGTGGAAATCTTGCCTCGCCAAGGCTATTTATGAAGAAATATTGCATTAGACAATCTTAATGGTTAAATCTTATCAGTATATATCTTCATGCCCAAAATTATAAGAGTATTCCTCACTGTTCACAAGTAAAACATCCACAATCAGTTTGTGAAAATTTTGCCTCTGCGATACTATTCATTACGAAAGCTCACCCGTGCGGCATAGTGTATTTTCACATCTCCTAAATGGCTACTTTTCTGATGAAAATGCTTTATATTTTTGTTATAAATGTTCAAAACAAAGGTTGAGGGTGAGGCGGTTCTAACGAGTACCCACAACCTATGTCTTTGAGCAGATATAAGAAAAATAATGTATACCCCCGTAATCCAGGTTTTCTCTATATAAAGTGGGATTTAAGGGGGTCTTCATTACACAGACTTGCTAAGCTATCTGACATTAGACCATCCCATTAGTTAGATCTTGTTAATAAACATCTGCATGCCAAAAAATATCAAAATATTCTTTGTGGTTTAAAAGTGTTTTGACCATATACAATATGTGTAAAGTTTGTCTCGGTGAGGCTATTTATAAAGATATCTGGTATTAAACAATTCCATTGATTAGCTATTGTCAATATACGCCTGCATGCCAAAAATTATCAAAATATTCCTATTGGTTTGAAAGTTATACATCTGTGTCACGTCGCTGATAATTTGACCTCTGCTAGGCTATTTATAAAGAAATAAGGCACTAAACAATCTCATTGGTTAGATCTTGTAAATAGCTATCTGCATACAACACGATTATAAAAATATTCCAAGCGGTATAAAAGTTATACTACATAATCAATTTGTGAATATTTTGCCTCCGCGAGGTTAATTTTAAGGTTAATTTTGGCATTTGATATTTTTTGTTAGGTTCTTTTCAATATCTATCTGTATGCTGTATGCCAAAAGTTATCAAATAATTCCTGGGCCATCACGTGAATAAGTCCGTGAAATGAAGACACCCCCCACTTTATATAGAGAAACTGGGTCTACGGGGGCACACATTATTTTTCTGATTCCTGCTCCAAGACATAGGTTGTGGGTACTCGTTAGAACCGCCTCAATAAGGCAGTTCTTACGATCACCCACAACCTATGTTTGCAGTATTTATAAGAAAAAATATTTCGGCTTTTCATCAGAAAAATGACCATTTCGGAGATGTGAAAAAAAATGCACTAATTCGCACGGGTGTGTTATCGTAATGGGGTTTTGTTTGTTTGATTTCAGGTTTAACGTCCCCGTCAACACTCTAACGGTCATTTTGGAGACGTTGCTTCCAATTTCGGGGTACTTTTACCCGACGTTGAGATGAAATCACATCTGTTGCCCAATGAAACCAGTAGGGTTTATAAGCATGGACGGTCCGACTCGCACCGCTTTGCCTGGGCAGGCTTAGATCCTCTAAGCAGTTTACCAGTACTCGTATGCGGGTCGGATTTAACACTGCGTGGAAGCATCGTGCAGCCCATCTATTTCTTCAAGCCCCGATGTGCTGGGGCCGACGGATTTGTTATCGTAATTGGGTTTAAAAGTTACAATTACAGTGAGCGAGACATTTGTAGTTCGAGTCCCTGGGCTTTGCTTATGGCACCAGATCAGGAGGTATTATAGCGTAGGTTTAGAGATATATCTTTTCGACCTATTTCACAACTGTAAGGTTTATGTCTAAGCAGGCATGCTAAAAGGGCCATCAGTGTTCAAGCTGACGACGCAAGAACAGAAATAGCTGAAATTTATGATCATTTACAGAAGCCTTCGTGGTGTAGCGGTTATGCTACAGGGGTAGCAGGATCAATCCGGGGCTTCTCCAGACTTTCGGATGAGTCTGTAAACCGAAGTCCCGTCTCCGTATGACCTTAGCTGTTGGTGAGTCGTAAAACTCAAATACTCACTCACTCTGATCAATAAGGTTTCAAGTTTCGTGTCTGTCCGTTACATGTAAGACTCACCACCACTGGCCATATAATTCCAACAGATTTGGCTGCGTGGTGTTTCCGTGAAAGCCCGAAACCGGCAGCATACGGGTACTGGTTAACCGCTTAGAAGATCTATATATTGTCCCGAAATAAGATTATATGTAAAAAAGTAAACAACATTAGCACATGGACTGTTTAATAGTATTTTTATTATTGCCAACCGGTTTCAGATCTGACACCGGTTGGCAATAATAAAAATACTGTATACATGTATATGCCTATATATATGCCTTGCAAAGTGGTGTCAGAGTATGTAAACCAACACTATTGGTTTCATTGGGCGGCAGGGATTGAGATGCCATGTCATCTCAATGTCGGGTAAAAGTCTCAACGCCTCTAAACTGACTTAAATAGTGTTGAGGGGACAATAATTCCCAATTCAAACAAACAAAAATATAAATTCGGCACCAAACACAAACAAAAGCATCATAAACCCTGCACGATACCCCACCACTGCAGGTTTATTCCGAAATTTCTAGCACAGCTAGATATCTAAGAAATGGTTATGACAACAGTCAGTTATTTCCTGGTTAATCAAAATGATATTGAAAAAAAATGCAGGCCAAATTTTGTTCAGCTACACCAAAAGCAGTTCTATGACACACAAACTTAAATGACCAGAGTAGAGAGCCCGTACCACAACCATCCCCACCCCCACCGAAAAAAGAAAGATAATGTTCAAGACAGTTGCCTTTAGTTCTTTGGTCATCCCGGAGACTGTAGGTGTATTAAGGCTCATGGGAACAGCCGCCAAGACTCAGATCAGATTGCACGAATGCGAAGGCCAATCTGAGTCCTTGCTGGTCCATCACGAAAACACGCCTATATATCTTTGACCCCCTTGAACCCCACTTTTATACAGTAAAACTGGGGTTTACCTTATCTTTCCTATTTCTGCTCTAAAATATAGATTGTGGGTACTCGTTAGAACCGTCTCGATGAGGCGGTTCTAACGAGTACCCACAATCTATATTTTGAGCAGAAATAAGAAAAATATCACACTTTTTTTATCTTAAAATTTTCATTTTTTCGGCGCTAAAGGTTACAATGTATTTGTATAGGCGTGTTTTCGTGATGTTCTAAAAATGTGAGTAAAATAAAGTTTACCCCTGCAAACCCCAGTTTTACTATATAAAAATGGGGTTTGAGGGGGAGTCAAAATTATATAGGTGTGTTTTCGTGATGTCTGGCCCAGAATAATGGGTTGGGTACGTCAATCAGTGTAGACCGAGATGGTCTACACATTTTGCATAAAAGCTGAAATTTAAGGTTTAAGGAGAATCAATCAAACATTGGTGTCAGTCCTTTAATTGATTGATTGGATTATGGTTTAACGACGCGTTAACCCGTCTCCCAGAGAAAGAGAGATAGAGAAGGAAAATATGATAGAGGTAATGAAAGAGATGGACAATGAAGAAAATGTACAGATCATCTCATCACGAAAACACGCCTATATAATTTTGACCCCCTTGAACCCCACTTTTATATAGTAAAACTGGGGTTTACAGGGGTATACCTTATTTTTCTTATTTCTGCTCTAAAATGTAGATTGTGGGTACTCGTTAGAACCGCCTCGATGAGGCGGTTCTAACGAGTGCCCACAAGCTATATTTTGAGCAGAAATATGAAAAATATCACAATTTTTCATCATAAAACTTTCATTTTTGTCGGCGATAAAGGTGGCAATGTATTTGTATAGGCGTGTCGAGGCGGTTCTAACGAGTGCCCACAATCTATATTTTGAGCAGAAATAAGAAAAATATCACAATTTTTCACCATAAAACTTTCATTTTTTCGGCGATAAAGGTGGCAATGTATTTGTATAGGCGTGTTTGCGTAATGTCAACCCGAATCTGACACACCAGGTTTAGCAGGCCTTTTCCAACTATTTTGGTAACCAAGGGGTATATAGCACAACGTTATAAAGAAACTATTTTGATATACGTTAAATTAACTTTACCTACCTCCTTACATTCTCCTAAATCAAACCAGAATGACTCAAAACAAAATCTTTTATTTTATTACCATTATCAAGTATTGATATTCATTTCGAAATTCTACGTCATGACACATATCACGAGACACACACCTTTAATGAAATATCTCCCCATTTTATACAGGAAACCCAAAGACGGGGCACATTCAAACAGTGAAGGCCCAGATCAGACACCGCAAAACGTCCGATCAGGGCTCCATTGTTTGTAAAGCGTTCCAATATTCTCTACCTAAATTTCTAGAATAAATTAACCTAGAATTCCTATATCGAGATGATAACTGGTGGAAGATTCATTTCAGTACAAAACACCTAATACAAATAATCCACCGGGCTTTATCAGTTAGTTTTGTTGATAGCTGTGTTATGTCGTATGACGCGTTTGTATCTCCTGCCATTCGTAGTGGCGGGGTGTTATGATCATGATACCCTCGTCCGTATGCCCGGATTGCCATTCATCCGTACGTTTGTTTGATTCGTTAGATTTAAGGTTTAACGTCCCCTCAACACTAAATGATTCATTTTGGAAACGTTGTTTTCAATTTTGGCGGACTCTTACCTGACATTGAAATTGTACCTCCAACCCTGTCCCCATTGAAACCAATAATGGTTCGTCTGTCATTGCTGACCATTCGAGAAATGCTATATATACCATTGTCACCATCCTGTAAAGCATTTGTGGGCCCCCGCACATCGGGGCTTGAAGAAATATATGGGCTGCACGATGCTTCCACGCAGAGCTGAATCCAACCGCACACAAGTACTGGTATACCGCTTAGAGGATCTAAGCCTGCCCAGGAAAAGCGGTGCGTGTCGGACCGTCCATGTTTATAAACCCTATTGGTTTCATTGAGCGACAGGGCTTGAGATGACATTTCTTTATAATGAGGCATCATCTTTCATGTCAGGTAAAAGTCCCATAAAATTGGAAGCAACGTCTCCAAAATGACCTTTAAAGTGTTGACGGGGACGTTAAACTTCAAATCAAACAAACAAAATGAATAGCATCTGTGAGCATGGCAGAGAGGATGATGCTTTAAAGCGTTGGGACTTTTATACAGCCTTGCTTGACTCGATTTGCCACAGGAAATTGATTCGAAAACTCCATCAGGTGAACAAGTCCGTGAAATGAAGACCCCCCTAAACCCCACTTTATATAGAGAAAACTGGGGTTTAAGGGGGTAAACCTTATTTTTCTTATTTCTGCTTTAAAATATAGATTGTGGGTACTTGTTAGAACCGCCTCAACGAGGCGGTTCTAACGTGTACCCACAATCTATATTTTGAGCAGAAATAAGAAAAAATTCACAATTTTTCACCTGAAAATTTTCGATTTTCGGCGGACAAATTTACAATGTATTTGTATAGACGTGTTTTCGTAATGTCACCATCATTTTGGAACCGGGCAAGCATGCCACCGCGAAATAGAAGTAAAGGCAATGACCGGGCATCAATACAATTAACCAACAACTCCCATCAGAGATACCAAAGGGAAAGAAACACAAACATGGAATAACTAGGCCCTATTGGAAATATCAATAGCGGAATGCCAAAAGGAGAGTTACTTTACCACTAAATGGTCAATTGGCTATCCAAAAACAAAAAATATATAAGCGATACACACACTCAAAGACGAACCATAACAAAAATAAACCGCGATAGAAAAACCGCCCTGGAACAGTCAGTGAAAACAATTTCACTTGGGGGGGGGGGGGGGGGGGCTTTACACAAATAATTTATTCAGTCCGCATGAATGCCTCCTTAATCATCAGTGCAACATCTCAGAGAACACAATAATCAAACAACCACAGAGATGAAACAACGGTGAGGACTCGATGGGAAGAAACAACTGAAATGCTGGAGCAAAAGAAAACCAACCGTTAGACTCCGATGGGCCCAGCCAGAGACAGAGCATCAGGTACCAACCTACATAACATAAGTAAAGTAGAAGAGGAGGCAATGCCTTTACGCTGGAACGGTCTTAGAATCTGAGGCCTGATCCACCTGTAATTAAAGAGGGAAGCAAAGTTATCAACCGTGATTGGGTAAACTTTAACTACCATGCATGAAATCTGTCGTATAACATTTAACACGGAAATCCGTGATTTTAACCTGGGATAGAAATTTATGTTCTGACCCTGGTGTTCCGACCCAGGCAACTAACATAAGTGCGCTTCAATTCTGTTTAACCGCCGGAACTACTTCCGCACTACTTTCATTTTGTAAAGAATATACATGTGCGAGCTGTCAAGACTAACCTGCAAAACAGCGGATGAATATCATGAATATTGTTAAATAAAAAAAAAAAAAAAAATGAAAAGTAAAGTGCACAAAAATGAAACGTTAAAAATAATAATAATAAGGAAATGTTTGGGAGGTGTTGTGCAAGACATAGCCTCGGTTCCGCTCAGCACGGTCAGAAACACCCATCTACAACCGTGAGAACCCCATACCAGATTCTTATATGTTGTACCCAACCTTTTTATATCTCGTAAGAAAGATTTTACGTAATTGGGTACTGTAATCAAAACATCATTGGAAAAATAGAGGATCTTACATGAGTGTGAGCATTTTATCCATTTTCTTCAACGAGTTTAATAAATTGTTGACATAGAAGATCTTACATGAGTGTTCATGTATAACTGAATTTATCATATGACGTCGTTGATAAGCAGTGGATAACGTCGTGTAATAAAAATCGTATGACCACACGTGTAATAACACTTTGGCGGGATTAAGTAACGTCATGACGACGTCCATGTCAACTATTCATTTTTCGTAGAAAACTTGTCAAATTAAAAGGCGATAAAATCCAATTTAAAGTAGTCATATGATAAAGAGAATCTTACACTCGTGGTCATTTCATATGAAAGTTATGAAACTCGCCAAAGGCTCGTTTCATAAATTTCATATGAAATGACCACTCGTGTAAGATCCTCTATTTATTAAACGAGTTGAGGAAAAGGGATAAAATGCGAGGCTTTCCCTTTTCTTCAACGAGTTTAATAAATTGTTGACATAGAGGATCTTACATTAGTGTCATGTATTATTGAATTTATTAAACGAGTTGAGGAAAAGGAATAAAATGCGAGGCTTTGCCGAGCATTTTATCCCTTTTCTTCAACGAGCTTAATAAATTATTGGTATAGAGGATCTTTTATGAGTGATCATGTATTATTGCATTTATTAAACGAGTTGAAGAAAAGGGATAAAATGCGAGGCTTGACACAAAATAAAAAGATTTTAGACCTACCGACCCATGTTAGTGGAAACACAGCTATTTTAGGCCTAATCAATGAGATGCCAGTATTTGCAGCGTGGGTGACGTCTTGTTGCGAGTTGACAGGCGGAAGACTGATCAGCAGTTCATGCTCAGCACACTTCTTTTAAAGGAGGTGGTCATTACAGTCTGTCTTCCAGTGTCGATAACTTCTTCCCAGGTTTGGTGGTCTGTGCCCAGCTGGCACTGAAGTGTCCCAGGGGGATGAGTTTGTCTATCCGGGTGGTAGCAGAAATCACAGAATCCACATCATCATAGAACTTGTCTTTGACCTCATCTAGATCGACCATAGTGGTTGCATAGGCACTTACAATAGTTGCATACCTCTTTCCAGACGAGAGAAGTCCTTTCTGTCCTTTTGGAAATCCTGAGAGTCTGCTAACAAGGTGTGATTTGATGGCAAAACCAACTCCTGCTTCATGCTGCACTTCGTTTTTGCTTTCTCCCTAGAAGCATCGACTTCCTTTTTATGATGTCTTGATAAGGCTTTGCCTCTGGATCAAGCTCGCACTGCAAGAACACATACGCAATTTATAAAGTTTTGTCAAAATGAAACCAATATGGTTGATATGCAATGGCAATCCGACTCGCATAACTTTGCCTATGCAGGTTAATGCGGGGGCTATGCCTATGCGGGCGTGAGGGCGATGATTGTGGCCACGTAAGGTCGATTTGCCCCCCCCCCCCGTTCCAAGGCGGTTCTTATGTTGAGTTTATTTTTGTTGTGGTTTGTCTTTGACTGTGTGTATCGCTTAATTATATTATTTTGTTTTGGATATCCAAATGGCCATTTTGTGGGAAAGTATCAGAATCAGAATCAGAACTGTTACTGGTGACACGTCAAATAACATTCATACACAAGGACCTGTGATGTGGGAAGTTAGTCCCTAGCTCTAACCAAAGAGGTAAATTTAGCTACCCAATCATCAGCACCTTCAGCTGTCGAAATAGTCGAATCGGGAAGGGCATTCCAATCTCTAATGGTTCTGGGGAAGAACGACTCTTTATAAATGTCAGTTCTTGCGCTAAGGGTCTGAAACGCCAACGAATGGTGATTTCTACACTGTCTAGCTTGGGGAACAAGGTCATCTGTTGGAATTGCTGGCAGCACCCTTAAGACCTTTGTATAAAAGGATTAGCCTACTGTCTTTTCTCCTTTTCTTGAGAGACTCCCATTTTAATTTTCCAAGTATTCCAGTCATGCTTCCAGTTTCAAAGCAGTAATTGCCTGTTACAAATCTAGCAGCTCTATTCTGAACTTTCTCAATTTCATCGTTAAGGACCACTCCACTGGGGTCCCAGATACAACTACCATATTCCAAGTTTGGGCGAACAAGACCTTTATATGCTGCCTCTTTTACATCCTGAGGGCACTGATGAAGATTTCGCCTCAGGAAACCAAGCGTTCTATTTGCCTTAGTACACATGTTGCTAATATGAGTATTCCATCTCAAGTTGTGTGAAATTGACACTCCAAGGTATTTAATGGAGTCCACATTCTCGAGGACCGTTCCCTCTAAGGTGTAAGAAGCCTCAACTTTATTAGATCTCTTCCTAGTTATCTGCATAATATTGCATTTAACTGGCTGAAATCTCATGCCCCATTTACGTGCCCAACATCCTAATCTATCTATGTCAGCCTGAAGTTTACATGAGTCATATGTATCTCTAATTTCCCGGTAACAAACACAGTCATCTGCGAACAGTCTTATTTCTGAGTCAATGTCAGTGGAAATATCATTGATGTACAGGGAGAACAAAAGTGGACCAAGAGCGGTCCCTTGCGGGACTCCAGACAAAACTGGAGCCCACTCTGAAGATTCACCATTAACAACAACCCGCTGTTTTCTGTAGCAAAGAAAGGAATCTATCCATTTGAGGGTCTTTCCCCCAATTCCATAACCAAATAACTTAGATTTAAGTAGTTCATGAGGAGGGGTGTCAAAAGCCTTCTCGAAGTCCAGAATAAATGTGTCCACCTGTCCCCCTTTGTCCAAGATTTTTGCCCAGTCATTAATAACTGTGCTTAGCTGAGTTTCACAACTGTGCCTTTTCCTAAATGCATGTTGTCAGTCTGACAAAAGTTTATGTTCGTCCAAGTGGGCCATGATGTTCGAGCAGATTATATGTTCCAGCAATTTACACGGAACACAAGTCAGAGACACAGGGCGATAATAACGGGCAAGAGCCCTATCTCCTTTTTTGAAGAGTGGACAGATGTTTGCTAAGAGCCATTCTTTGGGGATTTCACCCGTATCAAGAGACTGTTGAAACAAGTGTGCAAAAACTGGACCCAACTCATTTGCTAGTTCCTTCAGGACTCTAGGATGAAGCTCATCAGGTCCTAAGGCCTTACTGGGGTTTAAGCCTTGAAGTAATTTGATCACTCCTGCAGCTGTCACACCAATATTATTCATGAATGGGGCCGATCTTCCAGTCAATGGAACCTCCGTGAACTCAGTTTTATTAAACGCATCATTGAATTGACCAACTAGTTCCTCTGCCCTTTAAGAGTCTGATTCAGCAACCCCGTCCACTCCTCAATTATTAAGGGGCGGGATACCTTGCCTGTCTTTCTTCTGGCTATTAATATATCTGTAGAAGTCTCTGGGATTTGCCTTTACATCACCTACCAAGTTATTCACATACAAATCATGCTGATTTTTTTTATATCAGTCTTGATTTCACGTCTCAAGTTTTCAAATTTTGTCCGGAGTTTACCACTTCCCGTCTTTTTTGCCTTTGCATGAATCTTATTCCTTCTGCGAATTTTCCTTGTTATCTCTGGAGTGATCCAGGGAATAGAAGATACAGACCTACTAGTTTTTGAGGGGATATGATTTTCGACCGAAGTATGAATGAAAGAAGTTATCAAATCAAAATTCTCCTGTACAGACCGAGCATCTGAATGACCATTAAAGTAATTCTCCTTTGCAAATCTGAGTGCATCCTTCCTTATAGTTTCATAGTCACCTTTCTGATATGAGTACACCTTCCTCCGAGGTATCTTTATTGGTGGGATGTGAATTTTTAAATATCCGGAGACAACATCGTGGTCACTTAGTTTATCTGGGGAATGAATGTCTTCGAATTGTCCTGGCAAAGTCGTAAGGATCAGATCCAATGTGTTCTTATCAGGAGTGGGGAAGTTAACAATTTGTTCAAGACCATGATCGTTCATAATGTCAATTAATATTTGTCCTTCCGACTGACTCAGCATTGCGCCTTGTTTGCTGAGCCTGTCGGGCCAAGCAATGTCTCTGAAGTTGAGGTCACCTAAAACATGTACAGCCGAGAGTTTTTTACCTGTCCTTTTAGCTTTCCCCCATTGATGTTTCCACTGGGGTCTAATTGTTTCATGTTTGTGTTTCTTTCCCTTGGGAGCTGTGGGTTAATTCGATTCCTGATCATTGTTTTCACTTTTATTTTAGAACCTCTAAGCAGTTTTCCAGTACTCATGTTCGGCCGGTCTCAGCTATGCGTTGAAGCACCATGCAACCCAATCTATTTCTCCAAGCCCAGATGACCGGGGCGTAATTTTTCACAGACTGTCTTCACACTTTGCGTACATATTAGTATCGGGGAATGTGTGGTTTTGGATCTTTCATTGACCCAGTTTGTGTTGCCTGTTTCAGATCTGATAACCTGAGTATTAGTTCACGATTTGTTTTCAAAATAGATGTAAAGGCAATGATCAGGAATCGATACAATTAATCCACTGCTCCCATCAGAGACACCAAAGGGAAAGAAACACAGACATTTACTAACTAGACCATAATGGAAACATCAATAGCGGAAAGCCAAAAGAACAGTTTCTTTCCCACACAATGGCCAATTGGCTATCGAAAACAAAAATATAAGCGATACATTCACTGAAAGACAAACAATAACAAAACTAAACCGTGACAGAAGAACCGCCTTGGAAGGGGGGTTGAATCGATTTTACGCGACCGCATTCCTCGCCATTACTTTCGTCGCGAAATAGACAAATAATTTATTCAGTCCGCATAAAGGCCTCCTAACTCATCAGTTGAACGTCTCCGAGAACATAAAAATTCTGTCTTACCAAATTAGTTACAGCTCTAAGGGGAATGGGAACACCTGGAAGATTTTCCACCATTTTTAAAAGGGAGACAACTCTCGGGACTTCCTGTTCCCTTTTCTTGAAGCCCGTCCCACTGTAAAAGGGATCTACTCTTAAAGGAAAGAGCAAATTCTTTCCTTTAAGAGTTGACCCCTATTGACAGGAGAGACAAATACACTTTGGCAGGCGTTGCCTCCCATGAAGGTCCCCTTAAAAGCGCATCTACGGTTGATGCGAATCCAGCAGGAATTCGAGGTGGGTGGGGTGGGGGGGGACCTTCATCTGTAGCTACATGAAGGCTGTTACTATCTCTAGCCTTAATTTTTCAGATACATCAAGGGCAACTAACTTATAAACTTTAGAACATGAGTGGCAAGAGGAGTGATCCTTTGCCACAATCGTCAAACTTATGTAGTCAATACACCTCTTAGTTTCATCAAGCTGTTCCATAAAGTAAAGATATACAAACTCTTCACACTTGCCAAGGGCAAAAACGCATTAGTGGAGAAGCCAGAGCGGGGCCCTCATCCATTATATAGCAGCATTGGTGTTCGATAAATCTGTAATGTCTAAGTCATCTATATACCATAAAGAAAATGAACAACAGGCCAAAACATACATTTAACATGTCATCACGTGAACAAGTCCGTGAAATAAAGACCCCCCCCTAAACCCCACTTTATATAGAGAAACCTGGGGTTTAATGGGGTAAACATTATTTTCCTTATTTCTGCTCGAAGACAAAGGTTGTGGGTACTCGTTAGAACCGCCTCAATTTAATGAGGCGGTTCTAACGAGCACCCACAATCTATGTTGAAAGCAGAAATAATAAAGATGTTATCATTTTTGCCTAATACGGACATGAACATGTCCGTCTATAGACTAAGAGGTGCACGCGTTATCATAACAACGTAATTCGCTTCCCTGATAAATATTTTTTGATGGTCAAATCACGTGAATTCTCGGTGAGACTATGCGAGACAACTTCCGGTGTATGGTTCACGCGTTCTTCCTTCTAATAAAATGTCTGCCTTTCGCACAGTCGGTCCCCAGTCTAGTACAACTTTCATCTTTTAAGCTTCTTTTTTCTCATTTTCGTATTTCAACCCGCTATATGTATTACTTTTTGACGTATCCGACCAAATAAAAATAAATAAATAAATAAAAACTGTAAATTCAGATTCTTCAAAAACGTCACGATGACTGCTTCTCTATTATTAATCCATGTTGCAGAGACGCTTATTGCATTTTCATAGACAAACTGTCTGACAGTTGGCGCAAAATAAAAATATCGAGTACCAATCTTCTGTTTACCTTCCGGCCGCGTTATTTGACAGAAACAGGTTAGTTTTCGTTTATTTCCAGTATTTCCATGGTAGTTCCGACTCGCAGTGTGTGATACAATCAAGCATGAATTAATGCCTAAGGGGGGCCTTGGAATTCCCTTTCTTCTTTTAATGCAACACCCTCACACGAGGCTTACACTCGTAGGAGGGGTTGGCAGTAAACAGAGATAGATAATAAAAAGGAGCACTAAAAGATTTTGAAGGGCATTGTAATAGGAGCATCATGTGTTTTTCTCATAGGGAAATGCACAAGTGACTTACTTAAGTACCAGGAGATTATAGGCAGCGATAAAATGCCTTATAGATATACAACAACAACAAGATAGATCTTCTTCTTCTTCTTCCGGGAAAAGGACCGGGATCATCGCTGAACGTATTTGGTCCTGCGGGACTGAGTAAGACGGGTAAAAACAGCAGAGTCCCCAAAGTGTCGATAAAAACAGGTTTAAACTATTTACAATCTGGTCTTGGTCTGGTGAGAAGATAATACGGACATGAGTCGGCCCCGTAAGGACGACATCGGACTCATGTCCGACTATAGGTAACGCGTATAAGAGCACATGTTGTTGTTGTTGTTGTTGTCAGCGGCATTGCCTATGAAAAAAAGTTGAAGTGATTCAATGTTCTCGCGAGACGCGAGAATTCCGGTGAGAAGCACTGCATGACTGTCATTTTCTGTTTTCGATCTTAAATGCTGCCTACTTATATACGTATGTATTACTTTTTGTCGTATCTGACCAACTAAAAATTAATAAATAAATAAAAACTGTACATTGGGATTTTCAAAAACTTCACGATGACTGCTTCTCTATTATTGATCCATTTTGCAGAGACGCTTATTGCATTTTCATAGACAAACTGTTTGACAGTTGGCGCAAAATAAAAACATCAAGTACCGGTCTTCTATTTACCTTCCGGCCGCGTTTCTATTCGGCTATTCGACAGCAACATCCCAGTTTTTGTTTATTTCCATGGTAATTCCGATTCGCTTTATGTCCTACCAAGCATAATGCCTTGGAATTCTTTTGTTTCTTTTACTGCACCACCCTCTCACGAGGATTACCTGCAGGTGTACATTACATGTACTCCAGGACGGCCCCCTCCCATCGGGGCTTGAAGAAATAGCATGATGCTTCCACACAGAGCTGTATCCGACCATGAGAACTGGTTAACCCCTTAGAGGAACTAGGCCTGCCAACGCAAAGCGGTGTAAGTCGGACCCATCCTATCTATCTATCTGGTCACATTTGACCATTACCGCAGGTGTACATTACATACACTCCAGGTTTGCATGATGACAGCCTGCACAGTAATCATATAATTACGGTAGGGATCTTTAACCTGCACAGGGGATGGTTCTCCCTGCACAGGGGGCCTCTAGTTAACGTCCCGATATAAAGGACGATGTACATTTTGACATTCATCCCTGCAAATGATGCCAATGCCGTGAATGGAGCGTGTTTGGACATCGAAATTTTATCGCCACTGCTGGGGATCGAACCCGCGACCTCTAGCATCAGAGGCAAGTGCACTAACCACTGAGCTACCATGCTCTACCGTCCTTCCATGCTTATAAATTGGGAGGCAGAGCTTGAGATGTCATTTCATCTCAATATCGGGTAAAAGTACCACAAAATTAGAAGCAACATCTCCAAAATTACCTTTTCAGTGTTGAGGAGGAGGTTAAACCTCAAATCAAACAAATACAGTCCAGGTTTGCAGAATAAAAGCCTACATAGTAATCATGCAATCTGCCTGTAACACTCGAGAGAGGGGTTGGAAGAAAATAGAGATAGATATTTTTTGTAGGGATCTTTTACTTGCACAGGGATGGTTCTACCTGTACAGGGCGCCTCCGGTTAACATCTCGATCCGAAGGACGGTGCACCTTGTGGCATTCATGATGCCAGTGTAGCAGTTCAGACACCACAATTTTCTTACCGCTGCCCGGAATTGAACTGGGGGCCTCTAGCATAAGCATGATAGGCAAGTGCACTAACCACTGAGCTACCATGCTCCATAGGCAAACAGAGCTAATTCATTTTTTTTCTATCCATTTCTGCTGATCGTTTATCTGTCACTTTCGCATTTCAATGTTTCTCTCACGTTTGTATAGGAAGCCAGTCTGTTCTGAAGGTATTGATTAATTCAGGGTTCTTTTAAAGTGTAGCTGTTAATGTGAATTTCTCCAAAAGCATCAATACCGAAAAATCATATGTACACATATTGTTGAAAATTGTGCCCCCCCCCCCCCCACACACACACACACACAACAGGGCTTGAAGAAATAGATCGGCTGCAATGCATGCTTGATGCATTTGAGTATAATGGATGGCAAATTCGACTGATAGCCTTTCTTACAGCAGACTCATTATCTGGATGAAGAAGAGAGCACTTAGAGCCTGACTTGGGACCAACGGCGATAGATCAGGACACATCCATGAAAAACACTGGTTGCATGTCTTTGTAAACATTGTCAGTTAAAGAAGTGTTTCTTTGACATGCTCTTGTGTACCATTAGGGCAGCTAATTTGATTTGGATCTGTTCATGGACAACCAGATTGAGACAGATGTTCGTACGACCCTGTAGAGCCCAGCACATGGATGGTAGATGACTTGGTTAACAGATAAGGTTGGCTAATCGGAGCTGAGAGTATAATGGATGGCAAATTCGATTGATAGCCTTTCGTACAGCACACTTATTATCTGGATGAAGAAGAGAGCAGTTAGAGCCTGACTTGGGACCAACGGCAATAGATCAGGACACATCCATGAAAGACACTGGTTGCATGTCTTTGTAAACATTGTCAGTTAAAGAAGTGTTTCTTTGACATGCTCTTGTGTACCATTAAGGCAGCTAATTTGATTTGGATCTGTTCATGGACAACCAGATTGAGACAGATGTTCGTACAACCCTGTAGAGCGCAGCACATGGATGGTAGATGTAGATGACTTGGTTAACAGATAGGGTTGGCTAATCGGAGCTGAAAGGATGATTGATTATCAGTCCTGTCACTGTGGTCGATAATCAATTAGTAATCGCTAAGGTTTTTGTCATTATTTTACCTGTCTGGCTTTCTGTCTAAGCATGACTCTTACCATATGTTGGTCTTTACCATATGTATATTTGAACAGACAGGCCTGAGCAAACAGTGTAGACCAAGATGGGATGCCGCATAATGCAGCATATCATCAGGGTCTGCACTGTTTGCCACTCATCCAGCTGTTTTAGGCATAACTTCGGGTAGTAATTAAATTGTACCTATCAAGTAATCGATTAAAAGCAAGTCAGACATGATTATCATTTTTGCGGAATTTATCGATCGATTATACGATTAATCGTGTCAGCCTTTTTAACAGACAAATTTACTGCCCATGGGATCTGAACTCATTCTTGTTGCCAGAAAGTATTTGCAATTCAGATAAAGAGAAAAGATGGGAAAATGGGGATAATATTTTTGATTATTTGAAAAAGATGTTATGGATACCTGTGAAATGCTATGTTGTGACTGGTCCAACAAGTACCTACAACATTCCTTTTAGCTTACCTGTCACATAGTGACAAGGTGAGTTTTTGTGTTCACTTTTCATCCGTCGTCCATGGATGCGTGCTTCTGTAAACAATTCTTTCAACGACATCTCCTCCTAAACCACTGATCGGATTTTGACCAAACTTCACAGGAATGATCCTTAGCTGGACCCCTTTCAAAGTTGTTCAAATGGTTCCAGTCCATTGCAAATCTAGGTCACAGGAGCCGAAAATAGATTTTTTCACTGAAAACTTGAAAAATCTTCTCTGAAACCACAAGGCCTGGGCCTTGGATATTTGGTATGAATCTTCATCTAGTGAACCTCTACCAAGATTCTTCAAATTAAAGCCATGGGGCCAAAAATGCCCCCGTCCGGGGGCCTTTGGTTTTACAGAGGCTTATACACGGAAATTTTCTCCGAAACTGCAAGGACCAGGTCTTTGGTATTTGGCGTGAAGGTTCATCTAGTGAACCTCTATCAAGACTGTTCAAGTTATAGCCCTAGGGCCAAAAAATTGCCGCCCCGGGCCCTTTACCGGTAGTTAAAATATTTAAAATCTACTTCACTGAAACCACAAGGCCCAGGTCATTGCTATTTGGCATGAAGCTACATCTACTGAACCTCTACCAAGATTGTTCAAATCATAGCCTTTGGGCCAAAAATGCCTCCGCCCAGGGGGCCTTCAGTTTAACATTGACTTATATAGGGAAATTAAAAACAAGTCTTCTACTCTGAAACCGCAAGGCCCAGATCTTTGATATTTGGTGTGAAGCTTCATCCAGTGGACCTCTATCAAAATTGTTCAAATTATAGCCCTAGGAAATAGAAGTCAAGTCAAATGCAGAAGGCAAAGGTCTTGGATAATTGACATGAAGCTTTGTCTTATGGATTTCTAGCAAGATTGTTCAAATTAAAGCCCTGGGGTCAAAAATGGCCCGCCCCAGGGACTCCAAGATTTATATATATATATCCAAGTACGTCAACGCCACAGAGTGGGCCCTGTACTTTAAACTGAAGAAGAGGAAAAACTTTTAAAATTTTAATCTTCTTGTCTCAAACCAGACTGCTCCAGTCTTTGATATTTGGTATGAAGCTTCACTTTTTAGACCACTACCAAGATAATTGAAATTATAGCCCGGGGCCAGTAATGGCTCTCCCAGGGGCTCACTTGTTACCCTATGGATCGGGCCATCATGGCCCTCTTGATACTTTTAGAGACAGATAAGACAATTTTAATACTAGTATCTCCAATGAACTGTTTCTCCATTGTGAATTTTGCCTTAGATTAAGTCTAATCATTTAGTTCTAAAATTAGGTTAGGAATTTATTTTTAGCACTATGGTGTACAGGGATACTCTGTGGGGCACAAGACAGGATTTTTAGGTGAGAAAATAAGTTCCGGCAGGGTAATATTTCTCAGTGGGAACTATTTCTCTTTGTGATATAATATCATTTTTCTTTTTCATAGCAAATCCTGTATTTACTTGGTAAAAATTTAATATACATATTTATTTCACAATTTCTGTGACATGCAATACATATATACATACAATAATAATTCATAGGAATGAAATCTTACATTGTTGATGGGGACATTAACCCATTGTATGCTATTAGACTCTTCCACTGCCATATATTGGACAAGTCCATTTGTCATATAAGGGGGTCAGGCCTATTTTTTTCGTTTTTATTAGCTCACCTGTCATGTAATGATGAGGTGAGCTTTTGGGATCACTTTTCGTCCGACGTGCGTCCATCCTTGCGTAAACAATTTCTTCAAAAGACATCTCATTAACCACTGATCGGATTATGACCAAACTTCATAGGAATGATTCGTAGGCGGTTCCCTTTCAGAGTTGTTCAAATGGTTCCAGTCTGCACATCAAGGTCACGGGAGCCAACAAAAGATTTTTTTTTAATGAAAACTTAATCTGGAACCAGGCCTTCGATAGATGGTGTGTAGCTTCAGTCTAGTGGACCTCTGCCAAGATTGTTCAAATTATAGTCCTGGGGCCAAAAATGCCCCTGCCTAGGGGCCCATTGGTTTAACATAGTCTTACATAGGAAAAAGCTTTAAAAACTCTTCTCATCTGAAACCAGAAGGCTCAGGT
The DNA here is from genome assembly GCA_963580285.1 of Lucinisca nassula. NCBI lineage: Eukaryota > Metazoa > Mollusca > Bivalvia > Lucinida > Lucinidae > Lucinisca > Lucinisca nassula. Next base: position 147,030,760 of record OY757016.1, on the reverse strand, counting down.
GTTTGATCAGAAGCCTCTGTGGTGTAGTGGTTACACTACTCGCCTTGTAAACCAGGGATCGCAGGATCAATCCCGGGCTTCTCCAGACTTTAGGATGAGTCTTTAAACCGAGGTCCTGTCTCCGTATGACCTTTGCTGTTGGTGGGACGTAAAACCCAAACACTCACTCACTCAGGTGTTTGATATTTGGTATGAAGCTTCGTCTTGTGGACCTCTATCAAGATTGTTCAAATTATAGCTCTGGTGCCCCTTGGTTTTACATTGACTTATGTAGGAAAAATCTATAAAAATCTTCTCCTCTGAAACCACAAGGCCCAGGTCCTTGAAATTTGGTGTGTAGCTTCATCTATTGGACCTCTACCAAGATTGTTCAAATTATGGCCATGGGGCCAAAAAGGGCCAAAAATGCCCCCGCCACATTGAACTTCATCTGCCAATCGGCCTCCCACTCTGCAAGTTGATCCAGGTCATCTTGTAAAATAAGACAGTCAGACGGAGAATATATACAGGACACATCATCAGCAAACAAACTGACTGATGTCCTGATATTAACAGTCAGATCATCGATGAAAACCAAGAAGACTGGTCCCAAGGACTGAACCTTGGGGGACTCCAGATAAAACAGGGACTGATCAGGTGCTTGGCCATCAAGTACAACTTGTTGTGAGCACCCAGAGAGCCATGAGCTTATCCACCTATGTGTGGATTCACTTATCCCATAGTAGTCACTTTATATAATAGCCCTCTGTGAGGTACCTTCAACCTTGTCAAAGGCCTTGGCGAAGTCCATGATGATCAAGTCAGTCAACTTAGTCAAGTGACCACGATTTATGACCCCAACCAGATTCCCCACAATGTCATGGTAAAATTGAACTACCTTATTCGACCTATTTACCGCACATGCTCCTATAAGCGCACACCCAAGCTTTTTCTGGAAAAAAATACACAAGCGCTCACTTTACAGTAACCTCCCAACTAATTCATATTGAGATTTGCTGCATCTTTGACCCGAGGAAATCATATGTATATGTGGTGAACCCCTATGCTGAAATTCAACTCTATAAAATAATCATATCGGAAGCTTTTTTTTTCGTATTGAGTGTGCGCTTATTAGGTAGATTTTTCACCACAATATTTTCATACAATTTTGAAAAAACTAAGCGCACGGTGCGGTAAATAGGTCGAATACGGTAGTTGCATTTTGCAATACCTTTGACTTCAGAAACCATCTTGACTTGTGAAGGATTGTCTTTGGACGTGTCACCAGTAAACATTTCTGATTCTGACAGTCAGCAAGAATGCCCAGAAATGCTATTCAGTCAGCAAGAATGCTCTCAAGTAAAGCTATACAGAACCAAAAACGCTGTCTGTTTTAACAAGGGGCGTAAGATAACGCTTATCTGTATATTGGTAAAATGGTTTGTTGTCACCATTTATTCACTTCCCCTCTAGTGTTCGAACTTCAGGTGGGTTAAAACACTAGCATCTTTGCTTTTAAACATTAACTGACTGGTAATGCTCATGTCCGTATCTAGGCTGTGCCTAAGTTCATATTATTTATCATCTTCTGACACCATGTTGGACGCCATTATTTCTTACGGACATGTTTTCCTAATGTGTTTAGTGCAGATAAATCAAGAACTAGAATAGTCGGAGTAGTGGTTTTCGGCCACATTCCTTCCTGTAGTGTTCTTTACATCTGAGCCCCGCCAAGCGAATTTGTGATTTCGAGCATCCCGTCATGACAAATTTTAACTGCGCATGCCCAGCCATTCAGAGGGGCCAGGGATATGGCTTTCTGTCTGATGGTTCCTCTTGATTCACTGCTTGCATGAGCGAGCAGCGAAGGGTCTGGCGAGACTGCGCGGATGCGCAGGCTCGCCAGAACCTTCGCTGCTCGCATATGCGATAAGTACCAAAATCGCTTGACGGGGCCCATTTGTAAAAATCCACCAAAATATTCCGCTACAGGCCAAAACCATTTTTCACATGCGTTTTGTGTTCGATATATACTATATAAAATAAGTTAAGCAATTCTTTTCATAGTGACGTCTTTACCTATGCTAGATTCTACAATTCAAAGATACAGAACAACCAGAGAGATGAAGCAAAGGTGAGGACTCGACAGCAAGAAACCGCTGAAATGCTTGAGCAAAAGAAAACCAACAGTTAGACTCCGATGGGCCCGACCAGAGACAGGGGTTAATTGTATTGATTCCTAATCATTGCCTTTACTTCTAGTTTGTTTCCAAAACGGGCGTATTTCACATCGATTATAGGGATTAACCATGGGTTTTCATGCATTTACATTTGCTGGATCCCAGGAAGCTGTTTGCACATAAGGCCCCTAGGCCGAATATTCATTTATCTCTCGAAGGATATAGCAAATGTTAAGGCAATGAAATAACCATGGATGATCGGTGTTCTTGCATAGCTTACGATTTCAAAAGCAAAGTTTGACGAAAACGCCCAAAGGCTCCATATTAACTCCATATAAGCGCTTCAAGTGCGACCGGCAAACTTACATGGCGGCTAGTTCAGAATGTTGTTTACAATGTAACCCTTTGACGTCATCACAGAACTCTAAAACGCTACGTTCAGGCGGATAACGTTACCTCGCTCAACGTAAGGTTAACAACGTAAGTTAACAAAGCAAGGCCCGTCTTGTCTATTCAAAAGTTCAGCAGGGCTGGGTTTTACCGCCTGACGTTTTTTTTTTTTTGCTCAATGCATTACGTATTAGTTCATTTATACGCGTGACGTAGTTCCATTTTTTCCCGCGGTCAAACTTCAGCGTTTGATACAACTTCCTTTGTTGTAGGTTTCCACCCACCCCCTCCCCTATTCTGCATTATGAAGTTATTTTTTGTGTTTCTGTTGTAATGGGATTTGACTCCTTTTGGTTTTGAGAAGCCCTTTCTTTCTATCTTTCTTTCTACTGATACTGTGATCGATTACATTTGACCATTACTCGCAGGTGCACATTACATACACTCTGGGTTTGGGATGTGAATGCAATTGTCATGAACTCTTTCAAGACTTTTAGAGACTCTCATTACGCAAACACGCCTATATAAATACATGGATACTTTTATCACCGAAAATATGGAAATTTTATGATGAAAAGTTGTGATATTTTTCTTATTTCTGCTCAAAATATAGATTTTGGGCACGCGTTAGAACCGCCTCTAACGAGTACCCACAATCTATATTTTAGACCAGAAATAAGAAAAATAAGGTATACCCCCGGAAGCCCCAGTTTTACTATATAAAAGTGGGGTTCAAGGGGGTCAACATTATATATGCGTGTTTTCGTGATGTACGTCAAAAACAGACGGTAGATGTTTGTGCATGAAGTAAAAAGTCTGGCCTGGCATGGAGGCATTAAATAAAATGTGGCATACATGGGCAAAAGTATTATCATTTTTGACTGATATAAGTCTATGTTTCATTGTATCATGGTAAATTTTACACAATTGTCAATATCTGTGTAAATAGTGTGGCGTCAGAGATAGGGTCTACACGGTTTGCCAATGTCTCCTTTTGACGACCCTAGGCATATATTGGTACACCTTTATAATTTAGATCTTAGGGTTTACAGGGGTATGTAAATTAATTTCATCATTTAGGAGATGGCTTTGAGACAAAGTCAGGCTTATTATCAGTTCCTGGAAAATATTGTATTATTGTATATTATGTTCTATTTGAAGCAACCAAAATAAAGTTTAAACCAATTTCATCATTGTTTGTTCAAATACATAGATTGTTTATACTCGTTAGAACCTCCATGCTTATAAACCCTATTGGTTTCATTGGGCGACAGGGCTTGAGATGTCGTTTCATCTCAATGTCGGGTAAAAGTCACACAAAATTGGAAGCGACATCTCCAAAATGACCTACACAGTGTTGACGGGGACGTTAACCCTCAAATCAATCAAACAAACAAACAAAAGTGGTATTTATAAGCCTGTTCATTATTCTGTGTATTTCTATTGCAAGACATAAATTGGCCTAAAGAAAATAGTCGTGTTTCTGCTAACCCGACCGACTATGCTTCAGACCCCGGACTCCACTATTTTATCAATAAAAGAACAAAATAAAAATTAAAACACCGACCCTATCATTTTCAATTTCTGACCCTTCCCAGGTCTTTGCATTTTCCAATGGTAATTTCGCGTTTTAACTTTGAAGTACATTTTTAATACAGAGCTGACTTTTTGAGCATCTAAAATCAATTATTATATACAGTGCAAGTCTCAACATGACAATTTTATAAACAAAGAAAAAACATGTACATAGACAAAAACACAAAGATACAGGTCCGACCCTGTTTTTGTTCGGGAGAAAAAATAAAATAATAAAAACATGTTTCTCCTACCTACCGACCTTTTTTTTTTCAGCATGTTAGCAGAAACACAGCTATTTTTTACGCCTTACAACGACCTCAGTAAGGCGGTTTAATCGAAAACCCACGAACACAAAGTACTTGTGGATTGACCAGTATGGGAACATAGTCCTGAAAGTTAACTATTTCGTTTAACGCTTCGTCTGCTTTAAGTGAAAATGTAGACCAAGACAAGACCCAGCTTTCTTTGGCATCTGATCTGGGTCTACACTGCTTGCCTATTATTCCAGCACATGATCCCAGTCCCGGTCTTATACATTTTAGTCCTTTTACACAGTGCTGAGACGTCATGAAACCCCGAAAGGGATACCTTGGCAAACAGTTCAGACCCAGATCAGACGCCGCAGCAGTACCTTGTGGAGAATGGGAAACCTATCAATGCATAACAGAAGTCATTAGCATCGAATGCAACTGGGTTTGGTTCCAGATGTCTTAACACCGCCTTTCCTCTAGACCCAGCAAGCCCAGGTTCACACTGTGACTCTCTCTAACTACGTATAATCCTATTCAAAGCGCATGCCATCTTAATTATCTACACACAGTCACGGCAAGCTCACATATGCAAGCCTAAACACAGAGCCTTGTGGCGATGATCGAGCAGCGAACCATCAGGCGAGGAAACACTGGAAGCTGTGGCTGCGTACCTTGGTTGCTTTCCCTAAGAACTAAGCACTACAGGACATAGGCATACTACCGGAGCGACTGAGCATACCGTTTCAGGATGACACAGAACGGACGAGGCTCTAAACAATTTCCTGCTTCCAAAACCGCAATCAGCTGGGATAGGCAAGAAAACTGAAGACGAAGGTGACACCTTTAACAAGCTGCGCATGGAATGTGCGCAATCTTTAAATAGACAGTGCCGGTTGTGACACCGCAGCGAATCGGTAGAGAACTTGACAGATACATAGTCAAGATTGCAACTCTGAGTGAGACTCGCCTTTCCAAAGAAGTTGTTGCTGATTTCAGTTTCTTCTGGAGTGGACTCAAGAAGGAAGAACGGCATTAAGCAGGAGTAGGATTTTTTGTCAAAACACGACTTGTAAGTAAGCTCTCAGAAAATGACCGCCCGGTGACGCCGATACTTCGCTTATACAACTAATAGAAATGCATATGCATCCAAAATGAACACGTCATATGAGGTTAAACAACAGGTTCTTTGATGATCCAGAGAAACAAACTCAGGGACTTTAATATCAAGCGCACACATGCCATCAAACTTGGGAAGGAGTGATAAGAGTGAGTGAGTGTTTGAGTTTTACGTCTCACCAACAGCTAAGGTCATACGGAGACGGGACCTCGGTTTAAAGACTCATCCGAAAGTCTGGAGAAGCCCGGGTTAGATCTTGCGACCCCTGGTTTACAAGGCGAGTAGCAAAACCTCTACACCACGGAGGCTTCTAGGAGTGACAAGGGCTGAAGGAGAAGGAAAGTGCAACATCAGTTTCCTCCTCCATTAGAGGAAGTGTGCAAAGCATGAGCAACTGATCACAGCACAGTCTTCCGCTTACCAGCTCACAAGAAGACATCATGGATGCACACTTTCTCTAAAGACTGACCAGAATCTCATTGACTGTCATACTGCTAATGGAAGTCAGCCATAATGTCAGAGTGACAAAGACTTTGTGTGGTGAGGTTGCTGGGTTGATCACGGGCTCGATGGCAGCAAACACAGCCCGCGCATTCAGCAATAAAATTCTTGTCTTTCGGGATCAGATGTTATACCTGCAGAGATCTTCAGTAGGACGCCCTCCATCTGCAATCACACTGACAGAAATACTTGACATTATGCAGGGAAAAGAACCCATTCCTCTAGAAATTAAGGATGCATCAATTACACACCCGTTCAAACGGGAAAAGAAATCCTCGGCTTGTGGCAATTACCGGGATCATTTATTGTCTGAGACAATGCCTTGCAAGTTGAACAGTCAGGGCTCCCACCAGAACGCCAGTAGGAATTCAGGAAGGAAAAGGCATGAATACAAAAACAGTGTAAATTTTACCCCGAAAAAAACCCCGAGAATTTTAAGTTAAAAATTGTGTCATTAGTCTTATTTCTGATAAAAAAATATAAATTGTGGGTAGTACCCACAATCTATGTTTTAGAGCAGAAATAAGAAAAAAAAGGTTACCTCTGTAAACCTCAGATTTACAATATAAAAGTGGGGTTCACGTGCTTTCGTGATGAGAACAATTAGCAGATATGATCGGCGCAACAAAGAAGCTTCCAGAGAAGTGATAGAAAAATATTGTAAACCTTTACATTACATTTGTCGACCTTTCCGAAGTATTTGACACAGTCAGTCGTTCACTCGTGAGGGAATGACAAAGTGTTTGTTGTACCGCCAAATTCATAGCAATGGTGCGGTAGGACCACGATGAGATGCTTTCAGGGCTCCAAAATGAGTTTTCTGATCCATTCTGAGACAAATGGAGTTAAGCAAGGCTCTGCATTAGCGCCAACGCTATTCAACATGATTTTCTCTCCAACTCCCACAAATGCTTACCGGGATGGTGACGACGGCATACATATTAGACATCACTTTGATGGGATGCTTTTCAAACTACGAAGCTAAATACAACGGTGCTAGACGCGTTCCTCGTCACTGATGAGATGGCAAAGGTTGCTAACACTGCTAAAGATGCAAACAGTTGTAGATTGCACGACCCGCAGAAAAAGCGACCGACTGAAGTCGGTTGATTTTCTAAGAGTGCCCTAAAATCACCGTGTCATTCTGTCAGTCTGTCAGTCTGTCTGTCCGTCCATAACCCGTATGTGAAAATTGGTGATAGTGACGTAACCGCTTGGAATATTTAAACAATTTTTGGCATACTGATAGATATCAATGAGATCTAACCAATGAACTTGCGAAATATTACATTCCATTTAGTATAGCCTCGCCGAGGCGAAAAATGTGAAAATTTTCGAACTGCTTCTCCTCGGAAACCGTTGGGCCGATTGAAGTCAAATTTCATATGGAGCCTCTATGGGATGGGGGAAACCAAAATTTGCTCATGGGGTCCAGGTCACTTGACCAAAATGGCCGCCAAGCCATATATGGTAAAAACCCTTCACAAATAGTCTTCTCCAGAACCACTAGGCAAATTTCCACGAAACTTGATAAATAGCATCTAGGACGTAGGCCCATCATAAATTGCTAAAATGTTGACCCTGGGTTGACCTTGACCTTCTTTTTGCCTAGGTCAAACTTTGACACATATGCTTTTGAATTGGAAAAGTGAGAATGCATTTTATCCTGCAAACGATTCAGAATACAGTACTAAAGTATAAGATATAGTTTTGCTCCTTACGATAAGGCGCATTTAATGGGGACCGTTTTAGGTCCAGGTTACATGACCCAAATGGCCGCCATACCCATATATGGTAACACTCATAAAGCTTAAAGCATCGGCGGGTCGTGCACTTCAGCTGAAGCACTGGTTAAGTAGCTGATTCATGAGATAGCTTATCTCACAGTCAGCATCAAAAGGCTGAGATGGTATATCAGCCAGCAACTAACAATATCAGCCAGTATCTGGAAAGCCTAACAATGAGCCTACCATCACAGTGAAAGGTCAGCGGGTACACATTGCCATTGTCTACGCCCATGGGCGAAGACATTATAGACGTAGGGTCCAAAATGGAAGTACAGCCATTAGATTGCCACAATGCAGATTGACCTTTATATTTAGGCAACAAGTATAAACTTTCACACAGAAAGAAAAAGCGGCACATAATAGGTATAAGCTTTCACACAAAAGAGGCCTACGGGCCGGAGCTCTGGCATAGAATTGCGATCACATTTTTGCTGTTATATTTGTACATGCTTTACCAAAATATATATCTACAAACTCTCGACCACGACGGACCACTGTCGACCATATAAGCTCCACAGGAGCTTTTGGTTCTGGTGAGCTAAAAAAAACTTGCCTCACCGTTGGCCAAAAAATTGGGTTAATCTCCAGTAAGTCCTCTTTAAAGTGGAGGAAAGTTGTCTCATTAACTTCTCTAACAGTTTTCATGCATTCCATTTGATCAGATGTTACAAGCATATCGAATTTGCCTGTTTAAAGATGAAAAAGTACTTCTTATCAAAATTAAAGCATTTCCAACTTAGATATTTCAGACATTATACTTTGAACAGTCGGCACGATCCTGGGTGCAGACTGTCAATTAGAATATTGCTAAAGACAATTAATCGTATAAAAGACATTTCATGAATATAATTCTAGACATTCACATTTAATATGTGCTAAGCGTAGACCTAGCTAAAGGACCGAAATATCGATTTCCTACTACAATTGATTTCAATAAATGTAGAGATAAAATCGCTGCTGCCTTTAATGAATTTGGTAATCGATGGTGTAAACGAGAGTATATTGAGCATAAAGCTCTTAAGGAATGGAAACCTGGCATTCTGAAATTAGTGAACAAATGCGTTTCTTTTTATTCGCAAAATACGAACCTATTACCTCCTAAACCTAAAACGTCTTTACCTCACCTTAAACTAGGTATTCAAGAATTTCATAGGAAAATAGAAGTGGAGGCAATGATCAGAATAAAAGGGCAGGGATGCAGATCGCACATACTCTTTTGAAGCACAATTAAAATGGACAGACCATGCTACCAGAATGTCTAATGAATTTATACCAAAGAAACCACATTTTCCAGAACTACAGGTAGCAAAACGCTCCAGTGATGGTGAATCGAAGCGATACAATAACACACTTCCCTCAGGGACTTCAGCATACCAAAAGAATCATGGGAGCGAATTGCCCAGGAACGAGCAAAGTGGCGAGGTCTCAAAAGAAGGGGTACTGGTGAATACGAAGTAAAAAGACCAAGCACGTGCTTAGCGAAATGCCAAAGCTAAGGTACCACAACAGAGCTTTCCTCTTCTGATTTCTCTTGCTATATCTACAACAGACAGATCGGCCCCGCCCATCGGGGCTTGAATAGATAGATGGGCTGCATGATGCTTCCACACACGAGCTGAGACCGACCGCACACAAGTACTGGTAAACTGCTTAGAGGATCTAAGCCTGCCCAGGCAAAGCGGTGCGAGTCGGACCGTCCTTGTTTATAATCTCTATTGGTTTCATTGGGGAACAGGGCTTGAGATGTCATTTTATCTCAATGTCGAGTAAAAGTCCCACAAAATTGGAAGCAGCGTCTCCAAAATGACCTACACAGTGTTGACGGGGACGTTAAACTCCAAATCAAACAAACAAAACTGCAACAGACAGTGTTAAGAACACGCAAATACGTATCACAATACGCATTACCGAAACGCTGTTTGCCCGATCATTGGCAGTCACGTGGACAATATCAGTAGGCCTATTGTCAGGCTCATATGAACAGCAATGAAAAAGGTAATCATATCGTATGTCCGTGTCTTAAGTTCTTTAAAGCGCAAATGTTGGAATATTGTGGTCTTGCATTGCGGATGAATTTTGCGTACCTACCCTAAGATGGGTGTCTACTTCCGACTTGTCGACACCGGGAATCGACCATGGGGATATACCGTTGGGATATTTTTTTTTGTGCTGACCAAGTCACGGTGGTTTATTTACGAACAGATAACTATATGCCTAGCGTCTAAAAATCGGAGCTTGGCAAACATTGTGGAACCGGATCAGAGGGCGCCTGAACAGGTTCTACAGTGTTTGCTTTATGCAGGCTATCCCAACGGAACACAACGTATATGCAGCGTCGTATCAACGTCGGTGCAACGTCATGACGTTGCATCGACGTTGATGCGACGTTGCTTTGACTTCATGTGCCTGCTCGGATGTTGTTTTGAATAACAAATAAAATATGTCTGACAGCCCTAATTTCGGGAATGATATTGAATTGAGATTCAATCTGTGAAACATGGTATAAGATATAACACAAAACCATCGGTAGAGCCTGGGGCAATTAACATCAGTCATTCATATTTATTTTTCTTGACATTAATCGCAAACAAGATTGGCAGCGCTGGGCAGTTCAGGTGTTGACAATTTATGTCGAAAGAAGATTCGATGGAGTGCCTTTCGCATGCTTTTTTTTGCAAGCGGACAAAATGACCATTTACACACCAAAGCTTTGTTTGAATTACATCTGAATTCACACATCGGGCGATTTGGGATTACCTTATAAACGATAGCTGGCCACCGCAAATCGGGGCTTGGAGAAATAGATTGGGCCGTATGGTGCATCCACGCAGAGCTGAAACCAACCGCACATCAGTATAGTAAACCGCTTAGAGGGTCGTCTATGACCATTCATGCTTAAATATCCTATAGGTTTCATATGGCGACAGGGCTTGAGATGTCATTTCATCTCCATGTTGGGTAAAATTGGAAGCAATGTCCTCAAATGATCTATGTAGTGTTGCAGGGGAGGTCAAACCTCAAATAAAAACAAATACAAAAAAATGGCGATAGCTCCGCCCCGTCAATCGTATCTGTGTGACCAGGAAATGCTAAAGCCGGAGACCAGAATCTTGCAATGTCACCAACAATCTATCTCTCTATGACCCTTGTAAACCCCAGTTTATTCTAAACAAAGTGGGGTTTACATGTAAATGCTGTTCATTTCAATGACTTCTTAACATGAGAATAAATTCATAACAACGTTATTTTTTATATTGTTACTGTACATGTTTAAAACCTGAAGAAATAGATGGGCTGCATGATGCTTCCGTGCAGAGATGAAACCGACCGCACGTGTACATGTAAACCTCTTTGAGGATCTAAGCCTGCCTAGGCAAAGCGGCGTGAGGCGGACCGTCCGTGCTTAAAACACTATTGGTTTTATTGGACGACAGGACTTGAGATGTCATTTAATTTCAATGTCTAGTAAATGTCGGGTCAAAGACCTACAAAATTGGAAGCAACGTCTCCAAAATGACCAATACAGTTTTGACGGGAACGTTAAACTTCAAATCAAACAAAACAAAACCACTACATGTAAGATAAAATTTATTAATGGGTCACCACAATGGAAACTGTGCTCTCCAGACCTACATTGCAGTAACAAAGACTCAGATCAGCCTGCATAGTTCACACAGTCTGATAAGTCTGTGCTGTGAGCTGTTGAGCTCCAGGCAGGAATGGCTGTATTAATACTTAGTTGGCACGCAGGCTGATCTGAATCTATTTCGCTTGACGCGCTACCGTAAAAGTTCTAAAGATTTTGACACTGAGGACTTACTGCAGTTCTCCTTAATTTTTAACAAATTTTTTGATGAACCAGCAAGGCGTCTAAAAGTTGCAGACAGAATGACAAATAGTGTAGACTCTGATCAGACTGCTTCTAAAGTCAGATCTGGGTCTGCACTGTTTGCCAATACTTAAGATCATTACGGTTATTTTTACGTGTTTCACGTCCGACTGATTTCAGATTAACCCATTTTGTTCGAGAAACCCCCAAATGGGTACACTGGCAAACAGCGCAGGCCCAGATCAGACGCCGCAGAACGCGGCGTCTGATTAGGACCTCCACTGTTTGCTAAAAGTTCAGCTATTTTCCCAGTACATTTTGAAGAAAACACAACCTGACACCCCTAAATTTTGAAATGGACTCCTGCTATGTATAAGGAGGAAGATTCCATTTGGTACAAAAAGGGTTAATGTCAGTAAACGTCTGAACGAGCAAAGCAAACGTAACTGACTGACATCTTTTCTGTCTACCTTTTTATGATTATTGTTACGCAGTTGCACTCATTTTATTGCCGTATACATTTGCTGTTTTTTTCTGACAAAAATTAACCCATATGTGACTATAATGGCAGCGTCCACGTGATAGCTCGAAAAGATCAAATTCAAATTTTTGGGTTTTCAGATTTGTTTTATTTGTTGTATTTTTTTTTCTAAAAAACAAAAACGATACCTAAAGCAAACAATGTAGACCCTGGTTCGCGTTCACGGCGTCTGAACAGAGTCCACACTGTTGATGTCCCATTTTGTGGGATTCAGGCATGCATGGGTAATTATTGCTTCAGCAGACGGATATATCGGTGTAATCCTTCTTAATAACCAGAATTGCTTATTATTATTTTCCCATTACTCTATATATTGAACGGCCCATGTTTTGAACAGCCCGAATACGGACCTTTGTGGCCTAGTGTGTAACGCGGACTCTTAATCATTATGTCTCTCGCGCCTTGTTCGGATCACATGTGAGACGCCAAGATCTGCAACGGAAGGTCATGTTGTTTTGCTCCGGGTACTCCGGTTTTCGCCTAAATCTAATTAACGATCGGCTCGGAATAAGCAAATTATCTTGAAAGGGCCGTAAAACCAAACCAAACAAAAATGAACAGCCCGGTAAACTCCACCTCACACACAGAAGACGGGGTTATACTTATTTTTTTCTTATTTCTGAAACAAAGATTGTAGGCACAGTGAAACTCCGCTATTAAGACAACCTAAAATTAAGACTAATTCTGCTTTAAAAAGGTTATTTTGAAGGGTGCACTTAATTTTTCTTTGTTTTTTTTTTCTGCCCGCAGTGTCCTCTGGTCAGGGACCACCTTTGGGACTGTTCAAAAGTGGTCTTTAAGACCACTTTTGAACAGCCCCAAAAGGTGGTCTTGATATAGGAAATTTATTGTACTTTTACATATCTTTTCTTCTTCCACTTTTAACAGAAAGCAATTAAGGTAATTTGTTTAACGATCATTTAAGCATGAACCATCACGAAAACACACCTATATAATTTTGATCCCCTTGAACCCCACTTTTATATTGTAAAATTGGGGTTTGCAGGGGTAAACCTAATTTTTCTTATTTCTGCTCTAAAATATAGATTGTGTACACACAATCTATATTTTGAACAGAAACAAGAAACATATCACAATTTTTCATCTTAAAATTTGATTTTTTTCGGCGGTAAAGTTTACAATTTATTTGTATAGGCGTGTTTTTCGTAATGCAACATCGGGTCGAGAGAATACTTTGCTCTTGAACCTATGTTCATACTTCAATGAATATTAGATAAATTACGAGGACTGTTCAAATATGAATGCAAGTAGAACGTTTTCTCATGCACTAATGCGAAAATCACCTGAAAATAAATATCACAGCGTAGAAAAACATTTTACCTATACATTGATACCAAACCTGTTAAAATCCGACCACTTTAGCCATGTATATCGTTCGATAAACACTGTCTACCCTTGAATACTAATACAAAGCATGGTTGGAAGAAGGTCAGAGTACGCCGTTGAAATACGGTCCTATATTAAGAATCGTTGTATTCTTGGTATACGTTGCAAAGACATTTTTGATGAAATATGTTCGGTTTATGGGCATAATGAAATGTCTTTTCCGACAGTTTTTCGTTGGTGTAAGAAATTCAGCTGTGGGCTAGGCTCAACAGAAGATGCACCACATGATCGTCGGCCGAAAAGAGCAACATCTGCCAAGATGGTTGCTAGAGTGAAAGAAATAGTTGCTACCGATGCACGATACACCACTAGGCAAATAGCTAGTATGGTTGGCATCTCATTAGGAGCAGCTCATACAATTCTGAAACGGGATTTGAAAATGAGAAAGATCTGTGCTAGATGGATTCCCCATCTGTTGACCGATGGGCAGAAAAAGACACGCGTTCAGTGCGCCAAGAAGTTGCTTAAAAAGTTTCCAAATTACAATGCACGGTCTTTCGCTAATGTCGTCACAGGTGACGAGACATGTGTTCACCTTTTTAGCCCAAACGAAAGATTCAGAACAATATATTTGCAACAAAGTATTGCAAAAGACCATGCATTGCAAAGCGGACCATGAGCGTCAAGAAGGTAATGTATGCCATATTCTTTTCAAATCGGGGCCCTGCTATTCAGGTTGCTGTGCCTAAAGGCAAATCTGTAAATGCGAAGTTTTACAAGAATAAAGTTCTTCGAAAATTGAAGAAATATTTCAAAGAACGAAGACCCGCAACTGGTTTGGCCAATGTCAGATTGCTACATGACAATGCGTCATCGTACAAGGCGTTCATTGTGCAAGACTATCTGAAGCAGGAAAAGGTTGTTGAACTCCCTCACCCCCCGTATTCCCCTGACCTTGCCCCGTGTGACTTTTTTTGTTCCCGCGGCTGAAAAAATACCTTTCTGGTCGAAAATTTGTACAGCGCAAACACCTCGGTTCTGCAATATTCCAGTGATTTCATAGTATACCTCAAAAAGACCACCAAAATGCATTCAATGATTGGATCAGAAGACTGAAAGTTTGTATATCTGTTAAAAGGGGAATACTTTGAGGGGACAAAATAAATAAATTTTTCATCGAAATCTATCACGGAATCATTTTTATGTGCTTAGTTGCATTCATACTTGAACAGTCCTCGTACATTTATTTTACTAAGTAGACGGGCTACCGCCACTGATTGACAGTTTGTTTACAGCTACTATGACATTCTTGTTATTCATTAGAAAGGCACGCCCAAATAAATCCATTGTAAACTTTGTACTGCCGAAAAATGAAACGAATATTTTAAGATGAAAAAGTGTGATATTTTTCTTATTTCTACTCAAAATTTAAAAATAAGAAAAATAAGGTTTACCCCTGTAAACCCCAGTTTTACTGTATAAAAATGGGGTTCAATTTGGTGGGGGGGGGGGGGCAAAATATTATAAAGGCGTGTTTTCGTGATGTACAGAACAGAACACTACAAAATCAAATCAAATTTATTTCTCTCAGGTTATCCAATATGATAACAACATGAGAAGCAAAACGTTGTGCAAACATACTGTTTCATGGCGGCCCAATTAAGGGCATAAGGAAAATCGACAGAAAACAAAAAACAAACTAGAAGCCAACAACGGGTAAATCTGTTTCTTATTAATTCATCTTTTTTGCCTTACTTGTTATATCAACGCTGATATTTTACGTTTCATTACGATAACATACCCATGCGACATAGTGCATTTTTCACATCTCCAAAATGGCTACTTTTCTGATGAAAATCTGTGATATTTTTGTTATTTTTACTTCAAACATAGGTTGTGGGTGCTCGTTAGAACCGCCTCATTGAGGCGGTTCTAACGAGTACCCACAACCTATGTCTATGAGCAGAAATAAGGAAAATAATGTATACCCCACTAAACCCCAGTTGTCTCTATATAAAGTGGGGTGTAAGGGGGTGTTCATTTCACGGACTTGTTAGCGTGATGGAACGATTTACCAAAGAGATAGATTCAACATTTTTATTATCATTAGAGCCAGCGCACGACAAAAGCTACAATAAGACATGTGCGCCCAGCGAAGACTCAGATCAGCCTGTGCATCCGCGCAGTCTGATCAGAGCCTTCGATGTGCGCTCTAAGGATAACTAAAGGCCCGTTGCTCAATCATGCAGCAAGAGAAGTCTCTGGTTAGACTATATGGATGCGCAGACTGATCTGATTCTTTGCTGGGCGCACCGGTCTTATTGTAGGTTTTGTCGTGCGCTAGCTCATTATTATTTTGAATTCCATTCCAGGCCCCGAGGTTACAAAAAGTTGTTCATGCGCAAGTCAGCTGAGCATGAAATTTATTTTGCTCATAAATATTAAAATATAAACACATCAGGCAATTTTCCTGCTCAGATCAGCACAGAATGCCATTTATTCTGCTCATAAATTTTTAAATGCCAACATTTGTTTGCATTTTAAAATTTATGAGCAGGATAAATTTCATGCTAAAGTGAATTGAGCATGAAAAAAAAATTAAAACCTCGGGGCCAGGAATGGAATTCAAAATAATAATGAGCTAAAGAAGTTGTTGGTCAAAGAAGCGCTACAAGGACACCCTCAAAGCCCCCCTCAAGGACTTCAACATTCCAATAGAGTCGTGGGAGCAAACTGCAGTGGCATGGCCTCATCAGAAGGGATGCAAGTGAATATGAGGCAAAAGGCATAGGAATCCGTGAAGCTGAACAGAAACGCACGGAGCGTAAAACCAGAGCTAAGGCATCACCAACAGGACTGTCTTCCTCTAGCCTCTGTTGATCTTTATGCAACAGACAGCTCAGAGCTAGAATCGGTCTCATCGGCCATTTTAGAACACAAATAGTAACATTTCTCAAATATGATTTTAAGTTTGGGGGCAGAAATACAAAAATAATGTCTACCCTTGTGAACACCACTTTTCTTCCTCATATGAAACGGGGTTTACAATAATTATTGAGCCGGGGCACAGCATTTCCTACAATTTACATGTGCGCAAGGCGAAGAATCATATCAGCCTGCGCATCCATATTGTCTGACCAGAAACTTCTTTTAGCTGCATGAAGGAGCAAGGGGCCCTTAGCTTTCCTTAGAGCACACAACGAAGACTCTGACCAGACTTCGCGGATGCACAGGCTGATCTGGGTCTTCGTTGTGCATGTAAATTGTAGGAACTGCTGTTCCCCAGCTCAATCATGTTTATTGTTCGCATTCGACATGACCGTCATCTTATCTACAAATGAAATTGCAGCTCTCGATGTCTCAAAATACCCGTTTTAATGATAGATTATTTTCTGCGACCCGTTAAAGATGATTACATCCGTTGATGTTCCTTGAGAAAAAATCCATCTTACGTACATTCCACTCTGTCCAAAAGACCGAAAATAAGAAAAGTAAATTAAAAAAAGAAAAGAAAAGACTTAACGTGTTAAAATGAGAATTTAAAACGTCGAGTATTGCATAGTTTTTGAGAATTTTATGAATAATTAAGCGTTCCGTGGGCATAATCATGACATATGTTTCAGTTTTATTAGCACATTATGACCCGAAGAATATATTATTGTTTGTTAAGCGTGAATACGCTGTCTCGCGTCATGTAACTTTTGTCCGTTATGGTTGACGCTAACACCGTCAATCACGGACATTTGGATGTAACAATGTGCATCAATGATTTTTTAAAATCTGGATACATCATAGTTTTTTGAAACCATTGTGAAACTGGAATATAATAAACATAAAGGTATTGTAAAATTCCACCATTAAGACCACCTAAAATTAAGACTAAATCTGCTTTAAAAAGCTTATTGAGAAGGTTTCAGTTAATCTTTTTTGCGTTTTCTACACTCAGTGTCTTCTAATAAGAGTTCACCTTTTGGGACTGTTCAAAAGTGGTCTTTAAGACCACTTTTGAATAGTCCCGAAGGTGGTCTTAATATAGTAATTTTACTGTATATTAACACGTATTATGATCGCCCCCGCCCACAGGGGCTTGAAGAAATATATGGGCTGCATGATGCTTCCACGCAGAGCTGAATCCGGCCCGCACACTAGTACTGGTAAACCACTTAGAGGATCTAAGCCTGTCCAGGAACCCCGGTGCGAGACGGACCGTCCATGCTAATAAACCATATTGGTTTCATTGGGCGACAGGGCTTGAGATGTCATTTCATCTCAATGTCGGGTAAAAGTCCCACAAAATTGGAAGCAACGTTTACAAAATGACCTTTACAGTGTTAACGGGGACGTTAAACCTCAATTCAAACAAACAAAACAAGCATTATGCCTGTGTATTCCCTGATTCTTGGGAGTGTGAAAACAGTGTTACTGTTTATGTTTTGTAACAGATAGGTCACTCGGAAATAGGACCTCAGTTTGGAGTCTTATCCGAAAGACTGGAATAGCGGAGAATCGAACATATAAACGCGGTTTCAAAGCAGATGCGTAATGCCTCACACCCACTTTAAAAGAGACTTTTCATTATGAAAAGCACATACACGAGCTTGGCCCCTGCCCATCGGGGTTTGGAGGATAAGATTGGGCTGCATGGTGCGTCTACGTAGAGCTGAAACCAACCGACCATTTGAGAACTAAGGTCTAAGCTTGCCCTGAAAATGTGTTGAACGTCGGAGCATCCCTTAAACGCTAGCGGTTTCTTTGGGCGATGGGGTCTGAGGTATAATTTCATCTCAATGTCGGGTGAAAGTCCCACATACTTGGAAGCAATGTCTTCAAATGACCTTAACAGTGTTTATAGGGACGTAAAACCTCAACACAAACACACACTAACAATAATGCCGTCCTTACGTCCGAAGAACTAACATCACTTGATATTTTTCTTTCATAAAAGAGTATCCACTATTTATTTATTGAGAATAAATAGAATAAGTTTTACCATCATAAACCAATTTTCTGCTGTATAAAGTGGGGTTTACATGGGTGTTCTTAGCAAGGACTTGTCAACATGATGAGGAAGGTTTATGAACAATGTGTGAACTCTGGCAAATAAAGGATGGCTTAAATTAAGATGCTCAATAATGCCTATATTTGTTAACTTGACGTCAGATCAGCTCCAGTAGAGATTTGTCGAGTAATAAACCACAGTTTGGAGGACAGTGGTAAAGTATATAAAATCACTAGCGCGTAGCGCGAGTGTTTTGTCAAGTGTCAGCTGACCGACAAACTGTGATTTACTTCAAATTTTCCCAACCTTTCATTTAGAAGGAATTGTCTGTATCACACATATTTATGTCCTTTTGTAATGTGTTTGATGATAGAAAATAACATTCAAAGCCACTTCATGTGACGTCATAAAACGGCGGCGTTTCGTGTCACGTTTTCGAGCCCAGTAATTTGTTGCGTAATATGTCACAGTTTTTTTTTTCATTGTCTATATATGCCGGGGTCGGCAACATTCTTTCATGGATTCTTTCATGAAATCTTTTCTACGCTCTTTCCCTCGCTTCCGCTTATCCAAGAAGGGCAGTTGCCAGTTTCTGGCGAAAGAATGTGCGCTGTACTGGTTGACCGCTTACGTATAAGCATACCATGGAAAAGGGTGGATAGGCTAACTGGCCGGTTAAAAAAATACCTAATATAGTGTTAACTGGGCCGTTAAACTCCAAAACAAAGAAACATTGTCTATATTCTTGCAAAATTTATGATAAACGGGATGATTTGGATTTTGAGATTGTAAATTTTCATTTCTTGGATGGTGATGTTCCTCGTGCGGCATCATATGGCGTTTATATTTCGCATTCGATTTGCCAGAGTGTGGTTGTTTGATTATTGTGTTCACGGAGATGTTGCACTGATGAGTTAGGAGGGCTTTATCCGTACTGATCAAATTATTTGTCTGAATCGCGAAGGTAGTAAGGGCGAGGATTGTGGCCACGTAAAACCAATTTAAGCCCCCCCCCCCCCCCCCCCCCCCCACCGTGGAATTCGTGTCACTGACCGTTCCAAGGCAGTTCTTCTGTCGCCGTTTATTTTTCTTATGACTTGTCTTTATGTGTGCGTATTGCTTATATTATTTTGTTTTGGATAGCCAATTGGCCATTTTGTGGGAAAGTACGAGTTCGTAACTGTCCTTTTGGCTTTCCGCTATTGATGTTTTCATTAGGGTCTGTTGTTTCATGTTTGTGTTTCTTTCCCTTTGGTGTCTCTGATGGGAGCTGTGGATTAATTGTATCGATTCCTGATCATTGCCTCCACTTCTATATTACTCTGGAAGGGTTGTGACTAACAATGAAATGAGAAGGCTTACTACCGTAGATGCGTATTGATTAAGAAATGGACCAGCGCAGTCTGATCAGTGAGTGAGTGTGTTTCAGTTATGCGTCCCACAAACAGCTAAGGTCAACGATGACGGGACCTCGGTTTTAAGACTCATTCGAAAGTCTGGAGAAGCCCGGGATCGATCCTGCAATCCCTGATTTATCAGGCGAGTAGTATAACCACCGTACCACAGGGGCTTCTTCAGTTTCATCGTGAAAACACGCCTATATAATTTTGACCCCCTCGAGAAACCCGCTTTTATATGGTAAAACTGGGGTTTGCAGGGGTAAACCTTGTTTTCTTATTTCTGCTCTAAGCAAAAAATAAGAAAAATATCACAATTTTTCAGCTAAAAATGTTCATATTTTCGGTGGTAAAGATTACCATGTATTTGCCATTACGCAAACACGCCTATTCAAATACATTGCCACCTTTATCGCCGTAAAAATGAAAATTTTATGATGAAAAATTGTGATATTTTTCTAATTTCTGCTCAAAATATAGATTGTGGGCACTCGTAAGAACCGCCTAATCGAGGCGGTTCTAATGAGTACCCACAATCTATATTTTAGAGCAGAAATAAGAAAAATAAGGTATACCCCCTGAAATCCCAGTTTTACTATATAAAAAGTGGGGTTCAAGGGGGTCAAAATTATATAGGCGTGTTTTCGTGATGGCATAGGCGTGTTTTCGTAATGGATCAGACAATTCTCTGTGCGTTTGAAGGATAGCTAAGGCCCAATGCTCCTTCATGCAGCAAGAGAAGTCTCTGGTCAGACTATATGGATGCGCAGGCTGATCTGATTCTTCGCTAGGCGCACGTTTAAATTGAAGGAAAAGTTGTGCCCTGGCTAAAATAGAAGTGAGATGTGTACCCTACTATGTGATTATATTCCTCATAGCAAAGGGCTCTGGCCAGTGGTGGGTTAGATATTAACTTCCAAAAGCCCTTGACCTTGACCCTGATGTTTAGTGATACGGTATGACTATCTTCCAAACATGAAATGAACCGGGGCACAGCTTTTTTTCTACAGTTTTCATGTAAGCCCACCGAAGAATCAGACCAGCCTGTGCATTCATAGAACCCGGGTCGTTTCGCCCTGAGTCGTTTCGCCCTGAGTCGTTTCGCCCTGATTTAGGGGTGGGTCGATTTGCCCTTATTAGGTGAGTCGTTTCGCCCGTGGGTCGTTTCGCCCCCGTTATATTTTTCTAAGGCATGGACAAACGAGATGGATGGGTAAATGGACGGATGGGTAAAACGAGAAACGGGATGGATTTGTAAAAAAACGGGGTGGTGCGTGGGTAGACAGACGGATGGATGAAGGTGCGAATATTCGAACGGACAATATAGATAGATAACTGAATGGATGGAATAATGCTGAGGTAGATGGACGAGCTGATGGGCCAATGTACGGACGGACGGGATGGAAATAATTAAAACATCATGTTAAATCTATGCAATGAAGATCTCCCTAAGCCACATTTTTGCAGCGTTAAGGGGGTTATCGGGTACACACTATTTGTCTTATTTCTGTTCTTAAACATAGACAATTAGGCTGTTCTAATTAACCCACAATCTATGTGTAGAGCAGATATGAGAAAAAGGAAACATCACCCTTTTCCATCTACTGATTGTCATTTCACAGCCATAAAATCACATTATATTGTGTAGGCGTATAAACGTTATGCGAGCTCGCATCATTTGGTAGTTCAGTTGCCCTAACCTAAGCTAGAAGTCGTCAGTAGGTCGTCCAGCTGCAACAAACGAGGATATTACAATAAAAAGCTCACTAGCAATAGATACTGGATAAACAGGCCAGAGAACACCGACACCCCATACCCCCTCGACTCTTTTATAAACCAAAACATACCTAAGGCCTGAAAAAATATGGGCGAAACGACCCGCCACAATGGGGCAAAACGACCCACCGGCGAAACTACCCAGGGCAAAATGACACACGGGTGAATCGACTCACGGGCGAAACGACCCGGACCTCATCCATATAGGCATACCAGAGACTTCAGTTGCTGCATGAAGGGGCATTGTGCCCTTAGCTATTCCTTGAGCGCACAACGAAGACTCTGATCAGACTACGCGGATGCGTAGGCTGATCTGAGTCTTCGCTGGGCGCAAATATAAATCATGTAAATTGTAGGAAATGCTGTGCCCCGGCTCAAATGATTCTTGTCATTGGTTGGTGAGATGTGAACTGTGAAAGATCATTGATGTAAAACCAAAGTGTGACCTAATTCTTGACCACTATGCCACACCCCTGGTCCTGAGCTATGGAATGCAAGTTAACCCTGCAATATGTTTAAAATATATGAAATGATTTTGGTTAATGAGCTATGAACTGTTTGGTGTAAAACTTTAGAGTGAGCGTAACTCGGGCGTGGACGTGGACGTGGACGCCGACGCCAACACCAACGCCGACGTCCAGGTGACAACAATAGCTCTTCTGTACTTCCGTTCAGATGAACTAAAACTGACGTGACTACACGTATGATAACACGCGGTTACTCACGCTTTACGACATCACGTCTGTTTTCCATTGACATGCTTTGGAACGCCTTGGATGATTGTTTGTTTGATTTGAGGTTTATCGTCCCCATCAACACTGTATAGGTCATTTTGGAGACGCTGCTTCCAATTGTTTGAGACTTTTACCCGACATTGAGATATAATGACATCTCAAACCCTGTCGCCCAATGAAACCAATAGGATTTATAAGCATGGACGGTCCGACTCGCACCGCTTTGCCGGCCTGGGCAGGCTTAGATCCCAGTACTCGAGTTTGTTTGTTTGTATTGGAGTTTAACGGCCCAGTCAACACTATTTTAGGTCATTCTTGAGCCGGTCAGTTTACCTTTTCACACTTTTCCTGGGCAGGTTTATACATAAGCAGTTAACCAGTACAATGCACATTCTTTCGCCAGAAACTGACAACTGCCCTTCTTGGATCAGCGGAAGGGAAAGAATGACCGTAGAAAAGACTTCATGATCAATCTCCATGGACGAATGTTGCCGATCCCGGCAGGTGTCGAACCCGCGTCATCCTGATCACCAGTCAGACGTCCATCCGACTGAGCTACCGAGGCCGGCCCAGTACTCGTGTGGGGTCAGTTTTAGCTCTGCGTGGAAGCCTCATGCAGCCAATTTATTTCGTCAAGCCCCAATGGGCGGGGTCGAATGCCCTCAGTGATAAAATTCGATTTAAAATCGTCTTAGTGTAAACAGAATCCTACACGAACGGTCATGACACATGATACATGAAACTTGCCGCAGACTCGTTTCATATATTTCATGACATGCACAATTGTAAGATCCTCTTTTTGGTGCGATTGTCTCACAATCGCACCAGAGGGAACACTTAAGCTGAAATCTGATCGCTAATGCAAACGGCCGAAGAACCACCTAAATTCTCCGACAGAAAATATTGTTCCATATTCAAAACAGTTTGAAAAGCTTCACAATAGGCTTTCAGTTAAACTAAATATTATACTTTGTATGCTCTATGAATCAGCATCATTAACGCCCTCATCCAACTGTTTATTTTTCAATAATTTATTTTGTTTGTTCAAAATAATTCTTATCAATGAAAAGCATTGATGACGTATCCTCGGAAGTATACAAGGCACGCCAATGGTAAAACCTGTGACAACCGCGGTAACGAGAAGTTTCGCGACATAGACGTTTCGCCCCAAACCTGTCTCAAAACGGAAACGGAAGCTGATAATCCGATCCGGAAAATCCCTTTTATCAAGCAAGAATCTTTTGATTTAAACACATTTTATTTAATAAGAATCCTTCATAGAACAGTAAAATTAACCAAATTTATGCTGCCTCAGTACAATTAACCCATTTTGTACAGGAAATTCAAAAACTGGCAAACAGTGCCGACCAAGTTCAGATGCCACAGAACGCAGCGTCTTATCAGGGCCTACACTGCATGTTTACGAAAGGCTTTTGTCAGATAAATTTTGAAGATGCCGCAACCTGAAACCCCTAAGTTTTGAAATGGGCTTGTGCTGTACTGATATAAAGTTGATGATTCTATTCAGAATAAAATGAGTTAGTGTAGGTCGATTTTGTAATTCCATGCATCATTTAACGGAATCTCCAAGCTTATACGTTTGGAGTGGTCCATGACCAATTATAGGGGATTGAGGTTTGTATTGTTAGCAGTTATATGCACTTTTAGCAAACAGTTTAGACCCAGTTCAGACGCCGCTCGTCGTGGTGTCTGACCTGGGTCTGCAATGTTTGCAAAATGCCCCCCCCCCCCCCCAAAAAAAAAAAAAAAAAAAAAAGACGCTAGAAATATATGGGTTAATGGGTGTTTATATCAATAACAAGGAAAAATGTGTTTTTTTTTTTTAGAGACCCATCACGAAAACACACCTATATCATTTTGACCCCCTTAAACTCCATTTCATATCGTAAACCTGGGGTTTACAGGGTATACATTATTTTTCATTTTGCTCAAAAACATAGATTGTTGTAGGTGCTCGTTAGAACCGATTCGCCGAGGCCCACAATCTATATTTTGAGCAGAAATAAGGAAAATATTAGAATTTTCCAACAGAAAATTTTCAGTTTGTGGTGGTAAAATTAGCAATATATTTAGATAGGCATGTTTTCTTAATGTAATGCTTAATCGGCCCCCGCCCATAGGGGCTTGAAGAAATATATGGGCTGCATGATGCTTCCACGCAGAGCTGAAACCGACCCGAACACGAGTACTGGTAAACCGCTTAGAGGATCGAAGCCTGCCCAGGCAAAGGGGTGCGAGTAGGCCCGTCCATGCTTATAAACCCTACTGGTTTAATTGGGCGACAGGGCTTGAGATGTCATTTCATCTCACTGTCGGGTAAAAGTCCCACAAAATTGGAAGCAACGTCTCCAAAATGACCATAACAGTGTTGACGGGGACGTTAAACCTCAAATCAAACAAATAAAGTAATTCTTAAGAGTCTGCGCCCTACACTAGGCTGTGCGAACATAAAGATATCATAACCATACAACCGGCCTCGGTAGCTGAGTCGGATGCGCGTCTGACTGATGATCGGTAGGACACCGGTTCGATCCTGCCGGGGTCGGCAACATTCTTTCGTGGGGATTGATCATGAATTTATTTCTACGATAATTCTCCCCTCTTCAGATGCGAACGTAAACTTGTTTTGTTTGATTTGAGGTTTAACGTTCCTGTCAACACTGTAAAGTAGAAGTAAAACAAAGATCAGGAATCGATACAATTAAGTTACTCCACCCATCAAAGACACCAAAGGGAAAGAAACACAAACATTAAGCGACCAGACCCTAATGGAAACCTAAACAAAGGAAGGCCATAAGGACAGATACTTTCCCACAAAATGGCAATATGGCCATCCAAAATAAAAAGACACAAGTGATACACACAGTAAGTAACAAACAACACCATAAATAAACCGACACAGAAGAACCGCCTTGGAACGGTCAGTGGAAAGATTTCCACTGGGGGGGGGGGGCTTAAATCGATTTAACGTGGCCACAATCCTCGCCCTTACTTCCGTCGCGATTTAGACAAATAATTTGTTCAGTCCGCATGAAGGCCTCCTAACTCATCAGTGCAACATCTCCGTGAACACAAAAAATCAAAGACCCACAGAGGTTAGACAACGGTGAGGACTCGACAGCAAGAAACCACTGAAATGCTGGAGCAAACCGATGGGCCCGACCAGAGACAGAGCATCAGGCACCAACCGACATTAAGTTCATTTTGGAGATGTTGCTTCCAATTTTGTGGGACTTTCAATGACATCTCAAGCCTCGTCGCCCAATGAAACCAATAGGATTATAAGCATGGACGGGCCGACTCGCACCGCTTTGCCTGGGCAGGCTTAGATCCTCTTATCGGTTTACCAGTACTCGTGTGCTAGTCGGTTTCAGCTCAACGTGGAAGCATCATGCAGCCCATATATTTCTTCAAGCCCCTGTGGGCGGAGGTGAGCGACCGTAAAACGGCTACTTCAAAACGTTAAAACGATAGCGTCTGTTCCGCAAAGACGTCAACATAAAACATAAAAATGCTACGTTCATGGCGACGGCGTTACATTGCTCTTACAAAATGTAGACAAAGAAAAGGCCACTTTAGCTCACCAGAGCCGAAGGCTCCGGGGGGGGGGGGGGCTTATATAGGATAGGTAGTTGTCCGTCGTCGTCGTCTGGCGTCAACACTTTTAAACGACATTTCTGTAGCCACTAGGCCGATTCAACCCAAATTTCATCTGTATCATCCTTGGGCTGGGGGATTGAAAGTTTGTGTTTTTAATAAAAATCGGCTCATTAGTTCGCTTGCTATGGCAACTTAGATTTTCCATAGACTTATAATGAGGAAAATTGAACAATGGCATTTACTGCCAGCCTCTGCAGATATGTTGATAAAACTTTTATAGAAATGTTCTATAGTCTACAATCTGCCATATGATTTTAGGCCTACTGGTCATTACTGTTGGTTGCCATGGAAACCAAAATGAAAAAAAAAAAAAAAAAAAAAAAACACAAAGAAAAAATACTTCATAAATAATCTCCCCAGAAACCGTACGCTCTATGAGGCTGAACTTAGATTTTCCATAGACTTATAATGGAGAAAATTGAAAAATGGCATTTGCTGCCAAGTCATTGCAGATATTTTGACAAAACTTTTATAGAAATGTTCTTTGAGTAAACGTCTCTCAGCCATATGCTTTTATGTTAACATGGGGATCCTCCAGGTTATGCCGGGGCCATGCCCAACACCCTCCACTTCTTGAAAGGCCATATAACTCAGAAACTATTCAGATCCCACCCCAAACCATATATATTTTTGTTGCTTATTATAAGACGCATTCAGCGACACCAACCTGGGGTTCCCTCGGGATGTGCAGGGGTCATGCCCCACCTCCTCCATTCCATAAAAGGCCCAATATCTTGAAAACCTAACAGATCCCCACCGCTAAACCATATACATTCTTGTTCCTTATGAAAAGATACATTCACTGACACCAACTTGGGGGTCTCCCGGGGTGCGCCAGGGCCTTGCCCCACCCCTCCACTTCACAAAAGGCCACATATCTCAGAAACTATTCAGATCCCCACCCAAAAGCATATGTATTCCTGTTCCCTATGATAAGCCGCATTCAGTGACACCAACCTGCGGGTCCCCCGTGATGTGTCGGGGTCATGCCCCAGCCCCTGCATTTCATAAAAGGCCCAATACCTTAGAAACCTTACAGATACCCACCCCTTAACTATATATATTCGTGTTCCTTATGAACAGACGCATTCATTGACACCAATATGGGGGTCTTCCTGGGTGCGCCGGGGCTTTGCCCCACCCCTCCAGTTCACAAAAGGCCATATATGATAATATCTCAGAAAACATTCAGATTCCCACCGCATAAACCTTATATATTCTTGTTTCTTATGATAAGACGCATTCCGTGACACTAACCTGGGGGTCCCCCGGGATGTGCCGGGGTCGTGCCCCACTCCTTCATTTCATGAAATACCCAATATCTCGGAAACTTACAGATCCTAAACTATATTGTTCTTTATGATGAGACATTCATCGACACCAACCTGGTGGTCTCCCGGGTCAAGCCAGGGCCTTTCCCCACCCGTACATTTCACAAAAGGCCATATATCTCAGAAACTGTCCAGAGCCCCATCCCTAAACCAGATATATTCATCTTCCTTATGATCAGACGCATTCAAATAACACTAGCTTGGGAGTCATCTCGGGTGCCCGGGCCATGCCCCACTGCTTTACTTCATTAACAGCCATATTTCTCAGAAATTGCACAGATCCCCACCCATGAACTATAATATTCCTGTTCCTTATGATAAGACTCCTTCAATCACACCAACCTGGGGGTCACTTTGTGCTGGGGCAATGTGCCCCGCCCCTCCACTTTAAAAATTCTTGTTCCTTATCAATAGCACACCAACTTGGGGGTCCGCAGGGACCATTCCTCCCCTCTGCGCTTCATAGAAGGGCCTCATATATCAGAAACCGTTCAGATTCCCACTCATAAACCATAAATATTCTTGGTCCTAATAAGACACATTAAGGGACAACAATCTTGGGCTTTCCTGGGATCAACAGGGCATGCCCCAACCCCTACACCGCTTAAGAGGCCTTATATCTCCGGCGTACAGATCCCCACTGCTACACCATATATATTCTTGTTCCTTATGATAAGACGCATTTAGTGATACCAACCAGGGCTCCATTGGGTCCATGCCCTACACCCTTTACTTCATTAAAGGCCTACTGTTTCAGATACTGAGTCCAGATGAGTGCTCATTTTGATATGGGGGTTCATTTGGGAGACTTTATAATTGGTAGATTAAAATGGTATCATGTTAAAATACATGGCTGCCATTAGGCAGTGCGCACCTGAGCTCTGGAGAGCATAGTGGCCCATGAACCTCTTGTTTTATATCCAATGTTCAAACCTCATATTCAAATTTTATATTTTCAACATGAATACGCCTTCTGGCCCGGAACAGTTGCAAACAGCTATGCTCATAGGAGTTTATGCAAATGTATATTCTTTATTAGTCTGATTTAAACTACCGACCAGACGCAAAACCCAAAGATCACAGAAAATCACACCATCAGCACTCTCAGAGCTTTGATTTATTATAAGACGTCATTATCTGGTGGATGCGTAGTCACCACATGTATGATTAAGAAATGAATTTTATTTTTCTGCTGTTCATGAAAGTATGAACGCAGTGGGTCGCGTGCAAAATAAATGAATGTAAACTTTGCTAGCGACCCGCTGTCCTTCATACTTTCATAAAGTATGAACGCAATCGGTCGTATGCAAAGTAAAAGGGGTTCATATAAATTTGCTAGCGACCCGCTGTCGTTCATACTTTCATGAAAAGGAGAAAAATAAGATGAATTTTTATATTTAAATTCTTTGCCTCTCATCGCTGTGTGAAAAAAAAAAAACAAAAAAAAAAACGCTTATAGCGGTAACTTTTAAGCTTAAAACATTTCCGCTGTTTTTTCTACAAAGAGCGGAACAACATTGACGTCACCGACTGACGTCCATAGGGAATCATGGTTTAGTCTGACGCCACTTGACGCCACTGACAACCCGGTGACTCGATGCGTTCATGGAAGTATGAACTACATTGTTTTCTATAGTTTTACATAAGATTTTACACTGGAAATGTAAATATTAACACATGAGTACTTGTGCGAAACGTCATGACGCTGTCCGTGACAACTCTGTTTTCTATTAAATCCTTTTGAACTTCTAAAGTCCGATTAAAAATTTGATGAAATGACAACACGTGTAAGAGCCTGTATACACAACTTGGGAATGTTATCCTAATGCGTATTGTCTAATTTATTTCAGATGTATAAAATTACAGTGTTGATACTTTTGGCGGTATCCATGGGCTTTATTTATGCTCAAAAGGCAGAGAAAGACAAAGCCCAAACAGACAACAAAGGTGTGGCAGCTAACATTTTAGAGACTAAGATTAGTGTGACAAACAACAGTAGCGACGTGGCAGTGCCAAAAACTTCTAAAACAGGAAATCCAAATTTAAAGACTTCGGTTAAGCCTACAGAGAAAGCTAAAGTTAAACCTAAACGTAAACTTAAGCGCAGACCAGGATTAAAAAGAAAACAACAAAGACGTAGGAAAAGACCTAGACCTAGACGACCAAGACCAACGCAGACAAGTAGACGGCAGAGAAAACCGAGACCAACAAAGATAAGCAGACGGCAAAGAAAGCCAAGACCAACACAGATAAGTAGACTGCAAAGAAAGCCAAGACCAACACAGATAAGTAGACGGCAAAGAAAGCCAAGACCAACACAGATAAGTAGACGGCAAAGAAAGCCAAGACCAACACAGATAAGTAGACGACAAAGAAAACCTAAAAGAAAACCACGTCCGAAACCAAAAATTAAATCTGATGAATCACACACCAAAAAAACTGAAACAAAGAAACAAGCTGAGTCTAAACCAAATCCAAAAGATACCCAGGCTAAACAAGCTACAGCAAACAAACAGACTAAAGATCCACAGGTTAAACACGCGACAGCAAACAAACAGAATCAGCCTAAAGATCCCCAGGCTAAACAAGCTACAGCAAACAAACAGAATCAGCCTAAAGATCCCCAGGCTAAACAAGCTGCAGCAAACAAACAGAATCAGCCTAAAGATCCTCAGCCTAAACAAGCTGCAGCTAATGAACAAAATCACTCAAAAAATTCCCAGGCTAAAAAGGCTTCGGCAAACAAACAGGATCAGCCAAAAGAAACAGACAGGCAACAGTCTAAAGCAAATAGAAAAATAAAACATGAAATAAAGGAAGAAAAGTTAACAGACGGTGTACCCGAAACACAAGTGAAGCTAGAAGCTGGAGGTAATTCATATACAGTGGTAAAGGCACAGACACAAATAAAGCTGGAACCAATTGTAAAATCTAAATTAAAGGATATAGAAACTGAAACAGCTACAGATAGAAATGTACAGAAAGAGGGAACAACAAGGATTGAAACAAAGAGTCCAATTAAAAATGAAAAGCGAGTTAATAACGTCATACACTCGGGTAAAACAAAAATAGATAAGAAACCAAAAGAACCAAAAGTAAATAAACCAGTACAAGAACATACATTCAAAGAAAAGGGAAGCCCAGTTAATAAAGAAAAGCAAGTTAATAAAGCCATAAACAAGGGTAAAAGAAAGCTTGATAAGAAACCAAAAGAATTAAATGTTAATAAACCAGCCCAAGAGAATTCATTCAAAGATCAAGACCAGTTCTTTGATTTCTTTCAAGAATTTGTAATGACAACAGAACAGAATCTGCAACCACCTCCAGACTTTGATCCGAACGAAAAGCCTGCAAAGAAAGTTTTACCAAAAGTGGATCCAAGCAAGGGTATAGCATATGATGGAACACGTAAGCTTATTTTTCACTGAGATAGCACTCCCGTGTGACATAGTACATATAGTACATTTTTTCATGTCTCTAACGCTGATATTTTTTCTGCGATGTCAAGTTGTATGGGGCGCCGTTTTACTATTTAATCCGTATTTATAGATATCCATAATTATTTATGGATATCCATAATTAGAATTATGGATATCCATTATTATTTATGGATATCCATAATTATTTATGGATATCCATAATTCGAATTATTGTTACCCATAATTTGAATTATGGATATCCATAATTCGAACTGAATTAATGATATCCATAAATCGAATAATGGATATCCATTATTCGATTTATTGATATCCATAAATCGAATTATGGATATCCATTATTCGGCTTATTTATAGATATCCATAAATCAAATTATGGATATCCATAAATCGAATTATGGATATCCATAAATCGATTTATGGATATCATTTATTTTGATCGAAATATGGATATCAATAAATCGAATTATGGATATCCTTAATTCGAATTATGGATATCCATTATTCAGCTGATTTATGGATATCCATAAATCGAATTATGGATATCCATAATTCAACTCTGCAAATAAACCTTATACTGCTCCCTTTGCAAAAAATAAAAATAAAATAAACTCGACTATTCGCGTCAGGTTTACGATTTGGGTGTGTAATAAAAGCCGGGATGGAGATGGAGGTAATGTAGGGTAGGCTTAGTGGTGGCCTATGGTGAAGGAGAGATTTGTTTTGTTTGATTTGAGGTTTAACGTCCCCTTCAATACTATTTAGGTTATTTTGGAGATGTCACATCCAATTATGTTGGGCATTTAGCCTTCCCTGAGATGAAATGACATCTCAATCCCGCCGGCCTCGATAGCTCAGTCGGATGCGCGTCTGACTGGTGATCAGCGGGACGCGGGTTAGATACCTGCTAGGGTCGGCAACATTTTTTCGTGAAGATTGATCATGAAATATTTTCTACGGTCATTCTCTCCACTTCGCTGATTTAAGAAGGGCAGTTGTCAGTTTCTGGCGAAAGAATGTGCACTTTACTTGTTAACTGCTTACGTATAAACCTGCCCAGAAAAAGTGTGGATAGGTAAACTGACCCGCCCAAAAATGACATAAATTAGTGTTGACTGGGCCGTTAAACTCAAATACAAAAAAAAACAAACAAACAAACATCTCAAACCCTGTCGCCCATTGACTCGCACGACTTTGTTTGGACAGGTTCAGGCCTTCTAAACGTTTTACCAGTACTCTTAGCTCATGCAGCTAATTCTATTCTCCAAGCAACAATGGGCGTGGGGCAGGAGGTATATCTGAATCTGCCTGGTACTCCATACATCTCAAGTAGAGTATCATATGGATATATGTTAATACTATATACACAGTAGAATTCTTCTATTAAGACCACCTAAAATTAAGACTAATTCTGCTTTAAAAAGCTTCTTTAGAAGGGTGCAGTTATTCTTTCTTCGTGAATTCTTCACACAATGTCCTCTGGTCAGGGACCACCTTTGGAACTGTTCAGAAGTGGTCTTAATATAGGAATTTTACTGTATGACGACCATGTGCTTTGTGCTCCCGAAAGCATGCACGGATTGCCTGTTTGGATCATTATAATCTTACGTCCGACTTTCAGTGTCCTTAGGTGCGCAGTCCTCATAGAGGTGATTCCAGAGGAACAGGATGCGTTGGCCGGAATTTTCAGATCTTACGGCTGGTTCCGATATTTAACTGCACACATGGCGGGCGTTCAGCGTATGGTGTCCGTTGCTTTGGAAGCCTTACGAGCTGTAATGGCTGCACGGCAGAGAGGTCCCTCTGACTGGCCATCATCTCCCAGCGACAATGAAGACCTTAAAGATTTTTCAATTAAACAATCACGTGTCTTAGGGAGAAATCATTAAACCAAAAAGTTTGGCCGTGATTAATGGATATCCATAATTCGAAATATGGATATCTATAAATCGATCTAAATTATGGATATCCATAAATCGATTTATGGATATTCATAATTCGAATTATGGATATCCATTATTCGGCTGATTTATGGATATCCATAAATCGAATTATGGAAATCCATAATTCGATTTATGGATATCTATACATACGGATTAAATAGTAAAACGGTGCCCCATAAAATTGACATATTTTCAAAGACTCTAGGTGCTCGTTAGAACCGCCTCAACGAGATGGTTCTGACGAGTACCACGAGTCTTTGATTTGGTCCAGAAATAATGAGAATAATTTATACCCATGTGTGTGTATATGTGTTTGAGTTTTACGTCTCACCATCAGCTAAGGTCATACGGAGACAGGACCTCGATTTAAAGACTCATCCAAAAGTCTGGAGAAGTCCGGGATCGAACCAACGACCCCTGGTTTATGAGGCGAGTAGCATTACCACTACGGAGACACCCTTTATACCCATGTAAACCTCCGGTTATCTCTCTATAATAGCCATGTTCGTTTTACAGACGTGCTTGCGTCATGCGCAGTGTATAACAGAGAATTGCCAATGACTTGAACATGGATGTCTCATTCTTCATGGCTAGATCGCATAACGATAACACACCCGTGCGACATAGTGCCTTTTTCATATCTCCAAAATGGCTACTTTCCCGAAGAAAATCCTTGATATTTTTCTTATAAATGCTCAAAACATAGGTTGTGGGTGCTCGTTAGAACCGCCTCGGTGAGGCGGTTCTAACGAGTAAATGGTACGCTTGCGATTATCTTGTCAGCGCACACTCACTTGTCTCGCGTTTGTAACTCGTGAGATACGCACGCGAAGTTCACGCGTTCCAACTGCGAATTACATTTTAGCCAATGAATTTTCTTTATGAAAAACGCGATACTGCGCATAAATCGCGATTTCCGATCAGCCAATCAGGCCTGTGTGTCGATAACGCAGATACAACCCTCTCTGCGTGTCCAAAGCAACCAATCAATACCGCGTAACTATTTCGGCATTATCTTTTCTTCCAATTTAGGTTGTTTAAGTTTTTTTTTATTATTATTATCTGATTACTTCCAAAACC
Organism: Lucinisca nassula; assembly: GCA_963580285.1. Classification (NCBI taxonomy): domain Eukaryota; kingdom Metazoa; phylum Mollusca; class Bivalvia; order Lucinida; family Lucinidae; genus Lucinisca; species Lucinisca nassula. The sequence goes on along the minus strand of OY757016.1, from coordinate 146,996,882 downwards.
AGAAACAGAATAAATTGAAACATGGAAAATAAAGGTAAATGGACAAGACATTTATTCAGTTGCAGTAAAACTGTTTGCCTCGGGGTAAATGGTAAAATATAGGTACAGCATAGTGATTGAAGTTGACGAAGTTGACTGCCAAAATGCAGGATGTTTATTGATCAACAGTTTTATGACACCCAGGTGCACCTGGGAGCTATAAAGCTAGTTATTTAACCCATTGTATGCTAGTGGACCTTTCCATTGCTATATGTTGGACAATAGGAGGTTTTAGGAATTCCGTTTATGACGTCATTCTTGCGCATGCGCAAAGTACTGGCCGTCAATTGAAACGGCCATCGCTATTCAAATGTATTGGCGGAACTTAAAATGCTAACAATATTCAGACATTTTCAGAGAAAATATACCCGTTTTCATTGAAATAATGCCTCGAGAAGGAAAGAATGATATTTTACTTTCATTACAGAAATTGATTTACACTTCAGAATATAACCCCAGATTTCTCGATTTTTGCCAGTTTCTGGCTTCCCCAAGTAGATTATTTATTTAACAGTATATGGATTACCTAGTAACTGATCCTGCAGAGATAAATTCTCTGAGTGAGCAATTTGAAAATTTTGGAACCTTTCTAACACTGACCAGGTCAATTATACTACCTAAAATATTCACAATGGCAAACAGCTAAATCAAATTAAATCAAAGCACAACTGACAACACTGGTGGGTATGTAGACTGAGAAAATAGTTAAACTGTTTTTTTTTGTTTGTCCCTTTTATTCCAGTATTTTAAGTAAACAGTGTCGACCCTGATCTGGACCTTCACTGTTTGCCCAACACAGTGATTGGTTCCAGTCCAGATTCTGTATATAATCCTCTAATGCAACAGTCTGACCTCACAGCGATAAGAATATCGCAGCTATTTTCTATAAATAACCGTTACCTGGATTTATTACAAATTAATGATAGTCAAGAAAAAGTTTCCATGCCTAGAAACTGGGTCGAATGACAAAAAAAAAAATCGACCCCCAAAAACTACTTGATAAATGTAGTTTTTGTTTCTTGGTGGTTCGACATCTGCTGGATCGGCAACATTCTTTCGTAGAGATTGATAATGTAATCTGTTCTATGATCATGTCTTCCTTGTGCTGATTCAAGAAGGGCAATTGTCAGTTTCGGGCGAAAGAATGCCCACTGTACTGGTTAACCACATACGTATAAGCCTGCCCAGGAAAAATGAGGATAGGTAAACTGACTGGCTTAAAATGACCTAAATAGTGTTGACTGGGTCGTTAAACTCCAATACAGACAAACAAACAAAACAGGTACTTATGCAAGCAGTGTAGACCCTGATATGAAGGCTCTGAGCCATGTTATCGGAATATATATTGCTTACCACTCAGAGATTAACCATAGATGCCTTAGTTAGTAGAATGGACGTGCCCACCTTCAGTAATAGAAGAGTGCACTCCAGAAACACAAGGGTGAGAGGGGTTTGAGGGTAAATGGGCATGGTGGCAATATAAGTCATGTGACCCAATTCTTACGAACAAACTTTTGTTCCCCAAATGTAATTTGGTTTGAATCAACCCAGCAGTTTAAGTGGAGAAGAAGATAAACAAAAAAATACTGAATCTGAGCTATCCAAGACAAATATCAGTTAATAACCTTGACCTTTGGAATCAATTAACTTACATTTAGCTGATTGCAAACATCATTTCTAATGCTACATGCTACCATGTAATCGGAAAAAAAATCCACTGTTCTGCTTTTTTCCATACAAATGTCTAAGTGACCAAATTTGACCTAGAAGTAAAACAGGTCAAGGTCAACCAAATGTCATAATTTGAACAAACTTGGTAGGGTCCGAGAGCCCGATGCTGCATACCAAGTTTCAAGGTCATAGGCCGTTTGGTTCCTGAAAAGAAGAATCTTAAAGGTTTTTACCATATATGGACATGGCGGTCATAATGGTCATGTGACTCTGTCCTTACAAACAAATTTTCGTTCTCCCCTTCCCATAGAGGCTCCACATGTAATTTGGTTTCAATCAACCAAGCAGTTTAAATGAAGAAGATAAAAATACTTAATCTTAGCCATCAAGGACAAAGATCAGCAAATGACCTTGACCTTTGGAATTGATAAACTTGGATTCAGCTGATTTCAAATATCATTTCTATACTATAAGATCCCCCGGAGCCGTCGGCTCTGGTGAGCTAAAAAATTGTCCACCTTTCCTAATACAACAAAAATCTATCCAACTGCTAACCAACACTGGTCAGTATATACAGTATTTTGTAAAACTTTAAAATAGAGAAAGAAAGTAGATATGTAATCAGATAGCCTGCTGGTTAAAATAAATATTTTGGGGTTAGTGAAATTGGTTAAATGACTATCATAACAGATAAGGCAGCTGAGTGGCTGTACAAAAATTGTACAGTTTGGTGGGGTTATATGCTAGACTGTTTACCCAATATCCGTTTTAATTGACGAAAATCTTTTCGTGAATGACCCATGTCAATGGCTCGAGATACCGTTATTCACAAAATAGGTTTTTACGTAACTTTCGTTTTATTCGCTATCTATCTATCTATCTATCTATCTATCTATCTATCTATCTATCTATCTATCTATCTATCTATCTATCTATCTATATCTATCTATCTATCTATCTATCTATCTATCTATCTATCTATCTATCTATCTATCTATCTATCTATCTATCTATCTATCTTGAGGAATCTGTCCAACGATTTGTCTACATGTGCAATTTAAATGTCCACACTAACAGTCGAAATAAACTAATGAGTGGACTGACGGAAAGGCGTTGAGTCAATGTTGGTTCGACGTCATGCCGTAGACACCCACTCCAACTCACTTCATTGTCACATGACCGTTGGCACGAGAGAGAGACAAAGAGAGAGAGAGAGAGAGAGAGAGAGAGAGAGAGAGAGAGAGAGAGAGAGAGAGGAGAGAGAGAGAGGAGGGGTGACTGACAAAACTGACAGTAGATAGACAGACAGACGACACACAGACCGACTGACTGAATGACTGACTAACAGACTGTAAGACAGCAGAAAAACATACTGACAGTCGAAAAAAAATAACAACAACAACCAATGAGTGGACTTACAGACGGGCGTAGAGTCAACGTTGGCTCGACGTCATGCCGTCGACAACCACTCCAACTCACTTCAATGGCACGTGACCTTTGAGATGGTTTGACTGATCTCTGTATCCAAGAAGCCCATAACCCTTTTTGGTACCAAATGGAATCTTCCTCCTTATATATAGCAGGTGTCATTTAGGGGTTTCAGGTTGTGTTTTCTTCAAAATTTAATTAGAAAATGGCCGAACTTTTTGCAAACAATGTAGGCCCTGATCAGACGCCGCGTTCTGCGGCGTCTGATCTTGGCCTGCACTGTTTGTCACTTACCCCTTTTGGGGTTTCCGGTACCAAATGGGTTAATGTAGACCTAAGGGCTGGGCAGATTGAACCAATCTGCAAATCTACCAGATTTTACTGTCAAATCTTGCACTTGCGAAGGAGTGTTTAACATTCTTATGCTCAGAAAGGTTGTTCTACGTTTGTTTTGAATTAAATATTCCAATCCCACTGAGTCTTGATGGTCCGAGCACTGGGCAAATGACATTTTATTAAGCAACGCCGTATTATCGGCAAGGAAACGTTGTGACGTTTCATCGACGTTGCAATGTCAAATTCAATGCATCGCTTCGAAGTTGGTTTGATGTGGACACGACGTTGTTGACACGCTACATGTCGGTTGACGTAGCGTCATTTAACGTCAAAGTGTAATTTACATTTGCCTGCGTTCGCTAATTGTTGGTGCGCTAAGAGAGAGCGAGAGAGTGAGAGAGAGAGAGAGAGAGAGAGAGAGAGAGAGAGAGAGAGAGAGAGAGAGAGAGAGAGAGAGAGAGAGAGAGAGAGAGAGAGAGAGAGAGAGAGATATCGTGTGTACAATATATCATTTTCGTAATGCGAAATTTCACATCTGGCAGCATATCGGTGTTTCTCCCATTATCTTACATTAGAATTCCCCCAAAAGTTTAAAAGAATTCCACTGTTTTACGCTGTGATAACACTTTATCTGTCCCACTGCCTTTGAAGCAATACGACAGATGACGGCCAGGGCTTTTCCCGTTCTATTTTTAGAACCGGAAGTACGTCACGAAAAAAGCTCCTATACCATTTTTGATATAAGGGGTGTCAGACCCATTTTACGTTTTCATTCAATTTTTGATTGAAAATTCTGTTAGCAAATAGTGCAGGCCCTGATCAGACGCCGCGTTCTGTGGCGTCTGATCTGGGCCTGCACTGTTTGCCAAGGTACCCATTTAGTGGTTTCCCGCATACAATGGGTTAAAATAAAACCTCATTATCATCACTTATTCAAGATGTCAAGACCAGAAATAAGCATTTTTCATTCACTCACTCACTCACTCACTCACAGAAGGGCTCATTTATTTATTTATTTATTTATTTATTTATTTATTTATTTATTTATTTATTTATATATTTATTTATTGTAATTTATTTATTTATTGCCTTTTTCTTAATTTATTTTCCATCTGGTCAACAAACCTATTAATGAACACCCTCTAAACCCCACTTTATTTAGAGAAAAGTTGGGTTTACGGGGTATTGAACACGGAAACACGTCCATGAACGAAAACCCGCCTATACAAATACATTGTAAACTTTACCACCGGAAACACGAAAATTTTAAGATGAAAAATTGTGATAGTTTTCTTATTTCTGCTCAAAAAAAAAAAAAAAAGATTGTGGGTACTCGTTAGAACCACCTCGAGTGCGCAAAATAAAGATTGTTGGTACTCGTTAGAACCGCCTCATCGAGGTACCCACAATCTGTATTTAGAGCAGAAATAAGAAAAAAAGATATACCCCAGTAAACCCGAGTTTTTCTATATAAAGTTGGGGTTCAAGGGGTCAAAATTATATAGGCATGTTTGGGTGATGTTAACCCCACTTTTATATCGCAAAACTGGGGCTTACAAGGGTATGTATAATTTTTCTTATTTTTGCTCAAAACATAGAGTCTTGATACTGGTTAGAGGCGGTTATAACGAATATCCAAATATTTGTTTTGAGCATAGATATGAAAAATATAAGATTCTTGATCTGAAAATTTTCAGTTTTTTTTTTTTTTTTAATTTAAGAAATTTCAATATATCTGAATAGGCGTGCTTCTGTGATGCCTGTCCACGCGCATGATCTAAATGGCACTTTTCCAGTCGAGCTATGTATGCAGTCTGATGGAACATTCTGATGACAGCTCTTAATGTGATGCCAGCATATGCGAGTTGATTTTTATATTTATTCAGGTGCAATGTCCCAGATTTATAATGCCTCGCAAAGCAAGGGTCGTTGAATCGATTCCCGGCTTCTCCAGACTTTCAAATGAGTATTTACACCGAGGTCCCGTCTCCATATGACCTCAGTTGCTGGTGTGACGTAAAAGTAACTCTCACACACGCAGTTTTATAGAAAGTGAACAAAATCACTCGGACCACATGTGAACTGCAACAACGAGTCAGGTGGATTTTTTTTCTCAGGGTACTACTCCTCTCAATAAAGATCGGCCCGAAATAAGGGAAATAATCCTGAAAGGTAATTAAAAAAAAAAACTTAGAAAAAAAACAACTTACTTTGTTAAGAATTTTCGAGTACTGGCCAGTGGTAAATGAGGAATTTTGTTGCAAAACTTTAAGTGTGACCTTACTATTGCCCCCTACCCCCCCCCCCCCCCCCCCCACCCCACAACACACACACACGCCTAAGGGCCTGGCCGAAGTGGCTGGTGCTATGGATAACATTGTATACTAAATAAGTATGACAAGTGTGTGTCGAGATATTAACTTTCACCCATATATATATTCCTAGCGGCCCTTTTTGGGACATTGACAAACAGTGTAGACCCAGATAAGACGTCTCGAACGTGGCGTCTGATCTGAGTCTACACTGTTTGCTCAAAGAACATACATTTTGGTACAACTTACATCAAACAACACATACTTGACACCCTTATAATTGAAATTGAACCACTCCAAACGTGTAAGGTAGAAGATTACATTGTCATATGGGTTTAAAAATTGTGTTTTTCAGGCGTCTACAATATTTTTCCTTTTCTGTCCCAAACATAGATTGTGGGTACTAGTTAGAAACAGCCATCAACATCATGACAAGGCGGTTCTGATGAGTCGCCATTAACCAGTAAATAGCGGTGGCTTGTAAATTACATATCCCAGGGTAAATAATTACCCTCACCTGGTCCCCTACCTATATGACATTCTTCAGAATACCCCCAAGTGAGTTTTATCTCTAAAGGTGTTATGCAATCCAAAGTGTAGGTGTGTTTGTGTATCCGAAGGAATCACAACTGATAAGACAGACCAATTTATATACTGTCATTAATGCACGAACGAATTAAAACAAAAAACAAAACAAAAAAAAACAAAAAAACATAAGGGTAAACATACAAGCAACGAGGATTTTGATTGGCCCGTGTTCTCTCGCAATCACTCGTCTTATCGTCACATACCTGTTTTATTCTTATTGGTTGAAATTCTCTTGCACAGAAATGCGTATAGAATTTACCTAACGCGTTTCGAATGATCACTTTTATTGGCTGATATTTAACGCGTTGAAATCGCGTATGAACGCGATGAACCGCGCATTGAAACGCGATAATTTCACACGCACGCAATGCGCGTGTGTCATGTGGACAATACGCGTAAATGGACAAGTTTATCGCAATCTTAACTGTACCCACAACCTTTGAAGTGGAGCAGAAATAAGAAAAATAATGTTTACCCCCCTTAAACCCCAGCTTTCTCCATATAATGTGGGGTTTAGGGGGGGGGGGGGTCCTTCATTTCACGGACATGTTCAGGTGATGGAACGCTTTCTTGAATCACTGCAGATTTCACACAACACTAGATATATATGAAATAGAAGTGAAGGCAATGATCAGGAATCGATGCCATTAATCCACAACTCCCATCAGTGACACCAAAGGGGACGAAACACAGACATGAAATAACTAGACCCTAAGTGAAACATCAATTAACTTTTTATGACGATTTAGGGTGAATTTTGCTTTTATTTTATATTGATTTATCGTTGAAAACATATTCATACCAAAGAACCAAATCCATCATATGGTCTGGAAAATATGAACTCTTGAAAAACTTTAACATTAAATATCAGTTCTTGAAAAACTTTAACATTAAATATTTCTATGTCCGTGACCTTGCCCTTGAGGTGATGGGTGTTGGCGGGGGTATCGCTGAATTAAACTTTAGACCTGTAACTATCACCGTACCAAATATAAACTACACCCATTATATGGTTTGGGAAATATGAGCTCTTTAAAATCTTAAACACTAAAAAAATCTAAGGATGCGACCTTGACCTTGAGCAGTATACTGCTGAATAAAACGTTGGACCTAAATCTATCATGATACTAAATATGAACACAAGCAATTGTAGGGTTTGGAATTTATAAGCTCATAAAAACATTAACATTAAAAAGTTACATGTCTTTGACCTTGACCTTGCGGCCATCGGCATGTGCGATGGTATAACTGAATAAAACTATTGACCTTTATCTATCCAAATATAAACCAAATCCGTCCTATGGTCTTGGAGAATTTAAAAGTTCATGTTCTACCGGAGGTTCACATACGCACTAACGTACGTACGTACATACAATCGTACGGAAGAACGTATGTACGCACGTAGGGAAAACCAAAAATCTGTATGCCTCCGACATCATGTCGATAGCGGGGACATAAAAATCTGAAATGTTTTGCATAAGGTTATGTGATATGTAAAAATAAATAAGAGCTGTCGCAATACAGTGCATTGTCTACCAATGCTGTGATCTTATTATATGAAAAGGTTTTTAAAATATCTCTTACATGGAGTACTTTAATATGATTTTATTTCAAATACAAAACAAGAACTTCGCAAGCGGGGCACTATACGCCCTTGGCAAGTAATCGGCTGTAATGATGACCTTGACCATGAGGGTACCGACATGAGTCTTGCAAACGACACATCGTCTCATAACGACTACCATTTCTCCAAGTAATTTAAAGTCCATCAATGAATAAAAACTATTACAGTAAAATGCCTATGTTAAGATCACCTTTGGGACTATTCTAAAGTGGTTTCCAAAACCACTTTTGAACAGTCCCAAAGATGGCTTCTGTCTAGAGGGAACTGTAGCAGAAAACGCATAGAAAGAATATCTGCAACCTATTAAATAAGCTTTTTTAAAGCAGAATTAGTCTTAATTTTAGGTGGTCTTAATAGTGCAAATTTTCACTGTATGTGACAATATTCAAGATAGGGTTGCTATTCTTAATATGTTTGATGCTACCCTGGAAATAAGAACGAAGGTTGGGGTTTCTTAAACTCCGTAGTTGAAGCCTCCCCCAACCCCATCGCCCAGTGATTTTACGACTGACAGATCCAGGGAGGTCTTTCTTTTGCAGTGTCTTGTTTTTTGTGTTTTTTTTTTATTATTTTACGGCCCTTTCAAGATTATTTCAGTCATATCGAGCCGATCTTTAATCAGAGGTGGGCGAAAACCGGAGTACCCGGAGAAAATCGACCTGACCTTCCGTTGCAGAACTTGGCGTCTCACATGTGACCCGAGCCAGGCTCGAATCCACATCGGTGAGAGACCTAATGAATAAGAGTCAGCCCTCTCATCCATTAGACCACGGAGGCCCGTAGTGTCTTGTTTGATTATTGGCTTTGTGCCCCGTCCCCGCCCATCGGGGCTTGAAGAAATAGATGGGCTGCATGACGCTTCCGGCCAGAGCTGAATCCGACCACACACGAGTACTGGTAAACCGTTTAGAGGTTCTAAGCCTGCCCAGGGAAAGCGGTGTGAGTCGGACCGTCCATGCTTATCAACCCTATTCTTTAGTTTATACTAATTTATTTTAGTTCGATTGCGATGGAAGCTCCAAGCTTATTGAATCGCTCTCGAACACTCATTCCGGGTGTTTTCACGCGCGCGAGAGAGGCAGTGGCTTTTACATCACTGCTACCCATTTACACCTGGGTGGAGTGGAGCCGTGTCATTACGTGTCTTGCCCAAGGACACACCTCGATACCGGTGGCCGGTTCGAACGCACAACCTCTCGATCATAAGTCGAACGCGTTAACCACTGCGCTATCGAGGCTGACCCTATTCTTTAATTGAGCGACGGGGCTTGATGTGTCATTTCATCTCAATTTCTTTCTTTCTTTCTTTTTACTGATACAGCGTCGGTCACATTTGGCCATTACCGCACGTGTACATTAACTACACTCCAGGTTTGCAGGATGAAAGCCTACACATTAATCGTGTAATTACGGTAGGGATCTTTAACTTGTACAGGGGATGGTTCTCCCTGCACAGGGGGCCTCCAGTTAACGTCCCGATCCGAAGAACGGTGCACTTTATGACATTCATCCCTGCAAATGATGCCAATGGTGCGTGTTCGGACACCGAAATTTTATCGCCGCTGCCGGGGATCGAACTCCGGATCTCTAGCATCAGAGGCAAGTGCACTAACCACTGAGCTATCACGCTCCACAATTTCGGGTAAAAGTCCAACAAAATTGGATACAACGTCTCCAAAATGACCTATACAGTGTTGTCAGGGACGTTAAAACACAAATCAAACAAACAAACAATTGATTCATGTTTCGTCTGATGTTTTTGTGTGTGCCTCCGTGTCGCTTGCTTTTTTACTTGAGATGGCTGCGGGTCAGATCGTGGGATTTGCTGTCATGAAATATTACCCTATTACATATTCCACTATTGCACGACCCGCAGAAAAAGCAACCGACTGAAGTCGGTTGATTTCTAAGAGTGCCCTAAAATCACCGTGTCATTCTGTCATTCGGTCATTCGGTCAGTCTGTCCGTCCGTAACCCGTTTGTGAAAATTGGTGATAGTGACTTAACCGCTTGGAATATTTAAACAATTTTTGGCATACTGATAGATATCAATGAGATCTAACCAATGAACTTGCGAAATATTACATTCCATTTAGTATAACCTCGCCGAGGCGAAAAATGCGAAAATTTTCGAACTGCTTCTCCTCGGAAACCGTTGGGCCGATTGAAGCCAAATTTCATATGGAGCCTATATGGGATGGGGGAAACCAAAATTTGCTCATGTGGTCCAGGTCACATGACCAAAATGGCCGCCAAGCCATATATGGTCTGTCTGTCTGTCCGTCCGTAACCCGTTTGTGAAAATTGGTGATAGTGACTTAACCGCTTGGAATATTTAAACAATTTTTGGCATACTGGTAGATATCAATGAGATCTTACCAATGAACTTGCGAAATATTATATTCCATTTAGTATAGCCTCGCCGAGGCGAAAAATGTGAAAAATTTCGAACTGCTTCTCCTCGGAAACAGTTGGGCCGATTGAAGTCAAATTTCATATGGAGCCTCTATGGGATGGGGGAAACCAACATTTGCTCATGGGGTCCAGGTCACATGACCAAAATGGCCGCCAAGCCATATATGGTAAAAACCCTTCAAAAATAGTCTTCTCCAGAACCACTGGGCAGATTTCCATGAAACTTGATAAATAGCATCTGGGACGTAGGCCCATCATAAATTGCTAAAATGGTGACCCTGTGTTGACCTTGAGCTTCTTTGTGCCTAGGTCAAACTTTGACACATATGCTTTTGTATTGGAAAAGTGAGAATGCATTTTATCCTGCAAACGATTCCGAATACAGTACTAAAGTATAAGATATATTTTTTCTACTTACGATAAGGCGCATTTATTGGGGGAACCGTTTTAGGTCCAGGCCACATGACCAAAATGGCCGCCATACCCATATATGGTAACACTCATCAAGCTAAAAGCATCCGGCTGGTCGTGCACTTCAGCTGAAGCACTGGTTCTGGACTGTGGTTGATGAGGATTTTACTCTTCAAAACTTTGACTACATTACGAAACACGCCTATACAAACGTATAGTAATTTTTACCACCGAAAAAAAAACAAAACAAAAAAAAAAAAAACAGAACTTTTAAGATGAAAAATTGTGTTGTTTTTTCTTATTTCTGCTCGAAAATATAGATTGTAGGTACTCGTTGGAACCGCCTCGACTTAAAATATTGTGGGAACTCGATAGAACCCCCTCATCGAGGCGGTTCTAACGAGTACTCACAATCTACATTTTAGAGCAAAACTAAGAAAAATAAGGTTTATCCCTGTAAATCCAAGTTTTCCTTTATAAAAGTTCAAGGAGGTCAAAATTACATAGGCGTTTTCTCGTGATGAATCTTTAAAATGGGTGTGGCTCGGACGCGGACGCCGACACCCACGTCCAGGTACAACAATAGCTGCTCTGAACTATTGTTCAGGCGAGTTACGAATGTAAAAACGGTATCACCAAGCACATACATGTAATGAAAGGGGTTGGTTTTCAGAAGTTAACCATTGCCTGTAGTGGAAAAATATAAGGATCTGATATGAAACCGTAATATACTACCCAAGAAAATTCAGGGATTTCTTAACAAAAAAAAAAAAAAAAAAACCCAAAAAAAAAAAAAAAAAAAAATGTGTGCCTACTTTGAAATTAGAAAGAATATAACATATGTCTCAAAAAGGTGACGTTAGTTTATACTAATTTATTTTAATTCGATTGCGATGAAAGCTTATTGAATCGCTCTCGAACACTCATTCCGGGTGTTTTTATGCGCGCGAGTGAGAGGGGCAGTGACTTAAACACCACTGCTACCCATTTACACCGGGGTGGAGTGGGGCGGTGTCATAACGTGTCACCCCGATACCGGTGGCCGTATTCGAACGCCGAACCTCTCGATCAAAAGTTGACTGCGCTATCGACGGCCCCGCCCATCGGAGCTTGAAGATATAGATGGTCTGCATGATGCGTCCAGGCAGAACTGAAACCGACCCGCACACGAGTACTGGTAAACCGCTTAGAGATCTAAGCCTGCTCAGGCAAAGCGGTGTGAGTCGGACCGTCCATGCTTATAAACCCTATTGGTTTCATTGGGCGACAGGGCTTGAGATGTCATTTCACCTCTATGTCGGGTAAAAGTCCCACAAAATTGGAAGCAACGTCTCCAAAATGACCTTTACAGTGTTGACGGGGACGTTTAACTTCAAATCAAACAAACAAAAAACTGCGCTATCGAGGCTGATGTTACGACTGGAAGGCAACCATATACACTTTAGTCAGTGCATGGCCTTTGAATCAGGATCAAATGCCTCTGTAAACCCAAGTTTTCTCTATATAAAGTTAGGTTTAGAGGGGTGATCATTACAAGGCCTTGTTAACATGATGTCACGCCATATGGGCCCCGTCAAGCGATTTTGGTACTTATCGCTTATGCGAGAAGCGAAGGTTCAGGCCAGCCTGTGCATCCGCGCAGTCTCGCCAGAACCTTCGCTGCTCGCTCATAGAAGCAGTGAATCAAGAGGAACCTTCAGACATAAAGCCAATGCCCTGGGCCCTCTGAATTGCTAGGCATGCGCAGTTAAAATTTGTCATGACGGAATGCTCGAAGACACAAATTCGTCTGGCGGGGCTCATATATAGTACGATACGAGGCCCAAAGCTATTCTGTGGAAGGATCCATTGGTTAGTAGCAGGTTAAAATTAAGGTGTAACTATACCAAATTTAGTGGCACACAGGCCTTTCTGATATTTAATCTTCATCAGTGTGTCTCAATCCCAAAGTTTTGAAACCGAAACGGATGATGGACTAGACCAGGCAAACACAGCACATCCCCCTCCGAGCACACACCGACCGATGTAGCTCATGAGACATGTCAGCTGGAGGCATCAGGCAAGAGACGCCCGTTCCAGAAAGGCGTCCCCCACAGAGCCAACATCGGCAAACATGGCCCACGCTCCACGGAAGTCCCGGGCATCAGGAAGGAGATGTCCAAATTAGTGAGACTTGCAATATCTAAAGTATAACAAAACGGGGCAACCAAATCCGCTACGATACATGTCTCACCTGACAAGTCAGTCTTAGTTTTAGAAAAGTTAGAATTTTATACTGCAAAAAGTAAATATATAATATAGTTATTTAAATCAGTACTTGAGTGCTGACGTCAACAACGCAATATCAACCGCAGTAGTATAATGAACTGATACTGAGCGGATGATACCCTCGGGGACGAACGAATCATCCACCAGCAGAGATACGGACCCAGTGGTTGCAGTTAAGGTGTAACTATACCAAATTTAATGACACAGAGTCCTTTCTGATATTTAAGCTTAATCAGTGTGTCTAAACCCCAAAGTTTTGAAACCGAAACGGATGATGGACAAGACCCGGCAAACACAGCACATCCCTTAAACCGTACTCAAAATTTGAGCACAATTTAAGTATATCGGTTAGTGATTCTTGTTCGTTTTGAGGTCTAACGGCCCAGTCAACACTATTTCGGTCATTTTTGAGCCGGTCAGTTTACCTATTCATATTTTTCCTGGGCAGGCTTATACGTAAGCGGTTAACCAGTACAGTGCACAATCTTTCGACCGAAACTGACAACTGCCCTTCTTGAATCAGTGGAAGGGAGAGCATGACCGTAGAAAAGATTTTATGATCAATCTCCACGAAAGAATGTTGCCGACCTCGGAAGGTATCGACCCCCCCCCCCCCCCCCCCCCCCCCAATACACACACACGTCCTCATGATCATCAGTCAGCCTGTGACGCGTATCCGACTGAGCTACCGAAGCCGGCTATCGGTCACTGGTACGTGTAATCAACTAGACGTAGTCATTTGTGATTTTTTTTCTTATTTATACTCCGATGTTATACGTTAGAACCGCCTCACTGAGGCGGTTCTAACAAGTACCCACACTCTCTGTCTTTGGGCGGAATACAAATAATGTATATCCCTGTAAACGCCAGTTTTCTCTACATAAAGTGGGGATTCGAGGGTTGTTAATTACACGGACTTGTTAACATGACATCCCATATATGAGCCCCGCCAAGCGAATTTGTGTCTTCGAGCATTCCGTCATGACTAATTTTAACTGCGCATGCCCAGCCATTCAGAGGGGCAAGGGATATGGCTTTCTGTCTGAAGGTTCCTCTTGATCCACTGTTTGTATGAGCGAGCAGCGAAGGTTCTGGCGAGACTGCGCGAATGCGCAGGCTCGCCTGACCCTTCGCTGCTCGCATAGGCGATAAGTACCCAAATCGCTTGACGGTGTGATACAACGCACAATGAAGTAATGTAGTAATTTCTTCATTTTGATTTTTTTTATTTCATTATGCGTTGGCGTAGTCGACGCGAAATGAAGTAAAAAAGTTATTTCATTTCGCGTTGATATGCACCATATCGACGCAAATTGAAGTAATGATGGAAGACCATAGCTGTCTACGAAAGGAGACCAAAGACTTAGGAAGCAATACAAGTAAATTCCAATATAAAGACCACATTTGAAACAGTCCCAAAGATGGTCTTTCACAAGAACACACTGAATGTCGCAATCACATAGAAAATGTAACTTTAACCTTCAACATATGCTTTAAAAACAAAATTTATCTTAATTTTAGGTGGTCTTAATAGCGGAATTTCACTGTATTTGATTATGTTAGTAGAGTTAAAACTGAACGCCTTACGGTATTTTGGTCTCATGTCTGATGTAAAAGTCTCCACATGCATGTTTTAGCCTTAAATATTTGGGCTACTTTTGTTTCTGTGATGTTTGAAAAAGTGTGCCATCTCTCAAAGCAAAATACATGTGCATTTTTTTCATCTAGAACCCGACCTCATACTGTAGACGCATAATCGCCCCCCGCCCATCGGGGCTTGAAGAAATAGATGGGCTGCACGATGGTCCACGCAGAGCTGATTCCGACCGCACATGAGTACTGGTTATCTGCTTAGAAAGTCTAAGCCTGTCCAGAAAAACTGCTGCGAGTCGGCCCATCCATGCATATGAACCCTTTTGGGTTTAATTGGACGGCAGGGATTGAGATGTCATTTAATCTCAATGTCGGGTAAAAGTCCAACAAAATTGGAAGCAACGTCTCCAAAATGACCTAAATAGTGTTGACGGCGACGTTAAACCTCAAATCAAACAAACAAACTGTCGACGCATAATGAAGTAAAATTAAGTATGCCACCTATCACCGCAAAATGAAATAATTCTTTCTTTTTGCGCAAACCTCTTAGTATCGACGCATAATGAAAAAAAAATACATTTTATTTCATTTCGCATCGACTATGCCAACGCATAATGAAGTAAAAATTTCAAAATGAAGAAATTACTACATTACTTCATTATGCGTTGTATTACGGGGCCCATATATCTTATACGAGATTTATATATAACTTCGGTTCCATTGTCAAACAATCGCCCAAAAAACTCTCTATGTATTCTATGATGAATAATGAGAGTCCGGAAGTTTAGTGCACTTGATTTAATATATGAAAAACTAAAGCTGTTCGAAAACATAAGAGAGCGTCTCTGTTGGCTTACCCGTCTCTTCAACCTACAATAAAACCACCTACACTTGAGACTAAATCTGCTTTTAAAAGCTTATCTGGAATGTATCAGTTATTATTCTTTGCCTTCTACGACACCTAGTGTTTCCTTATTAAGAGACCAACTTTGGGACTGTTCAAAAGTGGTTTTAAAGACTTTTGAACAGTCCCATAGGTAGTCTTATTATATGAATTTTACTGTATATATGACTAACATCCCTGAAAATGGACACTGGCAAACTATTGTGGAAAAGTTCTGAAGAAGGTCACATGTACAGTCTGTCAAGGTAGTTGTGTCTCGAAGACACTTGAAAATGTATTGAGAATATAATGGATACACATATAAGACAACAACAACAATAACAATAATTTCTTCTTCTACTCTACTACTACTAGTACTACTGCTACTACTAGTACTACTACTACTACTACTACTACTACTACTACTACTACTACTAGTACTACAACAACAACTACTACTACTATTACTACTACTATTACTATTACTACTACTACTACTACTACTACTATTACTTCTACTGCTGCTGCTGCTGCTGCTGCTACTACTACTACTACTACTACTACTATTACTTCTACTGCTGCTGCTGCTACTACTACTGCTGCTTCCACGTAGAGCTGAAACCGACCGCACACGAGTACTGGTAAACCGCCTAGAGGATCTATGCCTGCCAAGGCAAAGCGGTACGAGTGGGACCGTCCATGCTTATAAACCCTATTTGTTTCATTGTGCGTCAGGGCTTGAGGTGTCATTTCATCTTAATGTCGGATAAAAGTCCCACAAAATTGGAATCAACGTCTCCAAAATGACCTTTACAGTGTTGACGGGACGTTAAACCTCAAATCAAACAAACAAATAAACAAACTACTACTACTTCTACTACTATTACTACTACTACTACTACTACTACTAATAATAATAATAATATCAACAGCTGTTTTTGTTCTTGTTTTGATATAATAATAATAAAAATAATTTTAATTACTGATGATTCTTATAATTATCGTTATTATTATTATTGATTTTGTTGTTATTATCATATTGTTGTTGTTTGTTTAAAATTTATAAATAATAACTTGAACTTCAGCGTGTGCTGTGAACTACAAAGCGCATCCGAAGAAAAAAACAAAGTATTTGATGAGATTGCCGGATGATGTGTGGCAAGCTAGGGATTGCCCCCCTAATCTCAGCCGGGGGCTGATCTGGAGACAGGACCTTTGTAACTGTGGAGAAGAACTTGTGCCACAAGATCCAAATGATTTTTGTGGAATACAAGGATATAACCCATACCCAACTAACAGACACAAATATATGAGGGTAAGTTTAAATTTCAATTCCCGATAAGTAACATATATTCACCATATTTGCATTTTATTTGCTGGCTCCCAGCTTGCACATTGTCAATATTGGAAGAACAGGTAACCAGACCCCATGACCTAAAAGGTCTGGTTACCTGTTTTTCCAACACTGAAAACCTTCAGACCAGGAACCAGCAGATAATGCAAATAAGGTGAATACTGGAGCTGAAATAAGAAGAAAAAATAAAGTTTCTTTTTTAAGTGAAGGCTTCCTTAGTTCTTAAAGTTGAAAAAAAAAACCGCCATTAATACACATAGTCGTATATTTATCTTTTTGTCGCGTTGTTCGGCGACAACTTCTTTATTTTTTTATTGTTGATCAGCACATCCAGCGAGGAAGTTGTACCCGGAACATTACGCAAACACGCCCATTCAAATACACTGCCACCTTTATCGCCGAAAAAATGAAAATTTTATGATGAAAAATTGTGATATTTTTCTTATTTCTGCTCGAAATATAGATTGTGGGTTCTCGTTAGAATCGCCTCATCAACGAGTACCCACAATCTATATTTTAGAGCAGAAATAAGAAAAATAAGGTATACCCCCGGAAACACAAGTTTTACTGTATAAAAGTGAGGTTCAAGGGGGTCAAAATTATATAGGCATGTTTTCGTGATGCAAGCTCGACCTATTCTCCAAAAGGTGTCATATCCCATATCTCTTAGCTAAAAAAAAGCTATTATCAGATGGAGATTTCTGCGATTTCAATTTTGTGCCCAATTTTCTGTTTCCACAAATCCCGCCTTGATGGAGTGGTTTGTCGATTTGTCGTCTGTTCAGTGCTTGACCGGTGGAAAATTATGGGGGCCATTCAAATATCCTTCAGGTTTACAAAGTGCATATTCGGGAGTGAAAAAAGTCTGAATTACTGGTGTAGATTTTTCGAATATGGATGCTTAGGATCTGTTTTCTCTACAACGGGTTTGCTGACTAAAACCGAGTATTTTATGTTTGGACTGTCTGCACCCAAATGCTTTGTACAACGTCGCTTCACATGGACGCTCGATTTGATTTAAACATATTTTATTGCTTATAACAAAAGAGTTGGGCCACAAGTTCTAGCAACATTAGTTACGGCCCTTCTCGTGTACAAACTACAACGGAGCCAGCGCATGACAAAACGTCTTGAGCGACCAGCGAAGGCTCAGATCGGCCTGCGCATTCGCGCAGCCTGATCAGAGTCGTCGCTGATCGCATATTCCTACTGTTTAAGAAATGAGATTTATTTTTCTGCAGTTCATGGAAGTATGAACGCAGTGGGTCGCGTGCGAAGTAAATGAACCCCGAAGGGGTTCATGTAAACTTTGCTAGCCGCCCACTGCCGTTCATACTTTTATGAAAAGCAGAAAAATTAAGTTTATTTTTTATATTTACATTATTTGCCCCCCATCACTGGGCGAAAAAATGCTTGTAGGGCAAACTTTTAAAGCAGAAAAACATTTACACGCTGTTTTTCTACAAAAAGCGGAGCAGCGTTGACGTCATCAACGCCCGTAGAGAACAATGGTTTAGAATGACGTCACTTAACGTCACTGAAAATCATGTGATTCGCGGCGTTCATGGAAGTATGAACGCAATTGTTTTCTCTAGGTTTACATTAGACTTTACACTGGAAATGTAAATATAGGCTAATATTTATGCAAAGAGACATAAGCAAAAGGTCTTGTCATAGTGGATGGGTGCGCAGGTTGATTTGAGTCTATGCTGCACATCGGTCTTATTGTAGGTTTTGTCATGCGCCTACTCAATTTTATATGACAAGTCAAGAATAACAACAGGAGTAAAGAGACTATCAATGAAGTATAGAGATAAGGAGAAGGGAGAGAAACTTGAACTATATCTGCAATATGCAATAACACTATTAACAGCAATCTCACGGAAGTTAAGTTCTATACGGACCGGATATAGAAACTATACACATTTAAATTGTCTCGCCGGACAAAAACAAGAGGTTAATTCAATTAAACATTACAGATTAATGATTTGACTAACTACTGACATGAATCCTGTAACAGTTTAAAGAAAATCTGGTGTTCAAAATAAAAGTTTTTGGGGAAAATGTAAAAAAGTGCATTTTTCACAAAATCTGTTTGTAATCGAATTTTGACTTCAACATTTTTGCGTATAGGTAATAAGTTAAAAGCAAGGAATAAAAAAAATAACATAACATCTAAAAATTATCGAGAAACAAACTATTTATTGAAACCTAAAAAACTGCTTTTTTCCAGCGAAAGTTTCAAAATAATGTTTCAAGTTAGTTGACCCAGTAAAGCCTTCAATCGTTTTAGCACCTTCAGCTGTGTCTTAAATATTGATTAAAATAAAAACCGCAATCAGAAATGCCATACTTTTCGCTCAATGCCGGTGGTTTGGTCCAATATTTAAAAATCGATAACTTTTCAACCATTGCGTAAATTTTCATTTTGTAAACAATATTCCCAACGTTAGATGATGAGTAATAACTGATAAAAATGTGAATCACATTCGCGGCACAAAATGTTTGACTCAATGGAAACTTGAACAGCAAGATTTGGACCCTTGCTTTGAACCTGTGGCTTTGCCCGTTAAATCGTAGCTATCATTAAACATTTTATTCGATAAATCAGACATGCCACTGGTTATAATTTATATAATTAGAATTCAAATTTCATTAAAGTATTTTGCCCGTGACAATTTAAAAATAAGCGTATAGTTTCTATTTCCGGTGAGTATATAATAATATTGTTTACATATCAAAGTTATGGACTGTGGTGCCTAAAAGCGGTTGGTATCCTATATGTATTCCTGTACGCCGTTAAAAATCACTGAGTGTTCTTCGATTGAAAGAGACTCCCTGCCATTTAATAGAGTATTAAAATTTAATGGATTAAAACAAAAGTTGAACGCCTTGTTGTGTGCACGGGATTTACCCATATATAGACATCGTTTCAACTATGCTTGTCATTTGTTTACATTTCGATAGTGTGAGTGACAGAATTGGGCATAGTTTTTAATAAAAAGCATTCAAATTTGTAAAAAATCCATCTGATTAAAGGAAAACGTATACCATTCAGGAGGCTGAGTCTTTAACGAGAAGTTGGAGGAGCTTCTTCTCCACACCTTTCTCGCTGGATGTATTGATCAAAAATCAAAAATAACTAAGGTTTCGCCGAAAACGCGGTAATAAGACAAAAAGTGCATATCACAAATGCAACGCGTTTTTCATTGGCTAGAAACGCATCACATGCAAGTGGCTATTTCGCAGTAGATGCACAACGGGCACTTATCACATTTGAATCGGACCGGTCCAATGCCCGCTATGGAGATAACCGAATTTTCTATTTACGGCTTGCGGCCCGGGCCAGAACAACCCGGCGATTTAGGCCCTCGCTTTCGGACAGTCCATAAACCTTGAAAGTGCCCTAAGCTTAGGTTACTATTGCTAAATAAGAACAATAGGAATAAATCATTTTGGAGAATTCCATCTGTGATCATTAATGTTGCACGTTGATGAAAAGATGAAAATTGGGACACCGGAAAGTTGCAAATAAACGCCTTGGACAGTTTTTGAATAAAGGAAGCCTAACTCTGCATTGAAAAAATGACATCTCAATCCCTGCCGTCCAATGAAAACAATAGGGTTTATACGCATGGACGGACCGACTCGCACCACTTTGCCTGGGCAGGCTTAGACCCTCTAGATAGTATATAGTACTACCACTTATTAGTGCATATCACATATGAAACACGTTTAGTTGATTGGCTAGAAACGCATCACGTGCAAGTCGCTAATCTGCGGGAGATACATAACGGGCACTTTTAACATTTGGTCCGCCCAACTCTAGTCTTATAGTGCCCGTTAAGGATGTTCGGATTTTTGTTTTATGGACACTCACGCTTAATTTACTGGTTTTTATGTCTGGTTATCTCTCTGTTGAATTGCAGGAAACCAGCCAAATACTGTTCAGTTTTTGTTCGTTTTGTTCGTTGCACTAAAAGCAATAGAAACCTGAGTTGGGGGCACTATCAAGGTGTACGTACCCCCCCCCCCCCCCCCCCCCCGAACCAGGAACTGGACCGACGCGGTTCCCCCATTGCCACAATGAATAAGTCCAAAAAGGGACATGGCTCTGTTACATATTTTCGGAATTTCGTCAAAAGTTAATCAGGTCATCTACACATTAGACCCAATCTGTATACTAAATATCATAAGCCTGTCTCAAGCGGTTCTCAAGATATTTTGTTCACAAGGTTTCCCCATTGCCACAATGCATTAGTCCGAAAAGGGGCGTTACTCCGTTAAATATTTTCGGAATTTCGTCAAAATTTAATCAGGTCATCTACACCTTAGACCCAATCTGTATACTAAATATCATAAGCCTAGCTCAAGCGGTTCTCCAGACATTTTGTTCAAAAGGTTTCCCCATAGCCGCAATGCATTAGTCCGAAAAGGGGCATAACTCTGTTAAATATTTTCGGAATTTCGTCAAAAGTTAGTCAGGTCATCTACACCTTAGACCCAAACTGTATACTGAATATCATGAGCCTAGCTCAAGCGGTTCTCCAGATATTTTGTTCACAAGGTTTCCCTATAGCCACAGTGCATTAGTCCGAAAAGGTGCATAACTCTGCAAAGATAAGTCCGACGGGAAAGAAAGAAAAAATACGGGTTCGCTTAATTTTCATGCTCATTCCATATAGCTAAACAGTTCTCCAGATATTTTGTTCACACGGTTCCCACATAGCCACAATGCATAAGTCCAAAAAGGGGCATAAGTCTGAAAAGGGGCGTAACTCTGCAAAGACAAGTCCATATATGAAATTTCGAGATCCTAGCTCAAACCATTCTTGAGTTTCCTACAGGGTGAAAGCGTAACGGACAGACGGACAAACATACAGACGGACAAGACAGAACCAATATGCCCCATCAACTTCTTCGAAGTTGGGGGCATAATAATAAATATCCCTGTAAACCCCAGTTTTTCTATCTAAAAGTGGGGTTTAAGGGGATCAAAATTATACAGGCGTGTTTGCGTGATGAGGTAGGAATGGTAGATTTGGGCTGGTGGCGATGGGTATGTAGGTAGGACCGTAGATATGTATGTTTTGTTAGGTAGGTAGGCAGGCAGGAATGTAGGTAAGTATGTATTACGTACGTATATCGATAGGAAGGTATGTAAACGTATAGGCAGGTAGGAAGGTAACTAAGTAGGTATGATTTTGTTTGAATTGGGGGTTTAATGTCCCCGTCAACACTATTTAGGTTATTTTGGAGACGTTGCTTCCAATTTTGTGGGACCTTTACCCGACATTGAGATGAAATGACAGCTCCAGCCCTACCGCTCAATGAAACCAAAAGGCTTTGGACGGACTGACTCTTACCACTTTGCCTGGGCAGGCTTAGTCCTTCTAAGCGGTTTACCAGTACTCATGTGTGGTCAGTTTCAGCCCTGCGTGGAAGCACCATGCAGTCCATCTATTTATCCAAGCCCCGACAAACAAACAAACACCTACCTACCTTCCCACCAAGACACCCCCATTACCTGCCTACCTAAATCTATCCCGCCCATCGGGACTTGAAGAACTAGATGGGCTGCATGATTCCCTAACACACCTGAGTACTGGTAAACCGCAAAAGCCTGCCCAGGCGGGTGATGCGAGTCGGACCGTCCATGCATAAAAACCCTATTGGTTTCATTGGGCGGCAGGTCTTGAGATGTCTTTTCATCTCAAAGTCGGGTCCCACGAAATTGGAAACATCGTCTCCAAATGACCTATATAGTATTGACGGGGACGTTAAACCTCAAATCAAACATACAAACATCCCTCCTTACCTACCTACCGACCTACAAGACACACCTCATTACCTTCTTACTTAAATCTACCCCGACCAGCGGGACTTGCTCTGTCTCTGGTCGGGCCCATCGGAGTCTAACTGTTGGTTTTCTTTTGCTCCAGCATTTCAGTGGTTTCTTGCTGTCGAGTCCTCACCGTTGTCTCACCTCTGTGTTTTTTTTTTATTATTTGTGTTCACGGAGATGTTGCACTAATGAGTTAGGAGGCCTTCATGCGGGCTGAACAAATTATTTGCCTAAATCGCGACGGAAGTAAGGGCGAGGATTGTGGCCACGTAAAATCGATTTAAGCGCCCCCCCCCCCTCCTCCCCCCCCCCCCCCCCCAGTGGAATTCTTTCCACTGACCGTTCCAAGGCTGTTCTTCTGTGGCGGTTTATTTATATTGTTGTTTGTTACTTACTGTGTGTATCAATTGTGTCTTTTAATTTTGGATGGCCATATGGCCATTTTGTGGGAAAGTAACTGTCCTTATGGCCTTCCTTTGTTTAGGTTTCCATTATGGTCTGGTCGCTTCATGTTTCTGTTTCTTTCCCTTTGGTGTCTTTGATGGGTGGAGTAAGTTACTTGAATCGACTCCTGATCTTTGTTGTGCTTCTACTTTGAAGAAATAGATGGGCTGCATTATGTCCGACCGCACATGAGTACCGGTAAACCGCTCAAGCCTGCCCAGGCAAAGTGATGCGAGTCGGACCGTCCATGCATATAAACCCTATTAGTTTCACTGGGCAGCATGTCTTGAGATGTCCTTTTATCTCAATCGGGTCCCACGAAAATGGAAGCATCGTCTCCGAATGACCTATATAGTATTGACGGGGACGTTTAACCTCAAACCCAACCTATCTACCTACCCAGCCACCCATCCAAACCACCTACCTACTTACTTACCTACCTAAACAACGTCAAAGCAGAAGTTAGAAGTACGAAGTCAGCTTGCCCCCGCCCATTGGGGCGTGAAAAAATAGATGGGCTGCACGAGGCTTCCACGCAGAGCTGAAACCGACCGCACACGAGTACTGGTAAACCGCTTAGAGGATCTAAGCCTGCCCAGGCAAAGCGGTGCGAGTCGAACCCTCTATGCTCATAAACCCTATAGGTTTCATAGGGCGACAGGGCTTGAAATTTCATTTCATCTCATTGTCGGGAAAAATTTGAAGCAACGTCTCCAAAATAACCTTATACATTGTTGACGGGGACGTAAAACCTCAAATCAAATAAAACAAACAAGAAATGTCCCTACAGGCTTTTCTCTTTTTTTGTAATTTGATAAACAACACCACTATGAATACGGACCATTTCGACCCTAAGTCCAGTCGCCCTGAGTGATCTCGGGCGTTGCAGTTTGGCTTTGGTCAAGTCCGACCCCAATATAAGTTCAGCTTGACAGAGTTGTCTTTAATCAAGATAATATCCTTCTACATTCTACAGTATCTGTTTGTCATTGGGCCTCCGCAAATCGGGGCTTGGTGAATAAATAAATAAATAAATAAATAAATAAATAAATAAATAAATAAATAAATAAATAAAATCACTACTAATACAGTTTCTAATTTAAAGTTTAATTAATGTGCCAGCATAATTTATCATTTAATATACTAAGAGAGTTTCGATACCCCAGTCTCTTATAGAGCTATCGTATTACACTTCTCACGGCTGAATTATCTCACACCCCTCCGTGAGGGATTTCAGCCACTTCCGGTGCGACTGAAGAATCTCACGGGATCAATAATCTCACGCCTCACCGCCACTGATTCTGATCCTATCTTTGCGACACCAGTGACTATAATATTGTCTTGTAGCGGCACCGCTAATTATGTATCAATCTTGAAGCGACATTATCATTCTTACTTGTAACGGCGCCAATATGTGTTTTCGTATATTATAGTTGTACCACTAATCATGTTCCTGAGCTGTAGCGACACAACTATTCAAGCCCATGTCTTGCAACGGCACGACAAATAAAGGTTTTATTGAGGCGATAGCCCCAAAATATTGAAGAGTGATTTTGGCACTACTCAAGTTTTTGCATTAATGCATACGACCTAATCACCACCAAGAGACACCATGAGAAAATATAGCGCGATATTCGAAACAGTTTCAAAAGTTCCTCATAAAATGAAAAAGCCGATTGAAATAAATATTATAGCTTGAATGTTTTATAAATTTATCCATTAAGTTTTCCGTGTCAGGGATTCAATGAGGACTATCCGTGTAAAAAGCGTGAATGAAATCAATGTAGACTAATACGCCATTCAGCGTCTTTTTTATAGATCACTACAATTAGCCCATTTTACAGCTCATTTTGTACCGGAAATCCCAAAACTGGCAACTGGCAGACAGCGCAGGCCCAGATCAGATACCGCAGAACGCGGAGTCCCATTAGGGCATACCCTGCATGTTTGCGAAAGGTTCAGCCATTTTGCAGATACAATTTTGAAGTAGCCACAAGCAGACATCCCTAAATTTTGGAATGGACCGGTGTCGTACTGATCGATGGTTGATGATTCCATTCAGTACAAAATGGGTTAAAAGTACGCAGTGTGGGTCGATTATGTAATTCTTTGTGTCATTAACCCATATAAGACAATTGATATCTCCCACTTAAGAAGTTTGGGGTGGTTCATGTCCAGTTGTAGGGGAGCCAGATTTGTATTGTTAGCAGTAAATTTTGCAAAAGATTGAATGTACTTTCAACAAACAGTTTAGACACAGATAATACGCCAGGTGTTGTGGCGTCTGTTCTTGTCCTCACAAAAGGCTGCTAGGCATACATGGGTTAATGGAGGTTTATATCAATAGCGAGGTTTCAGAGACCTAATGGTTAAGTGTTAGCCCCTTACACTCCTGCAAAATACTACCTTTTTCTAAATTTTCTCTATTTTGTTATCAGACATTAATCTCTAAACTAAACCTGGACTGCCAGAATGGGTATTTTATTACCCCTGCTTGCAAAAATCTGGAAACTCTCAAGAGGTTGCTGAAGCTAATTTTGCCAATACAGATTACCTAAAACTGGGCTTTTAACTATACAGAGGAAAATAAAAGAAACAGGTTTGAGTGGGTGAGTGAGTGACTGAGTGAGTGAGTGTGTGAGCACGCGAGCAAGCAACTGAGTGGGTGAGTAGGTAAGTAAGCAAGTAATCTTGCAGGCACACAATACTAGTGACTCAACTTTGATTCAACGTTGAAACAACGTTTTAAACGTTGATTCAATAGCAGGTAGATAAGTAAATAAGGTAAAGTAAGAATGTTTATAGGTTATACTAAGAGGTTTTAGTAACGAGGAAAAATCACAAATAAATAAAAGAAAAAAAAAACAAGAAAAATAAATATTTTTTCCCATTTTGTACAGAATGGGATGTCCCATCCCACATACAGAAGGGGTGCATTTAAGAGTTAAAGGGTACCAGGCTGATTAGAATTTAATCATTGATAAAAATTGGTTGAAATTTAAGCAAAAAGTGAAGGCCCTGCTCAGGCGTCTTGTTCTGCAGTATCTGATACGGGTCTGCACTGTTTGCAACGAGTGATAAGTTGTTTCCTTATTCCTTTTTCTTATTCCTTTGTCCTTATTCCAGATTTATTTTTTCAACCTGAATTTTTATAAAGGGTCATATCAGGAAAGGTTTATTTTTGGCCCCATCAAAATATGCTCCGGCTCCGACTTTACGTAAATATGCTCACAAAAAGTCTTGGTAAGACTTCAACTAGCATAGAATCGACTATTCAGTTATCATACACAATATCAAACCAAAAATCGCCCGCCTATCTTGGCTTGGAGAAATATATTGAGCTGAATGGTGCTTCCACGGAGAGCCGAAACTGACGACACATGAGAAAGCCGCTGTGGGTTCAAGCCTGGCTGGGGTCACATGTGAGATGCTAAGTACTGCGTGGTTTTTCTCCGGGCATTCCGGTTTTTGCCAACCTCTGATTATCACTTGGCTCAAATGAATAAGTGATGGCCCCCGCCCATAGGGGCTTGAAGAAATATATGGGCTGCATGATGCTTCCACGCAGAGCTGATTCTGGCCCGCACACTAGTACTGGTAAATCGTTTAGAGGATCTAAACTTGTCCAGGAACCGCGGTGCGAGGCGGACCGTCCATGCTCATAAACCCTATTGGTTTCATTGGGCGACAGGGCTTGAGATGTCATTTCATCTCAATGTTGGGTAAAAGCCCCACAAAATTGGAAGCAACGTCTCCAAAATGACCTTTACAGTGTTGACGGCACGTTAAACCTCAAATCAAACAAACAAAAACTGAATAAGTGAAATAATCTTGGAAGGGCCGTAAACCGTTGTGGTAACACATTACGATAACACAGCCGTGACACATAGTGCTTTTTTTTACATCACCAAAATGGCTACTTTTCTAATGAAAATCCATGATATTTTTCTTATTTATACTCCAAGCTTAGGTTGAGGGTGCTCGTTAGACCCGCCTCATTGAGGCACAAACTATGTCTTGGGGCAGAAATAAGGAAAATCATGTATACACCCGTAAACCCCAGTTTTCTCTATATAAAGTGGGGTTTAGGGGGGGGGGGGGCGTTCATTTCACAGACTTGTTCACCTGATGAAAACCAAAAAAAAATTGAGCAGGCCGGTCAATGGAAACTAAATAATGTTCAACTCTGCTACAAATATGGAAAACTAATTATACTCTGCTTTTTCTAAAATGTTATCTCCTTCATACAGCCAATGTGCCTTTTTCTAGAATTTAATCAGATAGTCTGACATATTATCTGATTTATAGTCTTTAGCTAGGATCTGTTTGTTTTAATTGTTGGAGCTTGAATGATCAAAGACACTCAAATTGAGGAAACCTTCGTCACATTTTGTTAGGAGTGCTTAGGCATGTGAACAGCCTCGGTAGCTCAGTTGGATGCGCGACTGACTAATGATCAGGAGGACGCGGGTTTGATACAAGCCGGGGTCGGCAGCATGGATATTGATCATGAAAATCAGGAGGACGCGGGTTTGATACAAGTCGGGGTCCGCAACATGGAGATTGATCATGAAATCTTTTCCACGGTGATTATTTCCCTTTTGCTGATTCACGAAGGGCAGTTGGAAGTTTCTTGTTAGAGATGTCATTTCATCTCAATGTTGGGTAATGGTCCCACAAAATTGGAAGCAACGTCTCCAAGTGACCTATACAGTGTTGACGGAGACGTTAAACCTCAAATCAAACAAACAAACAAACAAAAGCTTCTTGTTTGGTTGTTTGTATTGGAGTTAAAGGCCCAGTCAACATTATTTAGGTCATTTTTGAGCCGGTCAGTTTACCAATCACCACTTTTCCTGGACAGGCTTATACGAAAGCGGTTAACCAGTACAGTGCATATTCTTTCGCCAGAGACTGACAACTACCCTTCTTGAATCAGCGGAAGGGAAAGAATGACCGTAGAAAATATTTTATGATCAATCTCCACGAAAGAATGTTGCCGACCCTGGCAGGTATCGAACCCGCGTCTTCCTGATCACCAGTCAGACGCGCATCCGACAGCTACCGAAGCCGCATGGAAGTGTCTTGTGAAAGAATGTGCATTGTACTGGTTTACCGCTTACGTATACAGCAGATGTATGGCAAGGTAAACTGACCAGCTCAAAAATGACCTAAAAAGTGTTGACTTGGTGATTACACACCAATATAATTTTTTTCAGTTTGAATACTTCCTAGTAACGATTAAGAACTATAAAATTTAAAATAATTAAAAGAAACAAGAACAACACACTCCTAACAAAATGTGACGAAGGTTTCCTCAATTTGAGTGTCTTTGATCATTCAAGCTCCAACAATTAAAACAAACAGATCCTAGCTAAAGACTATAAATCAGATAATATGTCAGACTATCTGATTAAATTCTAGAAAAAGGCACATTGGCTGTATGAAGGAGATAAAATTTTAGAAAAAGCAGAGTATAATTAGTTTTCCATATTTGTAGCAGAGTTGAACATTATTTAGTTTCCATTGACCGGCCTGCTCAATTTTTTTTTGGTTTTCATCAGGTGAACAAGTCTGTGAAATGAACGCCCCCCCCCCCCCTAAACCCCACTTTATATAGAGAAAACTGGGGTTTACGGGTGTATACATGATTTTCCTTATTTCTGCCCCAAGACATAGTTTGTGCCTCAATGAGGCGGGTCTAACGAGCACCCTCAACCTAAGCTTGGAGTATAAATAAGAAAAATATCATGGATTTTCATTAGAAAAGTAGCCATTTTGGTGATGTAAAAAAAAGCACTATGTGTCACGGCTGTGTTATCGTAATGTGTTACCACAACGGTTTACGGCCCTTCCAAGATTATTTCACTTATTCAGTTTTTGTTTGTTTGATTTGAGGTTTAACGTGCCGTCAACACTGTAAAGGTCATTTTGGAGACGTTGCTTCCAATTTTGTGGGGCTTTTACCCAACATTGAGATGAAATGACATCTCAAGCCCTGTCGCCCAATGAAACCAATAGGGTTTATGAGCATGGACGGTCCGCCTCGCACCGCGGTTCCTGGACAAGTTTAGATCCTCTAAACGATTTACCAGTACTAGTGTGCGGGCCAGAATCAGCTCTGCGTGGAAGCATCATGCAGCCCATATATTTCTTCAAGCCCCTATGGGCGGGGGCCATCACTTATTCATTTGAGCCAAGTGATAATCAGAGGTTGGCAAAAACCGGAATGCCCGGAGAAAAACCACGCAGTACTTAGCATCTCACATGTGACCCCAGCCAGGCTTGAACCCACAGCGGCTTTCTCATGTGTCGTCAGTTTCGGCTCTCCGTGGAAGCACCATTCAGCTCAATATATTTCTCCAAGCCAAGATAGGCGGGCGATTTTTGGTTTGATATTGTGTATGATAACTGAATAGTCGATTCTATGCTAGTTGAAGTCTTACCAAGACTTTTTGTGAGCATATTTACGTAAAGTCGGAGCCGGAGCATATTTTGATGGGGCCAAAAATAAACCTTTCCTGATATGACCCTTTATAAAAATTCAGGTTGAAAAAATAAATCTGGAATAAGGACAAAGGAATAAGAAAAAGGAATAAGGAAACAACTTATCACTCGTTGCAAACAGTGCAGACCCGTATCAGATACTGCAGAACAAGACGCCTGAGCAGGGCCTTCACTTTTTGCTTAAATTTCAACCAATTTTTATCAATGATTAAATTCTAATCAGCCTGGTACCCTTTAACTCTTAAATGCACCCCTTCTGTATGTGGGATGGGACATCCCATTCTGTACAAAATGGGAAAAAATATTTATTTTTCTTGTTTTTTTTTTCTTTTATTTATTTGTGATTTTTCCTCGTTACTAAAACCTCTTAGTATAACCTATAAACATTCTTACTTTACCTTATTTACTTATCTACCTGCTATTGAATCAACGTTTAAAACGTTGTTTCAACGTTGAATCAAAGTTGAGTCACTAGTATTGTGTGCCTGCAAGATTACTTGCTTACTTACCTACTCACCCACTCAGTTGCTTGCTCGCGTGCTCACACACTCACTCACTCAGTCACTCACTCACCCACTCAAACCTGTTTCTTTTATTTTCCTCTGTATAGTTAAAAGCCCAGTTTTAGGTAATCTGTATTGGCAAAATTAGCTTCAGCAACCTCTTGAGAGTTTCCAGATTTTTGCAAGCAGGGGTAATAAAATACCCATTCTGGCAGTCCAGGTTTAGTTTAGAGATTAATGTCTGATAACAAAATAGAGAAAATTTAGAAAAAGGTAGTATTTTGCAGGAGTGAACAATGAAAAAAAATCGGTGAACAAACAGTTCCTTTATATCAGGCGTAGTACATGCATATGTCTTCTGTAAAGGTTTATGCTCTGGAAACTGAAATTCCCCAACGGAATAAAAACATCGAGTGGTCAAATTTTCTAGATCAGATTAGCTAGTTTCGATAAAGTAGGCCTCATAAGCCACCTTCCAATATATTCCAACCCATTTGAACAATTAAATGGATAATCCATAGTTTTTCACGAATAACATTTGCAGGATTCCAAAGAAGCTGTCTGAATATCTTTGAGGGACCAAACAAATGCTATTGCAATGAAATAAACATACATGGTCGTCATTCCTGCATTTCCTACGGCAAATTGTGACAAAAACGCCCCACAACTACATATCACCTCCTCAGATGCGACCGATAAACTAAAAGGGCACGGCGGCTAGTTCAAAACGTTGTTTAAACGATAACGTCTGTTCTTCAACACTTAAAATGCTACGTTCACTGGCTCTAACGTGTAACGTAAACAAAGCGAGGTCCATTTTTGATATCCAAAGATCAAAACTCATGTTTCAACAGAATTTCAACATGGGTTTTGTTGCGTTTACAGGAATTCTGGCCAAGAATAGCTTCAAACAGCTATGTTCATTTGGATTTTATTCAACAATATATTATTTATGCGTCTGATTTAAAATACCAACCAGACGCTAAATTTCCCTAACCCTATCCATTGATCACAAGCTATCGCCCCATCAGCACTCTCAGTGCTTTGATCATGTAGTTTCACCACGGCACCACTTACTTTGATCCTGTTTTGCAGCGGCACGACTAATTATGCCTTGATTCTGCAGCGACAACACTAAATTTTGATTCTTTTTGTAGCGATGTCATGTATTATGATATTATTTTACAGCGACACCACGGCATTAACAATGTGATGGACTGTCCAGCTAATTTGGTGTGGTCCCAGAAAGTCTGCCTCTGCCTTTTTGACCCAAATGCTATAAAACCCATAGAGCCAACAGGTAAAAGCGAAACTACTGAATCTATGTTATGCCTACACAGACAAATACATTTTATGAAGAGAAAGGTGGTTCATATAAGCACACAGAGAGTTCCTGTATGTGCTCCCAGCGAAGACTCAGATCAGCAAGCGAGTCCTCGTTGTCTGCTCAGTATTCGCTGTGCGCGAAGTTACTTCATAGCATCATGTAAACAACTCCATGACTAAACACCCCTGTAACCCCCACTTTATATTGAGAAATCTGGGGTTTACATGGGTAAACAATATTTTTCTTATTTCTCCTCAAAGACATAGTTTGTGGGTACTCGTTAGAACCGCCACAATGAGGCGGTTCTAACGAGCACATACAACCTAAATTTGGAGTTAAAGTAAGAAAAAATTCACGAATTGTCATGAGAAATATTACCGTTTTGGAGAAATCATTACGAAAACACGCCTATAGAAATACATTGTAAATTTTGCCACCGAAAAATGAAAATGTTCAGATGAAAAATTAAGATATTTTTCTTATTTCTGCTCAAAAACATAGATTGTTGATACTCGTTAGAACCGCCTCGGCGAGGCGGTTCTAACGAGTACCCACAACCTATGTTTTGAGCAGAAATAAGAAAAATAATGTATACCCTGCAAACCCCAATATTACTATATAAAAGTGGTGTTTAAGGGGGTCAAAATTATACAGGCGTGTTTTCGTGATGGAAAGAGTGCTCTAAATCAAACTGATGTGACATCGTAATGCAGAGTGAGAAGGCTTTATATGAGCGGTTATGTAGGTTTATCTGAGTTATCGCTATGCGCACATGCGCATAGGCCAAATATCCGCCTTGAACGGCCAAGTTACCCAGTCAGCAAAGAATGTCGGACTTAAGTCAGGCCGACAGTGTTACGACGGGGCAACGTCGTATCGCTGTCGGTGCGACGGTGGCCCACTGTTTGATGCTGGCTGGGTATGTGGCTTGAGCTTGACCATTGTCGATATTATGGCGGTTCTGAAGAGGTGATTTCTTCATTTTAGAAAAGGCATAGTCATAAGAGTGCTCGTTTCTTAAGGTGTGTTATGGCAATGTTTCCGCTCGCGGAAAAAATTCTTTGAACTGTATAACCCTTCAACCACGCATTCGTTGAGCTGCATGAGATATGCATACAGGCTTATCAGTGTAGCCCTAAAATATGCATGCCAGCTTACATATCAGGGTAGCCATAAAATATGCATGCAGACTACCCAGAAAAACATGTACACTCCATATATTTCAGTTCTGTGGTGTATTCCTTGCTTCCAAAGGATAACCCTTTTATAGAACGTATTTAGCTTCACAACAGCTGGTGTGTGGGAATGTGTGGCGGCGGTAAAACGTCTCCCTGCCCTACATCATAGTGTAGATTATATTTTTTTGTCCTTTGGGATCATTGATTCCATTGTGGAATTTTGAAAATATCTGAGGGTCACTGACGAGGCCTAATTGGCCGAAACTAGCTAGTCTGGCCCAGAAAACATGTGCACTCCATATATTTCATTTATGTGGTGTATTCCTTGCCTTCCAAAGGATAACTCTTTTATAGAACGTATTTACTTAGC
Organism: Lucinisca nassula; assembly: GCA_963580285.1. NCBI lineage: Eukaryota > Metazoa > Mollusca > Bivalvia > Lucinida > Lucinidae > Lucinisca > Lucinisca nassula. The sequence goes on along the minus strand of OY757016.1, from coordinate 146,963,786 downwards.
AGGGTAGCAATAAAATATGTATGCGGGTAGCCATAAAATATGCATGCAGGCTTACTTATCAGGGTAGCCGTAAAATATGCATGCAGACTCACTTTTGGGGGTAGCTATAAAATATGCGTTGGTGCTTACTTATCAGGGTAGCCATGAAATATGCATGCGGACTTACTTATCAGGGTGGCCATAAAATATTCATGCAGGCTTACTTATCAGGTTTGCCATGAAATATGCATGCAGCTTACTTAACAGGTTTGCCATAAAATATGCATGCAGGCATACATAACAGCGAAGCCATAAAATATGCATCAGGCGTCCTTATCAGGGTAGCCATGAAAATGTATGCAGGCTTACATACCAGGGTAGCCATGAAATATGCATGCATCCTAACTTATCAGGGTAGCTATAAAATATGCATGCAGGCGTACTTATCAGGGTAGCCATAAAATATGCCCGCGGGCGTACAAATCAGGGTAGCCATAAAAAATGCATGCAGGCTCACTTATCAGGGTAGCTTTAAAATAGGCATGCAGGTGTATTTATAAGGGTAGCCATAAAATATGCATGCAGGTGTACTTATCAGGGTAGCTTTAAAATATACATGCAGGCTCACTTATCAGGGTGGCCATAAAATATGCATGCAGGCATACTTATCAGGGTAGCCATAAAATATGGACGCAGGCATACTTATCAGGGTAGCCATAAAATATGCATGCATGCTTACTTATCATGGTAGCCATAAAATATGCATGTAGGCATACTTACCAGGGTAAAGATAAACATAAAGAAGATTTTATTTACCGTCGCATATCCGAAACAAGTAACATAAGCTCTGAAGAGCTTTTATTGCGACAGACAAAGTATCCTTTAACAAATACTTGCCTTCATTTATCTTCCTAGGACTACCCCTGATAATGCGAGCATCAGTCATGGGAGCGCCTAGTACCATTTTTCACGTCTTTGGTACGGCGCGAATGAGGATCGAACCCGCAAACTTCCATTCCCGAAGCGGACGCTCTACCACTGAGTAATCGGGGCAGGTTATGAGCTATCGGGGACAGTTAGGGTAGCCATAAAGTATGCATGCATGCGTACTTGTCAGGGTAGCTAATGGACAGACTCACACATCAGATGTAGACAAAGCAAACACTCTCAACCAGCAGTTTCAATCAGTTTTCAGTCCCAAGTCCCCCATAAGTTTGAAAGCCCTTGCCCAAATGACTCTGCAGGACCTGCATGATTCCGGAGTCGCCCAGCCCTTTCAGCCCAGCCCTTATACGAATATGCCTGACATTCAAATCTCAGCCAATGGTATTGAATGCCTTCTTAAAAAGCTCAACCCCCATAAGGCATCAGGTCCAGACCAGCTGAAACCTATAGTACTTCAAAACCTCCACAAAGAGCTAGCCCCAATCCTCCAAATAATTTTCCAAAAGTCTATTGACCAGGGAAAATTGCCCACCATATGGAAAGAGACCAATGTATCCCCCATATTCAAAAAGGGGGATAAAACTGATCCTGCCAACTATCGCCCTATCTCCCTAACATGTGTTCTATGCAAAGTGCTAGAACACATTGTCGCTTCCAGTATGTCCAAGCACTTCAACAGCCAGAACATTCTTTATGAACTACAGCATGGGTTCCGAGAAAGGCGTTCCTGCGAGACCCAATTAATCATGTTGATAGATGAATTATCTAGAAACATGCAATTAAGAAAACAGACTGATTTAATTTTACTGGATTTTAGCAAAGCTTTTGACAAAGTCGCCCACGAAAAACTGCTACAAAAACTTCACTACTACGGCATCAGGGGCGGCACTCTAAATGGGATCAAAAATTTCTTAGATAACAGGTCACAGTCCGTTGTCACAAATGGTACCAACTCCAGCATTATCCCGGTCTCCGTTGCCCCCGCCCATAGGGGCTTGAAGAAATATATGGGCTGCATGATGCTTCCACGCAGAGCTGAATCCGGCCCGCACACTAGTACTGGTAAACCACTTAGAGGATCTAAGCCTGTATCCTCTAAGCCTGTCCAGGAACCGCGGTGCGAGGCGGACCGTCCATGCTAATAAACCCTATTGGTTTCATTGGGCGACAGGGCTTGAGATGTCATTTCATCTTAATGTCGGGTAAAAGTCCCACAAAATTGGAAGCAACGTCTCCAAAATGACCTTTACAGTGTTGACGGGGACGTTAAACTTCAAATCAACCAACCAACCATATCCCGGTCTCCTCTGGTGTCCCGCAGGGCTCTGTTCTCGGACCTATACTGTTTCTTGCATACATAAATGACCTCCCAGAGCAGGTTAGGTCAAAAGTCCGACTCTTTGCCGACGACACAGCAATGTACTTATGCATTAGCTCCTTGTCTGAAGCAAACCTACTTCAAGAAGATCTCTGCAAATTGGAGCTATGGGAAAAGGCCTGGGACATGAACTTCAACCCGACAAAATGTCAGGTTTTACATGTCACCAGGCTGAAGACACCCATTCCCTCCAAATACTTCCTCCATAATACTGAACTTGAAAGTGTGTCTGCTGCAAAGTACCTTGGGGTCACCATATCTGACGACCTCAGCTGGGGAACGCACATAGACAATATCACAAAAAAGGCAAATCAAACCCTCGGCTTTATCAAAAGAAATATCAAAGTACACAACCAAGACCTTAAGTCCAAAGCATACAAAACCCTTGTCCGACCGCAATTGGAATATGCTTCCAGTGTCTGGTCACCCCATACAGCTACAGATATCTACAAACTTGAATCTGTTCAACGCAGAGCTGCCAGGTGGGCCACACGAGACTATAGGTACACATCAAGTGTTACAGCTATGCTTGGAAAACTCCAATGGCGTCCACTAGATCAGAGACGCATCGATAATCGCCTTATCAAGCTATACAAGGTCACGCATGACCTTGTTGCAATCCCTGTCTCAGATTACCTCACACCAAATCGCAGAGAGTCGAAATTTATCCACCCTTTGGCATACAAGCAAATCCCTACCCAGACCAACTATTACAAGTACAGCTTTTTCCCAAGATCAGTTATACACTGGAACGCTCTTCCAGCCTATATTGTTTTGCTACCAACCTTGGCACAGTTCTGTCATGCTGTCTGCCAGGTGGTGCATGTGTCCCCCTAAGCAACCAGATTCTGTTTTTATCTTTTAACTATACTGACTTTCTTCTCACACTGTATAAACTCATTTCACCTACTTTACTTACCTTTTATTTCAGCTAACCCCCTTTAGCACTTGGTATACCGGATACCCTTCTGTTGTCCTCTTATGAGGTTAAGAAGTATCGGAAGAAAGAAAAAGAAAGCTATAAAATATGCATGCAAGCGTACTCATCAAGATAGCTATAAAATATGCAAGCAGGCGTACTTACCAGGGTAGCCATAAAATATGCACGCAGGCGTACTTATTAGGGTAGCCATAAAATATGCACGCAGGCGTACTAATCAGGGTAGCCATAAAATATGCATGTAGGCGTACTAATCAGGGTAGCCATATAATAAGCATGCAGACATACTTATCAGGGTAGCCATAAAATATGCACGCAGGCGTACTTATCATGGTAGCCTCAAAATATGCACGCAGGCGTACTTATCAGGGTAGCCAAAAAATATGCATGCAGGTTTACTTATCAGAGTAGCTATAAAATATATATGCAGGTGTACTTATCAGGGTAGCCATAAAATATGCATACAGGTGTACTTATCAGAGTAGCTATAAAATAATATGCATGCAGGTGTACTTATCAGGGTAGCCATAAAATATGCAAGCAAGCGTACTTTTCAGAGTACATGTAGCTATAAAATATGCATGCAGGCTCAGTAAAATAGCACATGCAGTCAAACTTCAGTGGCTTGACTATGAAAAGATTCTGATACTTTACATACTTCGGCTCAAAAATAGATTGTTGAAATTCGTTAGAACGGCCTCGGCGAGGCTGTTTTAAAGAGTACCCACAAACTATGTTTTTGAAAAGAAATAATAAAAAATGATGCATACCCCTGTGAACCCCCCTTTTACTAATCAGCGGAGAGGGGTAAAAATTATATAGGCGTGTTTTCGAGATGGCTGCAATAGTATCATTTGTTTTACATGTTTTCTGTTTCAGTGACGTTTGTATGTAAAACTATTCTGAATCTGACATTCGAAAGTCATCTCCGAAACACAGCGGAAGGATATTATGTGAAACCAGTCGCATTTGGACGGCGTAGTAAAATTCCGCGTATACGCTTCGTAAAAACTCCCGGGGCTGATGGTCTAGCTGCGCAGATTGTCAGTCAACCATTACAGTTCCAGGCATTTCGTGGGAACGACTTTCAGAAACAAGTGACATTCTCTCTGAATTTCAAAATAACAGGACGCCGTAGGAGGAGTAGAAATTTCATGTTGTTACTCACAGATGAGTGTGAAAGGGCACAGAGTGGTATTAATAAAGAGTGGGAGGCTAGTATAAGTTTAAGCTTTCAGCCTCTCTCCCGGACTTTCAGGCTGCTGTTCAGGACAGAAGAAAAAGTGGTACGAGAGGACATAAGAGGAGCGAAGCCAGTAAGTATAGTTGAACAGATAAGCATTAGGAAAACATGTCCGTATGAAATAATGGCGTCCAACATGGTGTCAGAAATTACACATTTTTGGTAAAAATGATAAAATCTTTCTTATTTCTGCTTTCAACATAGATTTTGGGTGCTCGTTAGGTGAGGCGGTTTTAACGAGTACCTACAATCTATGTTTTTGAGCAAAAATAAGGCTGCTAATGTATACCCCCGTAAACCCCACTTTTCTCTATATAAAGTGGGGTTTAAAGGGGTCTTCGTTTCATAGACTTGGTATCGTGATGACTGACCTCTGTAGTTTAAATTGCATTATGAATTTCCCCAGTTCTACAGAAATAAAATAGAGATGAAGGCAATGATCAGGAATCGATACAATTAAGTCACGTCTCCCGTCAGAGACACCAAAGGGAAAGAAACAAAAACATGAAATAACTAGACCCTGTTGGAAACATAAATAACGGAAAGCCAAAAGACCAGTTACTTTTTCCACAAAATGGCCAACCGGCTATACGAAACAAAAGGATATAAGTGATACACACATTCAAAGACCAACTATAACAAAAATAAACCGCGACAGAAGAACCGCCTTGGAAAGGTCAGTGAAAAGTATCTCATTGTGGGGGCTAAAATCGATTTTACGCGACCGCAATTCTCGCCCTTACTTCCGTCGCGATTTGGACAAATAATTTGTTAAGGGCGCATGAAGGCTTCCTAACTCATCAGTGCAACCATAGGGGCTTGAATCATTTTATTTGATGAAAAAATATGGTACTATATAACTAATATAGTACCTTTCTTTTTTCATCAAATAAAGTGATTCAGGCCCCTAAGAGTGCAAAATTAAATCAAACAACCACAGAGATGAAACAACTTTGATGTCTAACTGAAAAGTTTGAGCAAAACAAAACCAACTGTTAGACTCCGATAAAGAGCATCAGGTACCAACCAACATTACATAAAATTAAATTTTAATACTAAGCAAGCCTTTACGCTGGAACCGTCATAGAATCTCAGGAAATCATAGAAATAACACTCATTCCATATTAAAATAGCACACCTGTGCGATTTCATGGCTCCAAACAGCGCCACTTTTCTGATGAAAATCTGTAATATTTTCCTTATATTTTTTCTTGGAATAAAGATTGCGTTTGTTCGGTAGAACCGCCCTAAATCGCACCAACTATCTAAATTTTGAGCAAAAATATGGAAGATATTCTTTACCTTCTAAACCCCTCATATCCCAACATATTGAAGGGGTTTCAAGAGTATGCAATTCACTAACTTGTGGGCGTGGTCATGACGAAAACACACCCGTGCGACATTGTGCAATTTTTATACCTCCAAAATGGCTACTTTTCTGATGAAAATCCGTGATATTTTTTTATTACTACTGCAAACATAGGTTGTGGGTGCTAGTTAGAACCGCCTCATTGAGGCGGTTCTAACGAGTACCCACGACTTATGTTTGGGGGCTGAAATAAGAAAATTAATGTATACCCCCGTAAACCCCAGTTTTCTCTGTATAAAGTGGGGTGTACGGGGTTGTTCATTGCACGGACTTGATCACGTGATGAAAGTTTGACAGCTTTACATTACTATAACACCTCTGTGTGGCATAGTACATTCCGATGATAACATCACGATAACACACCTGAGTGGCATAGTACACTCCGATGATTACATCACAATAACACACCTGAGTGGCATAGTACATTCCGATGATAACATCACGATAACACCTCTGTGTGGTATAGTACATTCCGATGATAACATTATGATAACACCCCGTGCGGCATAGTACATTCCGATGATAACATCACAATAACACACCTGAGTGGCATAGTACATTCCGATGATAACATCACGATAACACCTATGTGTGGTATAGTACATTCCGATGATAACATCACAATAACACACCTGAGTGGCATAGTACATTCCGATGATAACATCACGATAACACCTCTGTGTGGCATAGTACATTCCGATGATAACATTATGATAACACCCCGTGCGGCATAGTACATTCCGATGATAACATCACAATAACACACCTGAGTGGTATAGTACATTCAGATGATAACATCACGATAACACCTCTGTGTGGTATAGTACATTCCGATGATAACATCACGATAACACCTCTTTGTGGCATAGTACATTCCGATGATAACATCACGATAACACCTCTGTGTGGCATAGTACATTCCGATGATAACATCACGATAACACCTCTTTGTGGCATAGTACATTCCGATGATAACATCACGATAACACCTCTGTGTGGCATAGTACATTCCGATGATAACATCACGATAACACATCTGAGTGGTATAGTATATTCCGATGATAACATCACGATAACACACCTGAGTGGCATAGTACATTCCGATGATAACATCACGATAACACCTCTTTGTGGCATAGTACATTCCAATGATAACATCACGATAACACACCTGAGTGGCATAGTACATTCCGATGATAACATCACGATAACACGCCTATATAATATTTACCCCTTGAACCCAACTTTTATATCGTAAAAGGGTTTACGGGGGTAAACCTTATTTTTCTTATTTCTGCTGTAAGATATAGATAGTAGGTACTCGTTTGAATCGCCTCGATGAGACGGTTCTAAAGTGTACCTACAATCAATATTTTGAGCAAAAATAAGAAAAATATCACAATTTTTCGTCTCAAAATTTTCGATTTTCAGCGTTAAATTTTGCAATGTATTTGAATAGGCGTGTTTAAATAACGTTGTATTATTTTTATAGTTTTAACAATAATAGGTTGTGGGTGCTGATTAGAACCGCCTCATTGAGTCTTGGAAGGTCCAAGCCTGCCCAGGAAAAGTGGTGTTAATGGAACCGTTCCTTAAACGCTAGCAATTTCTTTGGGCAGTAAGACTTGAAACGTCATTTCATGTCAAAGTCAGGTAAAAGTCCCTCAACTTGAAATCGAAAGCACTATGCCCCCGTCCGTCTGGGCTGTCGCTGTAAATGACCAACAGAGGCTCAAAGCTAATCCTGTTCAGAAGAAAAAAAATCAATATCCCAAAAGATGTTCGTACGGTTGTGTTTGCAAAAAAATCCTATGTACCTCGTGGTTGTTTGAAGCTATTCTTGAATGAGCAAGAAACCATGTCAAACAACAAAACCCATGTTTATTTGAGCCCCGCCAAGCGAATTTGTGTCTTCGAGCATTCCGTCATGACAAATTTTAACTGCGCATGCCCAGCTATTCAGAGGGGCCAGGGATATGGCTTTCTGTCTGAAGGTTCCTCTTGATTCACTGCTTGTATGAGCGAGCAGCGAAGGTTCTGGCGAGACTGCGCGGATGCGCGGGCTCGCCTGAACCTTCGCTGCTCGCATAGGCGATAAGCACCAAAATCGCTTGACGGGGCCCAAATAATGAAATTCACGTGCTGTTTGAACAGGGGTTTTGAACTTTAGATATCACAAGATTGGCATTGGCTTGTTCACGTTACACTCAACGACGTAACATGGTCGCCCTGAACGTAGCATTTTAGAATTTAGGGATGACGTCAGAACGTTACCGCGGAACTGACGTCATTGTTCACTAAGTTCTGAACTAGGCGTCAGGTTGGTTTTAAGGTCGCATTTGAATAGTTTATATGGAGTTTTGGGACGTTTTCGTCATACTTTGCGTTGGAATCTTAAGTTAAGCAAGAACAACAATCACCCATGGTTATTTCATTGCAGTAACATTTACCGGATCCCCTGGAGGATATTTGAACATTCGGCCTTGCGGCCTCGTGTTCAAACAGCTTCCTCGGGACTAGCTAAATATTAATGCATGAAAAAAAACAAACAAAAAAAAAACATGGGTGATCCCTAACAAAATGGCTGATATGGAAATGATATCATGACGTCATTCAAACGAAGTGCTTACAAACATGATGTCATGCGTGTCTTCTTTTCTTTTTCAGGATAACTTTGGTTGGTATAAAGTTGTTGTATACTTTGAAGATCGTACTGTAAACCTAGAAAATAATGGGAAGAAGTTGTTTACTGTAAACAATGTACAAGGTACGTGCTGTAATCCATAAAGTTTTCTGAACACCTGCATGAAGGCATTTACGCACTTACCAACAAATAATTTTCATAATTTAGTTACACATATTTACAGCAACAAAATAACCATCATGCCTTTAACCCATATATGCCAATGGAATCTCCCATCTAATAAGTTTGAAGTGGTCCATTTCAAATTATAGGGGTGTCAGTTTTGTCTTGACAGCGGTATGTGTAGAAGCCTCCGTGGTGTAGTGGTTAACCAGGAATCGCAGGATCGACCCCGGGGCTTCTCCAGACTTTCGGATGAGTCTTTAAACCGAGGTCCTGTCTCTGTATGACTTTAGGTGTTGGTGAGACGTAAATTAGCGGTATGTTTGGCAAAAATACATGTACTTTCAACAAACAGTGTAGATCCGCACCGCTTGTTAATGTTCCAAAGAAGGGCCGCTAGGCATATATGGGATAAGGATACATGTACTAGTGTACATAAGATATCTGGCCTGAACGAGAAGTTGAAGTATGCAATCTGAAGGTGACAGGTTCGAACCCCGTCAGGGCAAGTGACTAGCAGCGCTGGTCTTTGTTTCCGGAAGTCAGAAGACAACAGAAGCAGAATACGGACTGGTGTCTTTCATTCCGTGTGTCTAAGACAATTTCGCGACAAGTTCGTGCACGACATCTAGAAATGCCTTTGAAATCCTCACCATATACAGGGAAAACTGGGTTTAGAGGGTAAACGGTGTCCTTTTGTTTGCTTACAGATTGCGGCAGTCGTTAGAAACGCCGCAATGGGGCGATACTAACGAGCATCCAAAATAAATGTTTTTAGCAGGAATAATAATAATAATAAACTGCTGCTAATGTTCATCTTAAAAAAGTCTCCTCTGGAACCCTAACTCGAGTACATTACATGTACGGAAACAGGCCTATACAATTGTATTGAAAATTTTACCTCCTTAGTAAGAGAAAATTTCCAGATAAAAATTCAGATATTTCTTATATTGCTGCTCAAAACCTAGGTTGTGGGTACTTATTAGCGGTTCTAACGAGTACCGACAATCCGTTTTTGAGTAGAAATAAGAAAATTGATGTATACCCTGTAACTCCAGTTTCACTAAATGGAAGTGGGGTTTAAGAGGGTCAACATTATTTTTGTGTGTTTTGGTGATGATAGTTTCACTTCAAAATCATTTCTGCTTCTTACATGTATGTTCTGTCTGATTTTCAGGTAAAATTCCACCAAACCGATGCCCTCTGTACATTGCCGGAAGAGGAAAAGGATACAACAAGAAACAAAATTTCCATGGTTACATGGACAATGTAAGTATTACAGTAGGAAAACATGGCCGTACGAAATAATGGCGTCCAACATGGTGTCAGAAAATGATAAATATTAGGTAAAAATGATAACATCTTAATTATTTCTGCTCTCAACATAGATTGTGGATGCTCGTTAGAACCGCCTCAATGAGGTGGTTCTAACGAGTACCCAGAGTCTATGTATTTGAGCAAAAAGAAGCAGATAATGTAACCCCGTAAACCCCACTTTTCTCTATATAAAGTGGGGTTTAGGGGGGGGGGTCTTCGTTTCACGGACTTGTTATCGTGATGATGAAGCGTTCGCACCATATAATGGGAAAACGGAAAAACTGTCAGTCAAACATACAAATATGGACCCCTTATCAGTAAAGATTTTCACTAACCATGAGTGGTTTTTTTTTTTTATTTTTTTTTTTATTCTCAGTTAAACGACCAAACGTGAAGACACCAGTACTCTCATAACGAAAACACGCTAAATCAAGTATACCGAATATTTTACCACTAAAAAAAAAAAGAAAATGTTTAGATAAAAATTCTGATATTTTTCATATTTCTGCTAAAAACATTAGATAGTGGCCTCGTTAGAACCGCCACAATCTATGTTTTCGAGCAGAATAAGAAGACAAATAGATATGAGGTGGAGCTCTGGTTGGAGCGCTGTGGTGCAGTGGTAACGCATCGGATTTAAGAGCGAGAGGTAGCCGGTTCGATCCTCGCAAGCGCCAAGTGTTTTTTTATCCTTGAGCAAGAGACTTTATCCACATTGCTTAAAGGAAAAGAGGGCCACGTAGAAGATTAGTACTAGTACTAAATGGGTTCTCCTCTATAAATAAGGTCGATTGTTATTATTTTCATACCGCTGTAAACCCCGGTTTTACTAAATAAAAGTCGGAATACAGGGGGCCAAAATTATATAGGCATGTTTTCGTGATGGTTGATAAAACAAAATGTTTATGAAAGCATGGATCTTTGTCCTGTTTATTATTCTATGCTCTAGCCAGGGACTTGTTGTGTCATCTTGTTAGTCCCTTTCCACATTTATGCCTGAGTCGAGGTGACAGAAAAATTACCAGACATGTTAAGTTATTGTTTGCTTTGAGGTTTAACGTCCTCGTCAACACACTATAGGTCATTTTGGAGACGTTGCTTCCAATTTTGTGGGACTTTTACCCGAAATTGAGATGAAATGACATCCCAAGCCCTGTCGCCCAATGAAACCAATAGGGTTTATAATTATAACCATGGACGGGCCGACTCGCACCGCTTTGCCTGGGCAGACTTAGATCCTGTAAGCGGTTTACCAGTACTCGTGTGCGATCGGTTTCAGCTGTGCATGGAAGCACCATGTAGCCCATCTATTTCTTCAAGCCCCGATGGGCGGGGGGCGACATGTTAACATATGCTCTTGAATAGTAAATTACGTGTCTTTCAAACAATAATAAGAAGAATAAAATAAGCACAGTAAAATTCCTACATTACGACCGCCTTTGGGACTGTTCAAAAGTGGTCTTTAAGACCACTTTTGAACAGTCCCAAAGCTGAAAGTGATCTTTAAGACCACATTTGAATTGTCCCAAAGCTGGTCTCTTACTAGAAGACCCTGGGTGTAGCAAACACGGATAAAGTACAGCTGAAACCTTTTAAATACACATTTAAAATCAGAATTAGTCTTAATTTTAACTGGTCTTAATAGCGGAATTTTACTGTACATGCATACATGTATTTAAGAATGTTTCGCCATTTTATGTAAATAAGATTATGATGACAAAAATTCTAAATAAATAAAAATGTATTTATGAATGATATCGTTCAAATAATTTCTTCATTATACTCGGAACAGGTTGGCAGTGTTTGCGAGATTGTTTCTTGTTCAACGGCCTCCTCAACATCATTCAGATCAGTTTGCATTACAACACTTTTCATGGGCAGGCTTATACATAAGCGGTTAACCCTTATGGTGCAGAAATTGCACTTCTCAAAACAGCGGAAAGAACAGAATGCCCGTAGAAAATATTTCATAAAGAACGTTGCCGGCCCGGCAGGTATCGAAATCGCCATATTTAGATCCCCAGCCAGGCAGGATCCGACTGAGCATACAAAGCCGGCTTTGCCTGTTTGCACCATCTCGTTGTGGTGCCCACCATTTGCAATATGGAACAAATATAAATAGGAGCAAACCCAACCGATCACAATTTCGGTATTCTGTACAGCTTACTTCGTTTTTGTTTGTTTCAGATATTCTTGGTCAAAGACTGCAAGTTCCATGATTCCAACATCAAGATTCTCCGATAGATTATGGAGCAATTCGTTGAAGTTTTGTTTTGTCTAGTGAAGTACAGTCCTAGGAGGAATACGCCCATTTATGACACTCTTCTATATAATATGTTAACATCACATTAACAAGTCCATGTCATGAATGCCCCTATAAACGCCACTTTATATGGATAAAACTAGGATTTTCAGGGGTAAACATTATGTTTTATAATTCCTACTTCAAAACATAGATTGTAGGTGCCAGTTAGAACCGCCTCAATGAGGCGTTTCCAACGAGAACCCGCAAACTATGTTTGGTTTATAGATAAATAAAAAAAATTATCACAAATTTTATAAGAAAAAATAATCGTTTTGGAGATATGAAATACCGAAATGAATTGTGAATTTTAGTGAAATTTTGTGATATATTATGTCAAGGCCGGAATTGAGATAGAATTAGCAAAATACTGCTTATTCGTTTAATATTGTATATGAAAGAATTATCCGTTGGAAGCAAGCGGAATTGAAAACCTTTGCTGGGTCAGACTAGATAGTTTCGGCTTGTTAGGCCTCATCAGTGACACTGAAATATTTTCAAAGTTGCTCGTTTTGCGAAGTGGAGTTTACACTGGTATTTATTCCATAGTAACTTGATGAACGGCTATAGGCCATCAATGACGTCAACATGTGTGTTTGTATTGGAGTTTATTTATTTATTCATTTTTTTTTTGGTTTTGGTTTTACGATTATTTCACTCATATCGAGCCGATCGTTAATCAGAGGTGGGCGAAAACCGGAGTACCCGGAGAAAAACCACCTGACCTTCCGTTGCAGAACTTGGCGTCTCATATGTGACCCGAGCGAGGCTCGAACCACAGCGGTGAGAGACCTAATGATCAAGAGTCAGCGCTCTTAACCACTAGGCCACGGAGGCCCGTATTTGTATTGGAGTTTAACGGCCCATTCAACACTATTTAGGTCATTTTTGAGCCGGTCAGTTTACCTATCCACACATTTCCTGGGCAGAATTATATGTAAACGGTTAACCAGTACAGTGCACATTATTTCGCCAGAAACTGACAACTGCCCTTCTTGAATCAGCGGAAGGGAGACAATGACCGTTGAACAGAGTTCATGATCAATCTCCATGGAAGAATTGTGCTAACCCCGGCATGTATCGAACCCGCGTCCTCCTGATCACCAGTCAGTCGCGCATCCGACTGAGCTACCGAGGCCCGGCTGACGTCAATATGCTGCTTAAATTATAAGAAGGTATAATATGTCGACATGCAAATACTCTAAAAGTTTTATTCTATACACAAGCAACGCAACATGTCATGGCTTCTGTGGCACCTGTATTCAGACCACATTTGGAACTGTTCATATGTGATCTCTAAGACCACTGAGACCACGTTTGAACACTATCAAATTGGTCTCTTGCTAAAGGACACTAGGTTTAGAAAATACAAAGGAGAGATGTGATTTGCCCCATTACGAAAACACGCCACTACAATTACATTGTAAACTTTACCGGGGGTTCAAGGGGGTCAAAATTATATAGGTGTGTCATCACGGAAACACGCCTATATAATTTTGACCCCCTTGAACCCCACTTTTATATAGTATAACTGGGAATTCCGGGGGTATACTTTATTTTTCTTATTTCTACTCTAAAATATAGATTGTGGGTACTCGTTAGAACCGCCTCGATGAGGTGGTTCTAACGAGGGCCCACAATCTATATTTGGAGCAGAAATAAGAAAAATATCACAATTTTTCATCATATAATTTTCATGTTGGTGGCAATGTATTTGTATAGGCGTGTTTGCGTAATGTTTTCATGATGCATCTCCAAATAATGTGGGTATACTAAACTCATTACATGTATCTGTTGTGTATTTTTTTCTTTTAACCTTTACCGCTCTCTTGGCTAATTCAGCAGACGACAAATTGTCACTATTTTCTTTTTTCCAGAATACAGGAATTGGCATATCATAGGAGACAATTTGCATGAAGTGTCAAATCCTTTTTTCTGGGAAAGATAATCGAACTTTGTCAAAATGCCGTCTGCTGAAAAATAATACCAAGCATGCAGACGTTGATCATGTATGCATGTAAGTGATATCAAATTTTGTTTGTTTGATTTGAGGTTTAACGTCCCCGTCAACACTGTAAAGGTCATTTTGGAGACGTTGCTTCCAATTTTGTGGGACTTTTACCCGACATTGAATTGAAATGACATCTCAAGCCCTGTCGCCCAATGAAACCAATAGGGTTTATTAGCATGGACGGTCCGCCTCGCACCGCGGTTCCTGGACAGGCTTAGATCCTCTAAGCGGCTTACCAGTACTAGTGTGCGGGCCGGATTCAGCTCTGCGTGGAAGCATCATGCAGTCCATATATTTCTTCAAGCCCCTATGGGCGGGGCCGCAGTGATATCAAGTAGCTCATCATAATGTGCTCTTGATTATATCATATACACTGACATGAGTGTCACTGTATTAAGGGGAATGGGAACACCTGGCAGATTTTCCCCCGCCATTTTTCAAAGGGAGATAACTTTCCGGACTTCCTTTTCACTATTCTATAAGTCCTGTCCCGCTGAAAAAGGGATCCACTTCTTTAAGAGTTGACCCCTATATATTGACATGGGAGACAAAAATACTTTTGCAGGAGTTGCCTCCCCTAAGGTGTATCCATTCCCCTTAATATGAAGTGAGATCGTTAGCATTTCTTTATGCAGTCGCGAAATGAAGAAACTATAAAGGTTCCTTTTAAAAGGAAAGGCTTGCCTGGTTTTAAGGGTACTGTTCCTGGTGTAAATGTAGCCATATTGCTGCCACATGGATGTACGGGTTAATGTAGATGAAAGTACTGGTGAGGAAGCAAGTTGCACTGTTCTTGTTAATGGGACATAGACTTTTGATGCAGTGTACTCAAAGGCAATATATGGTTTATCTACACATTGGAATGGACAAACCCATGGGGTGTCAATTTTCTATGTGGCACTACCCTGACATTTATTGGAAGAAATATGTCAATGTTAAGGTACTTGAGGCTTTGACATGTGACCCCATGATCACATTCTCACAATTGACCAACTATGATAGTAAGGGATCATTGTGATGACCCTGTTTTATTGAAATTTGCTCAGTAGTATCTGAATAGTACTTTGAAGAAGACATTGTTAACAGACAGACAGGTATGGAGCACGGACGATATGCGATTTGGGAAGTAGACATGGACAAACAAAACTAAATAAATGTCCCTAACAGATTTATGAGAGACAATAATGTGGTAGAACACATCATACATACTGTTTGTTTTGCGACGTTTTACGCCCGTTCAACAATCTTTCAGTCATATACAGGCGGGTAGTTTCCTATCCATCGTTCCTGGAAAGTACCAGTACTAGACTCCGATCCTCCGACACAAACTACCAAATATTCTCACATAAACGATCATGGCCGGTAGCGGGGCTCGAACCCATGACCCTCCAGTGATTACAAGTCAGCGACCTTAATCACTGGACCACGGAGGCGGTCTTCCATACATACTGAGTATACATTCATGTCATGTGGCCAGTAAACATGTAATTGTTAGGTGACGACACAAATATACATACAAGGGAGTATAAGACAAAGGAGGAAGAGACATTAAATTTTAACATCTTTTATTAGCAAAGTATAAACATATTATACACAAGAGACAACCAAAGTAAACAATGTTACCAATGTTAACAGTTTTTATCTGAAAGTCTAAAAAGAAATAAACAGTATAAAGCTATTTAAGGTGAATCTTAATCTTGATAAAAACTGGACCAATTGACTGTCAGTACGCCGTAAACTTTGTTCATTTATTGGTGGGAGTACCTTCAATATAACTAGAGCTGTCAGTGAAACTGACTAGCGCCCCGGCAGCGCTATCAGAGGAGTAAGAAAATGTTGATGTTAAAAAACTATAAAGAACAAGGAAATGAAAGAACGTAGCTCAAAGAATCATTTTGAACATGATAACTCGGTTTTAGAAACCAACCTGGGTTTTGAGCACAACACATCCTCTCATGATGATTAACAATACTGTCAAGTTATTCTAAAATCAATCCAGGAATAAGAAAGATATTGATCGGACACGATAAAAAAAGACGCAGCAGTTCAGTTGACCTACTCTAGTTAACACTTCTGACGTCAGGAATCTACCCTATAAAATTTCAACACTAGGACACGGATGCCCCCGCCAAATGCCATTCATAAAAAATATTACAAATGTACTTTAAATCAATCATAAAATATATGCATCAAGGGCAGATAATCCAAAAACCAAAAATGCAAGAGTTATCTTCCTTGTTCATGACACATCGTCTGAGTGTGACGAATGCACCTGTGAAGTTTCATGAATATATTCCATACGGTTTAGGATTTATGGCCCGGACACGGTTTACTATATGGTACTAAGTCAAGGGCAGATAATCCAAAAACCGAAAATGCAAGAGTTGTCTTCCTTGTTCATGACACATCGTCTCAGTGTGAAGAATGCACCTGTGAAGTTTCATGAATATATTCCATACGGTTTAGGAGTTATGGCCCGGACACGGTTTACTATATGGTACTAAGTCAAGGGCAGATAATCCAAAAACCGAAAATGCAAGAGTTGTCTTCCTTTGTTCATGACACATCGTCTCAGTGTGATGAATGCACCTGTGAAGTTTCATGAATATATTCCATACGGTTTAGGAGTTATGGCCCGGATACGGTTTACTATATGGTACTAAGTCAAGGGCAGATAATCCAAAAACCAAACATGAAAGAGTTGTCTTCTTTGTTCATGACACATCTTCTCAGTGTGATGAATGCACCTGTGAAGTTTCATGAATATATTCCATACGGTTTAGGAGTTATGGCCCGGAGACAGTTTACCATATGGTACTAAGTCAAGGGCAGATAATCCAAATACCAAAGATGCAAGATTTGTCTTCCTTATTCATGACACATCGTCTCAGTGTGACGAATGCAATTGTGAAGTTTCTTGAATATATTCCATACGGTTTAGGAGTTATGGCCCGGACACGGTTTACTATATGGTACTAAGTCAAGGGCAGATAATCCAAAAAACCAAAAATGCAAGAGTTGTCTTCCTTGTTCATGACACATCGTCTCAGTGTGATGAATGCACCTGTGAAGGTTCATGAATATATTCCATACGGTTTAGGAGTTATGGCCCGACCACGGTTTACTATATGGTACTTAGTTAAGGGCAGATAATCCAAAAACCAAAAATGCAAGAGTTGTCTTCCTTGTTCATGACACATCGTCTAAGTGTGAAGAATGCACCTGTGAAGTTTCATGAATATATTCCATACGCCTTAGGAGTTATGGCCCGGACACGGTTTACTTTATGGTACTAAGTCAAGGGGAGATACTCCAAAAACCAAAAATGCAAGAGTTGTCTTCCTTGTTCATGACACATCGTCTCAGTTTGATAAATGCACCTGTGAAGTTTCATGAATATATTCCATACGATTTAGGAGTTATGGCCCGGACACGGTTTACTATATGGTACTAAGTCAAGGGCAGATAATCCAAAAACCAGAAAATGCAAGAGTTGTCTTCCTTGTTCATGACACATCGTCTCAGTGTGATGAATGCACCTGTGAAGTTTCATGAATATATTCCATACGGTTTAGGATTTATGGTCCGGACACGGTTTACTATATGGTACTAAGTCAAGGGCAGATAATCCAAAAACCAAAAATGCAAGAGTTGTCTTCCTTGTTCATGACACATCGTCTCAGTGTGATGAATGCACCTGTGAAGTTTCATGAATTTATTTTATACGGTTTAGGAGTTATGGCCCGGACACGGTTTACTATATGGTACTAAGTCAAGGGCAGATGATCCAAAAACCAAAAATGCAAGAGTTGTCTTCCCTGTTCATGACACATCGCCTCAGTGTGATGAATGCACCTGTGAAGTTTGATGAATATATTCCATACGGTTTAGGAGTTATGGCCCCGACACGATGTCGAGACGGACGGACGGACAAACGAACGGACGGACAGGGGTAAAACTTAATGTCCTTCCGCTATTCTCCGAATAGGCGGGGGCATAAAAACCCATCGAGTTTTGACCTTCGAGTGAATTGTAGACTGCTACACAGATGATTTATGAATGTGGTCCGGTAAACTGTATTGACGGTAGTGCTGAGTAGCCCGTGGCCTAGTGGATAAATTCGCTTCGGTGTTTAGTTAAACTTTCGCACAGAAACGATAGCTATGTCACTAGACCATCTCTCACTAAACTGGTATCCTCTATTCTATTGAAATATGCGAAAGGCCAAAGCTATTTAGCTATAGGGTGAGGAAACCAGAACACCGGAAAAAGCTGACTGTATCTCTGATTTTTGCTTTAAAAAACACCTGAGGACCCAAAATAACATAGAAAGAGAAGTCTAAAACCGGAACCACTTTTCCAATCTAAATGGCAAGCCAATAAAATACTACCAAATGTCTTCCTAATTTTAACAGTCGACCAAAATTTACGAACTCAAACCGAGTTATCATGACGTGAACAAGTCCGTGAAATGAAGACCCTCTTATACCCCACTTTATATTATATAGACTGGGGTTTACGGGGGTATACATTGTTTTTCTTATACTTGCTCCAAGACATAGGTTGTGGGTACTCGTTAGAACCGCCTCTTTGAGGCGGTTCTAACGAGCACCTACAACCTATGTTTGCAGTATTTATAAGAAAAATATCGCGGATTTTCATCAGAAAAATGGCCATTTTGGAGATGTGTAAAAATGCACAAATTTGTGTGTTATCGTAATGTGTTGCTAATGCTCATGTTTATCACTGATTTGTACGAAATCCAGGTAACCGTTATTTATAGCCACGCTATTCTTGTCGTGCGTAGAAAGGGTGAAAATCAATACGCAAACACGCCTATACAATAACATTGTAAATTTTGCTGCCAAAAACGAAGGTTTCAAGATGAAAAATTGTGGTATTTTTCTTATTGCTGCTCAAAATATAGATTGTGGATACACGTTAGAACCGCCTCATCGAGGCGGTTCTAACGAGTACCCACAATCAATATTTTAGGATAAAAATAAGAAAAATAAATTTTACCCCTGTGAACCCCAGTTTTACTATATTAGAGTGGGGATCAAGGGGGTCAGAATATTATAGACGTGTTTTCGTGAAGACTAGACTGGACACGTGATGGGTAAGGCAAAGCGCGTAGACCCTGATCAGAGTCTACACGTTTTGCCTAAAACAGTATTTTAAGGGTTAAACGAAGCAGTCTAAGTCACCATTCAGGACAAGTTTTCAAGCCTACATTCAGAGACAATCGACAGTGCTTAGATTTTTCTGAAAAAAAAAAAAAAAACAGTTTATTCTCACGAAATATGCATCAAGACTTAATTTTACCGCTGAGATTCAGAACAAAACAAAGGCCATTTACGAGTCTGTTAGAGACTTTTTGTTGATTTTTCCCCAAATTTTCTCTCATGATAGTTATCATTTGCGTCGCTGCACGTTTTCTTTGTAAACAAATTGCAGCACTTCTGAAGAATGAATTAATTTCCAGCTGTACTTTGGATTAACAAGATTAAGTGATTATTCCTCAGGAACATAAACATCAATTCTCTTGTTTACTCCCAAGTGACGAAACACGGACGAATCTAAAAGTGTTCCGATAGCAAAACATAGGTTGTGGGTGCTCGTTAGAACCCCCCCTCCCCACGTTAAAGATTTTGTTTAACCTTTACCAGGCACTAAGCTAATACCGCAGTCGACAAGTTGTTGATAATTTTTTGTTGTTGTTGTCGTTTTGTTTTTGTTTATTTTTGGTATTTTTTTTTTTTTTGGTGTTTTTTTTTTTTCAGAAAACATCACGAAAACATGCCTATACAATTTTGACCCCCTTGAACCCCACTTTTATATAGTAAAACTGGGGTGAACAAGGGTAAACTTTATTTTTCATATTTCTGCTCAAATCATAGATTGTGGGTACTCGTTAGAACAATCTATGTTTGGAGCAGAAATAAGAAAAATATCAGAATTTTTCATCTGAAAATTTTCATTTTTGGTAGTAAAATTCAATCAATATATTTGAATAGGTGTGTTTTCGTAATGAAGACTTGACATCTCATGGCAATTTGGGAGACAAGCTCATTTTTGTAGAAAAAATAAGAAAAATATTTCAAAATGTCGTCTGCTGGTAAAAACCCTACTTATGCAGAGCGTTAACATGAGGTTGTTGATGACGTCACGCACAAAGAATAACCTTTCTTGCTGGAGACACCCAGGCAGATTTTCAACAGAATGTTAACGTACTTGGAGCATTAATCATGTGCTTGATTAAGGGAAAATTATGTTTAAACAATGATTGTTTCATTTCTTTATACGTAAAGATTAATTTTGATTTAATCGTAAATCCCAAAATCTGTTCATCATTCAAAATAACGACGTTATTTATTTAGTAACAGCGACTTACTGTAAAAGGATGCGATGTGATTCGATTCCTTGCAATACAATACGATGCTATTGCAACGCGATACCACACACACCCAAAACAATAAATTCAACAAATACAATCAGTGACAATACAGTACAATACAATACCTCATGAAAAGTAATCAATGTGTTTCATTATTTGAACGAAAGAATGAATGAATGAATGTGCCCATACGCTGCATAGTACGAGGGTAGGCTGAAAAGTTCTGAGCCTGACCAAGAAGCAGGCTTTGAACAGCCATGAAATTTTGTATTCATTAAATCCAAACATTTATTACTTGATTTGACTCAAATGAGTTCAAGTTAACCTGCAATAACGTAAAAATTCTAGACTTTAAAAATTGATACTAGCACGTTTTTGAGAAAATGGAAAAAATCGGGCATCGAGGTGTCATCAAGTACCTCCATAAAAAGGGGTCAGTTCCTAAGGACATTCATGCTGATATGGTTGCTACATTAGGGGATGATGCTCCTTCGTATGCAACCGTGAAAAGGTGGGCAACAAATTGTTAGATGGGCAAGGACAGCCTTGAAGATGATGACCAGTGTGGACGACCCACATAGGCAACAACTGAGGAAACCATCAGCCAAGTGCACAGGGCCGTGATGGATGACAGGCGTTTAACTGTGAATCTGTTGGCTAATACTGTTGGCATCTCACGTGAACGAATAGAGAACATTCTACACAGTGAATTAGGAATGTCGAAGGTTTCCACCAGATGGGTGCCACGGCTTTTGACGCCAGACCAGACTGAACCTGTCACAAGCCAACTTGGCTATTTTTGAAGCAGAACAAGATTGTTTTCTTGACCGTTTTGTCATTCAGGATGAGTGTTGGGTTCATCACTTTGAGCCAGAGACCAAAAGACAATCCATGAAATGGAAGCACCCTGGCTCACCTCCTCCAAAGAAGGCAAAGGTCGTCTCCTCTGCAGGGAAGGTGATGGCATCAGTGTTCTGGGATGCCATGGGTATAATATGCATAGATTACCTTCAAAAGGGCAGAACAATTACTGGGGAGTATTATGCAGATCTGCTAAAACAATTGCGAAAAGCAATTAAGGCTAAACGGACCGGAAACTTGACAAAAGGGGTCTTGTTCCATCAGGACAATGCGCCTGCTCATAAATCGGTTGTCGCAATGGCTGCTGTGCATGACTGTGGCTTCACACTTGTCGATCACCCTCCGTATTCACCTGATCTAGCTCAATCAGATTATTTCCTGTTTCCAAACATGAAAAAGCACTTAGCTGGGCAGCAATATCGGTCAGACGAGGAGGTGATAGCTGCTGTGGAGGATTTTTTCAGGGATCAAGATGAGACCTTCTATACCACTGGGATCCAAGGACTCCAGCATCGCTGGAGGAAGTGTGTGGACAGAAAGGGAGACTATGTTGAAAAATAAGGCACTTTCAGCATGGACAAACCACCGGATCTTGGTCAGGCTCAGAACTTTTCAGCCTACCCTCGTAATTGGTTACCTGTATGGACACGGATTGTTTTAGGTATGTCAACTTTCTTGGTTATGAGACCCTAGCTAGCCGGGACACGACAAAAACAACTAAGCGGCTGGCCAAGTGTGAGCAGAGTCTTTGCTGCGTTATATATTGGCGCCTGGAGCTAGAGTGGCCGTCCCTGGAGGCCCGTCGTGAGCAGTCCTCTTTAACCTTCTTCTACAAGATACACTCTGATTCAGTGTCTATTGATAAAGATAGGTACTTGACCCCTGTAACACTGTCGACCCAAACAAGGGCATCAAAATTAAACGACTCAGAATATCGTAGATACCAGTCCTATAGTGATGCCCTGAAGAACTCGTTTTTTCCTAGAACTATTCCCCAATGGAATAGTCTTCCCTCCTCTGCGGTGAATGCCAAGTCCGCAGAAGAGTTCAAAGCCCGCACAGTGTAAGATTGGGTCTCAGAGGTATGCGTTTTAGGATACCTCTGTTATGCAGATTGTAAATAGTTTTAAGGACGCATCCAGTGCCTCTCTTTTTTTTTTTTTTTTTTTTTTTCAGCTAAATTCTAAATTTAGCCACCCAATCAACTGAGGTAATGGCCAGATATGACCGACTCAGTATAAGAAGATAGATAGCCTGTTGACCCAAAGCTTTTTACGCATCCAGACCAGAACTAACAATACGATTTCATTAAAAAAAATTTTCCTCGGACCATTAGAGACTGATTAGATCAGATCCGGGTCAAAACTTTTTGCTTGAATTGAAGTTGTTGAAAGAGGTGTGGCCATTTCCAATTTACGTCGATTGCGCCAACAGCTCATGCCAACTTATTTAAGGGGAATAGGATAACCTTCATGGGAGACAACTCCTGCAAAAGTATTTTATCTCAATAAGGGTCAACTCTTAAAGGAAAGAATTTGCTCCTCAGGAAGTTCTGAAAGTTGTCCCCCTTTGAAAAATGGCGAAAAAATCTGCCAGGTGTTCCCATTCCCCTTTAACATTGTCGAAGGCGCAGATTGAGGCGTGATGTGATCCTACGCCTGAAACTACTATACTCGGAGAAAAATTCCGAACATAGGATGGGGTGGGGGTACCCTGCCACATGCAAACCCGGAATCGGACCCGGATCGCAGCGCCAATAAGCGAGGGACAGACTCCTGCGAAATACACGCCACATTTTCGCTGTGGCTCTGACGAGTATGTTCATTTTTTCTCCTGGGTTCACGTGGCTTAAGACGCCTATTTGGCAGCGAGGGGATTTTTTTTTTTTGCACTGACGTAAAGTTTAGATGCGAGATGTCTGCGATAACGTTTCAGCACTCGCCGACTCAAGAATTGTTTATAGAGTGTCTAGACAATCAGAACATAGAGATTTAAAAAGATTTGTTGAATAAAACACAAAACTAAACTATTCCTAGCGGGAGAAACTATGCTTATCTTCAATGAACTTATAAAATATACAGATGGTTTCATGACATTTCCTGAACGAGTTTATTAAGTTCTGTTTAACCAAATATTAGTAAACAGCGTTTTGCTGCAGACGTAATGTCGTATGACGTTTCGCGCCGTAATTTTTGTAACTATTACTTTAATATGATTTTATATTTTTACGTTTCTAAACTATTGTCCCCGCCCATCGGGCCTTTGAGAAATAGATTGGGCTGCGTGATGCTTCCACGCAAACTGAACCCGACCGCACACGAGTACTCGTAAACTGCTTACAAGGTCTAAGCCTGCCCAGGTAAAGTGTTGCGAGTAGGCCCATCCATTCATATAAATATGCTCTATAAGCAAAGAATACACTACAGACTTGAAAAACATAGAATGTGCATGTTTTCTGGGCCAGACTAGCTAGTTTTGGCCAATTAGGCCTCATCAGTGATCCTCAAATATTTTCAAAATTCAACAATGGAATCAATGATCCCAGAGGACAAGAAAATGCAAATTACACTATGATGTAGGACAGGGATACTTTTTACGGCCGTCACACATTCCCAGACACCAGCTGAAGTAACGTTAAATATGTTCTATAAAAGGGTTATCCTTTGGAAGCAGAACTGAAAAACATGGAGTGTGCATGTTTCTGGGCCAGACTAGCTAGTCTCGGTCAATAAGGCCTCATCAGTGATCCTCAAATATTTTCAAAATTCCACAATGGAATGAATGATCCCAAAGGACAAGAAAATACAAACTACAGTATGTAGTTTCATTGGGATGTCATTTCATCTCAATGTCGGGTAAAAGTCCCACAAAATTGTTGGATTAGACTTATTTAAAATATCATGCAAAATGAACATATAAATCTTTCATGCGTTTCCAGGCTGATCTATACTATAATGTTATTAATCAAGTATTTTCGTATTGGCCCAGGTACAGGTCCGAGGTCTGCTGCATTGGCCCGAGGCCGAAGGCCGAGGGCTAATGCAGCTGACCGAGGACCTGTAACTGGGTCAGTGCGAAATTACTTGATCAATGACAATTTTATTAATTGAAACAATTAAAAAATCTTGATTATTGATTTTTTTGACCTCACTTGACCTCAGTTAATATTGGTTGACCTGGTGTTAATACGGATGACCTCAGCAAATACAGGATAGTCAATTAATAAAACTTGTTATTAATTGACTATCCTATATTGATCGGAGGTCATCCGTATTAACACCAGGTCAACCAATATTAACTGAGGTCAAGTGAGGTCAAAAATCAATAATCATGTTTTTTTAATTGTGTCAATTAATAAAATTGCCATTAATCAGGTAATTTCGTATTGAACCAGTTACAGGTCCTCGGGCCACTGCGGCAAACCTCGGACCTGTACCTGGGCCAATACGAAATTACTTGATTAATAACATTATAATATTTCAAATTTCTCTCAGGGATACACAGTAAAGCTTGATATATCCAACTATCCCACTACACTAACAAAATATAGAGACTGACTTATGATGCGCATGGAATAAATGTTTCTGTATATATTGTTGCATTTGGTGCCATACAACTTTCTTAGAAAAGTCAGAATAACATGAGATCGTTTTAGTACAGGTGTATCAAGTTTTTAACCTCCTCTGGATTCCGCCCGATTTTAGCTCGGCTGTTTTCGAAGAAAACGACGAGGTATTGTCACAGCTCTGGCGTCGTCTGCGTCGTCGTGCAAAAACTTGGACATTTTGTAATATCTCAGTCACTACTGAACATATTTACTTGAAACTCGGACTAGTTGTTCATTATGAAAAGGGGAACACATACCAATAGGTGAGGTAACCCTCAAAATATTTTTGGCACAGTTATGCCCCTTTTTCGACTTAGAACTTTTGTTTTCTAAAAGAAACTGCAGCCGAGCGTTGGCACCCGCATGCGGTGCTCTTGTTTTTTCACAATTAGATTTTTGCGACTCGAACATTTGATTGACCTAACTATTTAAGGTCACTAATATAGTTGAATATTACACGGAACAATTCTAACACGAGATGCTTACATGATCTATTAATAGAAATGTGTATTTTTCTTGCAGTTCAGCAAAAAAAAAAAAAAAAAAAAAAAAGGATTTGCAAATAAAAATCGGAGATGAGTTCCTTTAAGAGCAATGAAAACATTCATAAG
Source organism: Lucinisca nassula (assembly GCA_963580285.1). Taxonomy (NCBI): domain Eukaryota; kingdom Metazoa; phylum Mollusca; class Bivalvia; order Lucinida; family Lucinidae; genus Lucinisca; species Lucinisca nassula. The sequence continues at coordinate 146,938,020 of OY757016.1, read as the reverse complement.
AAAGAAGATGGGTCATACTACGTAGTTTCGGCTAATAAAGCCTCATCAGTGACCCTGTAATGATCCGGCAAAGAAAGCCAGAGGAAACAAACTGCAATTTTGCGTATTTCGAATAGGCAGTCGATTCAAAGACTGATATAAATCAAAATAGGGTCCAAATAATTAAAAACCTGTCTAGAATATGAGTCTAAACTAAAAATTATTTTTGGTTTCTCAGAATATTCACGCTAATCTCAAAGGACCAAAAGTAAAATATAAACTGCACTATGGTTGATGTACGGGGAGACGTTTTACGGCCGCCACACGGCACAACACCAGCTGCAGTGAAGGCAAATAAAAATCAAAAATGAGTTCCTTTAAGAGCAATGAAAACATTCATAAGAAAGAAGTATGGTCATACTACGTAGTTTCGGCTAATAAAGCCTCATGAGTGACCCTGTAATGATCCGGCAAAGAAAGCCAGAGGAAACAAACTGCAATTTTGCGAATTTCGAATAGGCAGTCGATTCAAAGACTGATATAAATCAAAATAGGGTCCAAATAATTAAAAACCTGTCTAGAATATGAGTCTAAACCAAAAATTTATTTCTGATTTCTCAGAATATTCACGCTTATCTCAAAGGACCAAAAGTAAAATATAAACTGCACTATGGTTGATGTACATTTAAAGTTTTTTCATATTCACTTTGTGAAAAGAAAGAGAAAAAAGATTGGTTCTGATTATTTTGGATACAATATTAAAAGATCATTTGACCGCTATTATGAGGGTGCCGCGCGTAAGGATTACTAGTGGACTCAGTACCATTGGTGTTTTTGTAGGGGAAGTTGTGTTTCAAACTTGCCAACTTGTACATTTTGCCGTGCCCTGACTTTGGAAAAAAATATGCTAACTGTAGCACTTTAGTCAAAAATAAATACCTAGCTTTCCACATAATATCGTTTTATTATGTTTCTTGTAATATTTTGTAGTAAAGTCTGTAACAGTTAACTTGAAGGGCCAGACAACAGTTCACGATTCACTTATAGTATGCCGGGTAAATGGCATTTTTCTAAAAATGGTAAATTGCGGGTTCATCACGAAAAAAAACCTTTATAATTTTGATCCCCTTGAACCCCACTTTTAGATAGTAAAACTTGGGTTTACAGGGTATACCTTCTTTTTCTTATTTCTGCTCTACAATATAGATGAGGCTGTTCTCACGAGTACCCACATTCTATATTTTGAGCAGAAATAAGAACAATATCACTATTTTCATCTTAAAATTTCCATTTTTTCTGCGATAAAGTTTACAATGTATTCGTATAGGCGTGTTTAGGCAATGTGAAAAATAAACCTTATTTTCTTGATATAAAAACGGATAAAGATGGAATTTTATTTTAGTATTCTTTATGTTGGTTGGCGCCTAATGCTCCGTCTTCGGTCGGGCCACACGGAGTCTAACTGTTGGTTTTTCTTTGCTTCGACAATTCTGTTGTTGTATGCTGTCGAGTCCTCAACCTTGTTTCATCTCTGTAGTTTTTTGATTTGTATGCTCTCGGAGATGTTACACTGATGAGTTAGGAAGACTTCATGCGGACTAAACAAAATAAGTGTATACCGCGACAGAGGTAAGGGCGAGGATTATGGCCATGTAAAATCGATTTAAGCCCCGCAGTGGAATTCTTTCCACTGACCGTTCCAAGGCGGTTCTTCTGTGGCGGTTTATTTATGATGTTGTTTGTTTATTACTGTGTTGATCACTTGTGTCTTTTTATTTTGGATGACCATTTTGTGGGAAAGTTACTATCCTTATGGCCTTCCTTTGTTTAGGTTTCCATTATGGTCTGGTCGCTTCATGTTTGTGTTTCTTTCCCTTTGGTGTCTTTGATGGGTGGAGTAAGTTACTTGTATCGATTCCTGAGGTTTGGTTTACTTCTACTGTTCATCGTGTTTCATCTCACGGTTGTTTCATCTCTGTGGTTGTTTGATTATTTGTGTTCACGGAGATGTTGCACTGATGAGTTAGGAGGTCCTCACGCGGACTGAACAAATTATTTGTCTAAATCGCGACCGAATTAAGGGCGAGGATTGTGGCCACGTCAAATCGATTTAAGCCCCCCAGTGGAATTCCTTTCCGCTGACCGTTCTGTCGCGGTTTATTTTTGTTATGGTTTGTCTTTGGGTGTTTGTGTCGCTTATGTTATTTTATTTTGGATAGCCTATTGGCGATTTTGTGGGACAGTAACTGTCCTTTTGGGTTTCAGCTGTTGGTGTTTCCATTGGTTTCATGTTTGTGTGTCTCTCCCTTTGGTGTCTCTGATGGGAGCTGTGGGTTGATTGTATCGATTCCTGATCATTGCCTCCACTTCTATTCTGCAAGGTGTTATGCATAAGAATTTATTTTTCTGATTCCCACTTTCACCTCACTGGGTGACCTAATAACATCATGTTTATTCTTCTTAAAGAACTTTCTGGAAAGAAATGAGTCTTAGTTTAATTGTATTTGGTAAACAATTTGTTTACGAGGAAAGTACTTTAGAATCTTCATGAAAGTTCGGGGTGGCATTATTTTTAGAAAATTACCTAATCTTATTCCACAGCCCTCTGGAATGTTCTAGAGAAATCTTAGGGTCTATAAAAGAGCTTGATTTTTTCTCTTGGAGTCAGCCGTGTGGCGGCCGTAAAACGTCTCCCCGTACATCAACAATAGTGCAGTTTATATTTTACTTTTTGTCCTTTGAGATCAGCGTGAATATTCTGAGAAATCAGAAATAAATTATTGGTTTAGACTCATATTCTAAACAGGTTTTTAATTATTTGGACCCCATTTTGATTTATATCAGTCTTTGTAGTATGTTTCCTCTGGTTTTCTTTGCCGGATCATTACAGGGTCACTGATGAGGCTTTATTAGCCGAAACTACGTAGTATGACCCATCTTCTTTCTTATGAATGTTTTCATTGCTCTTAAAGGAACTCATTATTGATTTTTATTTGCAGTTTAAAGTTTGGGTTTTTCTAAATTCTGTGTTGGATTGTTAAAGGATATTATATTTAATTTCTGACTGTGAATTCTGTGGGATCAAGGAAAATACATTCTTTCAAAAATATTTCATAACAGAGCTAAGTACATTTAATTTTCTTACTTCTACAGGTTAACAATAGTTTGCAAATATATTTTGTTAAATTTTTTCCATAAGGCGTGTTTGCTTTTCTTTCTGCTACGCCTGGCTCGTAACAAAGGGCATTACTTGTTGCAAATGAAATTAGATAAAACTAGCCAAAATCGTTTGTTGGAATGTACATGATCCCATGATCTTCTTCATCTACTGGCTAAGCGACTTGAGTTGTATCTGTCAAGCTGTATGGAATAGGACATGTTTTATTCCAAAATGAGTTGGATCCATCTCCAAAACATTCTGTAACAAAGATTTAGTGTGGGTTACATGACCTGTCATGGAGCATCTTTCATATACGAGGGGAGTTCAATAATTTCGTAGAACTTGGTATTTTTCTATACAATTCAAGATTTCTTTTTCATTTTTGTGCAGTGTAAACCTTTGTCAGTTGAATGATAACAGCCGTTCAGTTGACACATACATTTTAGCTCTTACTTTTTGTTAAAACCTGTACCCATAGGCAAAATTGGGAAAAAGAAGTGAAGGCAATGATCAGGAATCGATACAATTAACCCATAGCTCTCGTTAGAGACACCAAGGGAAAGAAGCACAAACATATAACAACTAGACCCTAATGGAAACATCAATAGCGGAAAGCCAAAAGGACAGTTACTTTACCACACAATGGCCAATAGGCTATTAAAAACAAAATAATATAAGCGATACACACACTCACATACAAACCATAACAAAAATAAACCGCGACAGAACAACCGCCTAGGAACGGTCGGTGAAACTAATTCCACTGGGGAGGGGCGTTAATCGATTTTACGTGGCCACACTCCTCGCCATAACCTCTGTCGCGATTTAGACAAATAATTTGTTCAGTCCGCATGATGGCCTCCTAACGCATCAGTGTAATATCTCCGTGAACACATAAATCAATCAACCACAGAGATGAAACAGCGGTGAGTACTCGACAGCAAGAAACCACTGAAATGCTGGAGCAAAAGAGACCAACAGTTAGACTCCGATGGGACCAACCATTTGCACAGCATCAGGCACCAACCAACATTACATAAAGTTAGATTCGCTCTAATTCTCAGAAAGTCTTTACGCTGGAACCGTCATAGAATCTGAGGCCGCCTGTCCCACCGGCGTGCACTTAAAGAGGGAAGCAAAGTTGTCAACCGTGATTGGGTTAACTACCATGCATACAGTCTGTCGTGTAACATGTTGTATCCAATCTTTTTATATCGAAGAATGATTTTACGAAACTGGGTACTAACGTCATTGCAATTATATATTTTTCTGAACTTATATACTAAGTCACCATAAAATTCGGGTTCCGATAAACCTTTGTTGCAGAAGAGATTTAAGTCAAACATTGAATTTTGAAATTAAATGGGAATGACGTCTTTAAAACTTTGAAAAGGCTTTGCGTAGTTTATGATACCGATAACCCTGATTAAGAAGTTGGGCAGTGAGTGTTGAAGTCAGTTACATGACTAGACACTCTGGAATATCGAATTAATTGCGAAATATAAACACCACAGGATGCCGCACGAGAAACATCACCAACCAAGAAAGGACAATTTACAGTCTCAAAATCAACGCGTTTATCATAAATTTTGCAAGAAACAAATCCATCTACAATAGATAGGTTTAAATCCAAAAACGGGGCCTCGGTATCAGAAGAACTTGCTTTATTTAACTGAAGTTCCTGGGAGGGGGGGGGGGGGGGTTGGGGGGAGGGTAAATTTGACTGATCAAACCCTCGAAATAGGTATTGACAATGTTTAATAAATCATCCAAACTAGATGTCGAACTAAAGGCTTCAATGATTTCAAATTCAAAATATTGAGTTCAGAGCAGTCATAAAGTTCCTCACTAAGGAGGGTACAAAGGCCAACGAAATCCATCATCGCATGGCTGATGTGTATGCTGATACTAGCCCAACGTATTCCACAGTGGCAAAGTGGTCAGCAGAATTTAAACGAGGGCGAGAATCCTAGAAGATGACCCAAGGCCAGGTCGCCCTGCTGATGCCATCAGCCAGGAGATGATCGACCGTGTTGAGAGACTTGTGCTAAACGATCGCCGAATCAAAGTTGCCGAACTTGCTTCAGAATGTGGTTGGAAGTGTTTCCATTATAGTCCATGCACATTTAGGCATGTCAAGCGTATCTGCCAGGTGGGTACCCAGAAACATGAACATGCAAGATCGTCAGCAAAGGGTGGAGTCAAGTCAAGAACTTCTGGAAGTGTACAATGCCAATCCAGAAGACTTTATAACTCTTCTTGTAACTGGAGATGAGACTTGGCTTAACCACTGGGACCCAAATACTAAGAAAGAGTCCATGCAATGGAAGCGTCCTGGCACACCTCCACTTAAAAAATTTCGTACCAAACCATCAGCCGGCAAGGTAATGACCACGGTGTTTTTGGACTCCAAAGGGATTATATTGATATATTACAAACAAGAAGTGGAGGCAATGCTCAGGAATCGATACAATCAACCCACATCTCTCATCAGAGACACCAAAGGGAAAGAACCACAAACATGAAACAACAGACCCTAATTGAGACATCAATAGCGGAAAGCCAAAAGGACAGTTACTGTCCCACAAAATCACCAATAGGCTATCCAAAATAAAATAATATAAGCGACACAAACACCCAAAGACAAACCACAACAAAAATAAACAATGACAGAAGAACCGCCTTGGAACGGTCAGCGGAAACGAATTCCACCGGGGAGGCTTAAATCGATTTTACGTGGCCACAATCCTCGCCCTTACTTCCGTCGCGATTTAGACAAAAAATTGGTTCAGTCCGCATGCAGGCCTCCCAACTCATCAGTGCAACAACTCATCAGTACACGCCTGTTGATACTTCAATAACAGGAGAATATTATGCCAATGCCATTAAACAATTAAGGGTTGCTATTGAAGACAAACGAAGGGAAAGCTAGCTATAGTCCAGACCTGGCCCCAAGTGATTATTATCTGTTTCGAACTTTGAAGTCCCGCTTGCATGGAACGAGATTTCGGGACGATGTTGAGCTCAAGGCTGCTACAGAGGCTTGGTTTGAGCGATGACAATGTCGGCTCTATATAGATGGAAAAGCCAAAAGGATGTCTGGGCCGCAAAAATGGACTTACCAAAAGGGGCCGGTTTTGTTGCCGCTGGACGGACAATAAAGTAATCCTCTCAAAATATCGTGCCGCGCGATGAGTTTTAAAATGAGTAAAGCCGTTGTTGAAAAAAATGGTAGGTGCTGCATACATGTGCGTGCATATGTGCTTCATACATAGATACATAAATAGTGTTGACAGATATACTTATATTAAACAACATAAAACAAAATATATACACTTATGCATGGATAATTCTCACCTATCACAGATCTAACACATACATACACACATATAGAAGCTTCCGGGGTGCAGTGGTTGCGCTGTTCGCCTTGTGGTCCGGGGGTCCAGGGGTCGATCCCGGGCTTCTTCTGAATTTCGGATGAGTCTTTATACCGAAGTCACGTCTCCGTATGACCTTAGCTGTTGGTGGGGCGTAGGACTCAAGCACTCACTTATACACACATACATCGCCCCCGCCCTTCGGGGTTTGGGGGACTTCCACGCAGAGCTGGAGTCGACCGCTTATGGGCACTGGTAAATAGCTTAGAGGCTCTAAGCATGCCTAGGAGTCGGCGCGGGTTAAAAACGTCTGTACATATGGCTCATATTGGTTTCGTTGAGAGGCAGGGCTTGAGATGTCATTTCATCTGAATATCGGGTAAAGTGTCACAGAAGTGGAAACAACGTCCCCAAAAACATTTTTGTCAAACCAGGAAAACAAAATTACTGCCAACCTTGGTACTCGTACACCACAAATAAAACATATCACTCATTTTGATATTTAAATCATTGCATGCGGGAAACCCCTAAAGGGTACCTTGGCAAACAGTGCAGGCCCACATCGGACGCTGTACTATTTGCTAACAGAAGTTTCCGTCAAAAATAGAATAAAAATGGAAAAAATAGGCATGCCACCCCTTATATGACAAATGCACTTGTTCAACATATAGCAATGGAAGAGTCCACCAGTATACAATGTGTTAAGCCAACGCATGAGAAAATGATAATTATCGCATAGTCGACTAGCGAAGGCTCTGGTGAGGCCTCACCAGAATCTTTGCTGCTCGCAGTGCTATAGAGGACACCTTGAGTTAGCTTCCAAATATTAGAAGACACGAGTCTAGTTATATTAGTTGAGTGTGCACACGCATTCGGGAATTGTAAGGGCTCTTTTGTAATGTGACTGCTCATTCACAAGTAGTAAACCTCATAATCGGAGCCAGCCACTCGCTCCGATAAGCAAATGTTATGTACGTCTTCCGGAGAACGTGTGGCTCTGAATACATCGGCTTCAAATGGCAAACAAAAAACGAAGTTTTATCATACATTGTATGTGTCTGTTTTTGTGAGGTAACTTTTCTAAAATAGGAGAATGTCATGTTGTTTTTTTAGTCCTTTAACTTGTTTTCGAACTAATTGAAAGTTTGTAAATGTGTATAAATGTGTCTGAATCACTTGTGGCCTGAGGTGACGGGTAGTCATTCAACAGATCAAAGAAGGAACATCAACGCTAATTCCGGTTGATTTTTCTATCAAATCCGTATGTGCCTGGAACGTTTTGCATTATTTACATGTGAACTAGTTGTCTGATCTGCCCCATTTCTCGAAAAATAAAATTTGACAACAATATAACGAAAATGGTAGGTAATTCAAGCATGGCTCCGATGGTGTAGTGCGGCTCTGAATATATCGGATCGACTCTGGTGTCGGAGGGCGGGCGGGCGTGTGTTTGCAAACTCTTGACGCTTTTTTTTATTTCGAAACGTTTCTTAATTTTTATACAAAGTTTTGAGAGGGTGACACCTATATCAATTACAGCCATTTAAATAAGTGACCCGCCATAAAACATTTACTATTTTATAAATATAATATTCAGTTATTTTACAATAATACGCATATGTACAAATGGCATTACGTATACTGTAGCAGGATGTTATAAAACGGATAAGCTGCAAGAGCTAGGTTATAAGATAAAATGCAGTTTAAAACTCCATATAATCGTGCTTAAACTAAAATAGGACAATTTTAAAATCATGTCGAAGCCATAAAATAGGAGTATTTACTTTCTGATGACTCTTTATGTTTAATAATTGTGGAGCGCTGTGGTGCAGTGGTAAAGCATCGGATTTGAGATCGAGAGGTAGCCGGTTCGATCCTCGCAAGCACCACGTGTTGTTTCCTTGATCAAGAAACTTTATCCACATTGCTTAGTACTGGTTCCTACCCAGGAAAAGAGGGCCACATGGAAGATACCAGTACTAAATGCGTTACCCTCTATAAATAAGGTCGATTATTATTTTATTATTATTATTATTAAAGATCAGACAAACAGTTCACACGTAAAAAGTGCAAAATATTTCAAGCACATACGGTTTTGATGGAAGAATCAACCGAGTTCAGCGTCGATGTTTAAGGTTATGGTCTTCTATTTACATTTCCATAAGCTTACATGTTAATATTTGACCCTGTACCTGATTAATCTGCATTTCAAATTGATTTTCTTACCCCAAAACATGGTAAACAAACTGCCAACTACAAAATTATACAAAAAAAACAAGGGTGTCATGTGGCAATTTCAAGCATTCTAACTGTCTAAGGGAGGTAACCCTGCCTCAAAGTGAAAATTCAGTCTTGGAAATTCAGAGACACCACATGTACAATTATTATCACAACAGAAATTCAGGAGACAGTTCACTTTGTTTTCTTTATGTGTTTAATGCACATATAATACCCTGCAAGAAAAAAAATAACAGCTAAGTATTTCTCATCAGTTTCATAATTATATCCAATCAAATGTGACTATTGTCTCATACATGGCTAAAAGCTGGGTCCACAACCTCCTTTTCCAGGCTCATAACCTTAAACCAAACCTTATTTTCCTTATAATCCATCAAAAGAATTGCCAAATAGAAATTTAGATCATATATAATAATGTAGTCATGCATACTAAATGTTCAGTGACAAAGAATTTTTCAAGTTTGCAAAAAAGTTATCGCCTTCAGATTTTACGATGAAAGCCGAACAAACCATATTTTGTGAAAAAGCGCAAAGTTTACCTCTTTCTGGACTGGAACCCAGAGACCGGCTTGCATCAGTGGTTCTTCTCATGTGTCTTTGGAATACTTCAGTCCTAAAATGCACTAAATTATGCCTAAATAGCACACCTATGTAGAAGTTATGGTTGTTCCTACACCTATACCCCCTACTTTAAGTAAAAAAAAGGCATTTTGAGGATATTTTGAAGACAAAACATTGATGAAAATGGTCATAAATGCCTTAATGCCATAAGAAACAGCTGAAAATATCTGTTCAGATCCAGTAACATGAATATAACCAATTAGAACTTATAACAGATGAGAAAACTTGTCGCGATATTGCAGCGGGCTGTTCGGAGAAATAATTTTTGAAATTTTGCTTTGGACCAAGCCTGATGCCATATATTCCAGATGGAGTAGATTCTTTTACTTATGTTATGTTCATACACCTACTGCAAGACTCTTTTCCAAACAGACAAATGACAACACTGATTAACATGGCTTTAGAGCAAAGCAACCCCTACCCCCTCCCCCCCCCCCTCCATTTACATGGATCAGAAGCACAAAGTTGATCAAATCGCCCAGTTAGACCTAAATTAGCACTAAAGTTACAAATTTTACAGTTTTTGTAGCAAAATACATGTCAGGAAGATCCAGTTTATGACACAGAATTACATAGAACCTTCAAATTTGTGAAAATATTATGTAATGACCAAAAACATGACAGAGGTGATGATTTTCTACTTTCGGTTTAGGTTATGGTCTTCTATTTACATTTCCATAAGCTTACATGTTAATATTTGACCCTGTACCTGATTAATCTGCATTTCAAATTGATTTTCTTACCCCAAAACATGGTAAACAAACTGCCAACTACAAAATTATACAAAAAAACAAGGGTGTCATGTGGCAATTTCAAGCATTCTAACTGTCTAAGGGAGGTAACCCTGCCTCAAAGTGAAAATTCAGTCTTGGAAATTCAGAGACACCACATGTACAATTATTATCACAACAGAAATTCAGGAGACAGTTCACTTTGTTTTCTTTATGTGTTTAATGCACATATAATACCCTGCAAGAAAAAAAATAACAGCTAAGTATTTCTCATCAGTTTCATAATTATATCCAATCAAATGTGACTATTGTCTCATGCATGGCTAAAAGCTGGGTCCACAACCTCCTTTTCCAGGCTCATAACCTTAATTGGCGTAAATACGGTGATTGATAAACCTACTTTAGTTGTTTGTCATTTCAAGCCGATATATTCAGAGCCGTACATGATCCGGAAGGCGTACACAACATTTGCTTATCGGAGCCAAAGGCGCCGATTATGATGTTTACAACACGTGTCATTTGTAGTAATGCAATTGTATGCTTTACGATACCTTTTCCGTGCGCTAAGTCTTTCATATACTAGAACTAGCATTTTTCACATGAAATGTTTTGTTATTTTTCTTTTTTTCAAGTCCAAGTGCTTCTTGAGGCGTTTCTATCCAGTACCCACTATCTAATTTTTTTCAGCAGTAAGAAGGAAGATAATGTATGACCATTTAAACAATACTTTTCTCTATGTAAAGCTGGGTTTACAGGGGTGTTCCTTTTACGGACTTGTTAACCAGATGAAAGTTATAATTCTGTTTCACTAATGCTGTTCTAACCAATACCCACTTTTTCTCCACCCACTTTTATTTCGGCGCGATACAGCGTAAAACACCAATCAATCAATTTAAAGATTACCAAAAAATTTGAAATAAAAAGATAAACCTAACGAATGACCTGATAAGCTCAATCTCTTTTTCAATAAAGTTGGATATTACATGGACCCCATAGTTTTTGTTGTTGTACGTCATTTTCTCGCGAGACAGCTATTATAAGATCATCAAGACTAGTGTTATTTCTCGAATGAAAAGTTGTAAAAACTTTTGTTGATTGATTATGTGAAACGAGTTTGTTAACGTTGGAACAAAAAAGACTGGCTTGGTTCCATTTAACTGGGCATGCTTTCTCCACCGCCCGGTTTTCTCGTCAAGGGCTTAGGGGAGGCTACGGCTCAGTGATATTTTATTGGCATTATCAGAAACGTATGACGCACGTCAAGCAAAAGCGTATCTTCGAAGAGGTGCTGATTTTTGCATTACGAAAACACTGTGACGCCTATACTAATACAGTGTAAAAACGAAAATTTTAGGATGAAAAATTGTGGTATTTTCCTTATATCTGCTCAAAATACAGATTGCAGGTACTCGTTAGAACCGCCTCGATGAGGTTCTAACGAGTACCCACAATCTATATTTTAGAGCAGAAATAAGAAAAATAAGGTTTACCCCTGTAAACCCCAGTTTTACTATATAAAAGTGGGGTTTAAGGGGGTCAAAATTATATAGGCGTTTTTTCGTGATGTGTGATTGACTTGACGTTTAATGTCCCCTTCAACACTATTTAGGTCATTTCTGGAATCGTTGCTTCCGATTTTGTGGGACTTTTACTCGACATTTAGACTTAATAACATCTCAAACCCTGCTGTCCAATGAAACTAATAACGTTTATATGTATGGATGGTCCGACTCGCACCACTTTGACTGCACAGGCTTAGACCTCCTAAGCGGTTTACCAGTACCATCACGAAAACACGCCTATAAAATTCTGATCCCTCAACCCCACTTTTATACAGTGAAACAGGGGTTACACGGATAAATCTTATTTTTCTTTTTTCCTGCTCAGATGCATAGATTGTGGGTACTCGTTAGAACCGCCGCATCGAGGCGCTTCTAACGGGTGCCCACAATCTGTGTTTTCAGCAAAACTATAAAAAAATATCAGAATTTTTCATCAGCTTTTTTTACAGTAAAATTTTCAATATATTTAGTTAGGCGTGTTCTCATTGTGATAACAATAAAGAAGACTGTTTTTTTCTTCTGTCAGACTGAAAAAAAAAACTTGGTGACAATGACTAGACATAAAGCGGACAACAATAAAAATAAAAAAGCAGATCTGACTGTACGGATGGACGGAATAATATGAGTTGAACATTTTGATTGGTTTTCATATGGGCTGGCTTACTTGTTGCGGCAACATAAGGGCGAAAACCGCAAAACCATATTACAAAAACACACATTGGCACTGGCTATTTACTTATACCACAATGCCGTATCCACCTGAGAGAAATAACGAAGCCAGCCAATTTCGAAAGGCTACTTATCCTATAGGCGGACAGCCAAGAATCTAACGACCACAGAATGTATGATGCACAGGATTGCTAGAATCTTCACTGTTCGAATGCGTGTAATGTAATCATAGGTCAAGCTTCAGACGAAGATCAGATTCTGTTCAGTTGATGGGCATGGGTGTTAATATTTGGAAAGAACCAAGGCGCCATCTCTCCTGAGAGTCCATAATTACGCGCATTAATGATATTATGAGCTGCACTTTCTTTGTTGTCGGCTTATGCTTTCACGTTTATTATGTGACATAATATCGTATTCATCCTAAAACTCTGCAGCCTTAATGCACAACAGTTATTTAGCCGTGTCAACAGAATACTGAAATGATCTAAAGTACGAAAACACCGGTTCGTCTATGTTTGCGCGAGCAGCACAGACTCGGACGAGACGTCAAGGCGCAGAATGTCTTTGTCTCCGCTTTTCGCACTACAGGTTGTGTACTAAAGGTTGTTCCCTGACAAAATGATTCACCAAACCCATTGTTGTGTACTCTCAGTACATTTGTTCTCGCTTGATTAAATCAGCTCGTGCTCAGGCACTGGCCAAACAGCTGGAAAAATGATGGACATGAGTGCATGGCATCTACTGTTTTCTCCATCATTGCTTGTGATAGTGAAATAATTCGGAATAACACACACACGCGACATTTAGATAACATATACCATTCCGTGTGCTAAAATTGTGTACCTGTTGGAGTAGAATTTTTAGATCTTTTTTTTTTTTTTATTATATATTTTTCTGATTTCTTGTCGAAACATAGACTGTGGGTGCTCGTTATAGCTGCCTCACTGGGGTTTACAGAGGTGTTCAGTGAACGGACCTGCTCATGTGGTGAATGTAAGGGTGTTAACTCTCATGATTTCTAGAACTGAAAAAAGGTGAAAACATGAAAAGTGATAGTTTCTTGTTTTTGCTTCATTCCACACACAAATTGGGCGTGCTCGTTTGTGGGACATATAGTTTTAGTTTATGAGCAGGAATACGAAATATGAGTGTCTTGCCTTGAAAACGCCATGCACTTCGTCTGTTTACTGGGTGCTTTCTTGAAAAAATATCTTGCAATGTATTTACAAAGAACGTTTTGGGGAAATCCTTTAAATTAACCCATAATTATCTAGCGTCGGAAACAATGGACATTGACAGTGTAGCCCCTGATCAGACGCTGCAGAACGCGGCGTCTGATCAGTGTCTACACTGTTTTCTTATAATTTAAGAAATGTGTTACCAACTTAAACAAACCCGATGCCCCTACATTAATTGGAAATGGTTTTGTCAGGATTCTGTCTGTCATACATGGGTTGTGCTTGGTGCATTAGACCGCAGTTAGGTTCAATTTTACGACGCAGAATTCCGACGTCAGATTTTTGGTGCATGGCGATGATAAAACATGTTAAAAGGCATTGAGTGATCTGTATCTCGCACACTTGAAAACCACTCCGATATTTCTGTGTTCATTACAAATCAAGGAATTTTCAAGCGGTGTGTATTTTAGAATTAAACAAAATCGCACTTGTTCCTGGAATCTGATAGTACAAGTAGCTTTCCCAGTTGGTAAACAGCGGGCAGTCTCTGGGCCGAGGTTTAAAAAAAGGAGGTTTTATGTATTTAGCGTCTGAAGAGACACCGTGTAGTCAGAATGTCAACGCAAAACTTTCAAGGATTTTTAAAATTTGTTAAAATTGACTCAGCTTCTGAAGCCTGTGAATTCAAGAAAAATAGTTCTTCTTGTTACTGATATTTACAAAAAGTTACCGACAGTTTGGTTCCTTTGCTAGACATAATTCTTTATCCATCATCTCAAACGCATCTGGTTCATTGACTCGTTTCACGTGGAAATACAGAAAAATAAAAATAGTTTCGAAATTTAAATGTTTTTGAAATATCAAGTGGATGTCTGTTAATGTGCTCGGGTATCTCAGTGCAAAATTCATTCCCGGATAGGATGTTGTATATTTTCTATGTGATATAATTCTCATTGCTTTGATTACGTAGAAAATAATGTAAGCGTCTTTGAATAGGAATTTGATGTCATTAAGAAAACATGCCCTTTCAAATTTATTGAAATTTTACCAAAAAAACACAAAAAAAAAACAAAACAAAAAAAAAAAAAAAAAAAAACAACAAAAACAAAAAAAACCCTGACAATTTTCAGTTAAAAATTCTTACATTTTTCATATTTCTGTTAAAACATAGATTGTGGGAGCTCGTTAGAACCACCTGAATCTCACAATCTATGATTTTGAGCAGAAATAAGAAAAATATAATGGTTACCTATGTAAACCGCAGTTTGACTACATAAAAGTGGGGTTTAACGGGTCAAAATAATATAGGCTTGTTTTCATGGTGTGGAACTCTATGTTTGGAGTTTGTGAAACAGATGGCTCGTAGATTTTCAAAATATCAGTTTTATGACACAGTGGTTAAATAGTGGACGTTTGCAACATGTAATATTTTGAAATATAAAAAAAAAGCTTCTGATACTATTCCATTAAAATGATGCGGTTTCCATGGCAACTGGTTGGTGTGTTGCTGTTGACAGCCATCGAGACATTCTGTGATATTAATGAAGTCATGAGACAGGTAGGTGTCAACTAGGTTTTACCTCTATATAATATTGACCACCTTTTAACCCGTGTAAATTTCATCAAGGAAAAAAACCAGCAGGCACACGTCGCTATGGCAACGTCAAATCAACTTCGGTGCAACATCATGACGTTGCACCGACGTAGATGTGACGTTGCATATAGACCATGACGTTGTAAATACATTGATGAGACGTCACAATTACGTCATGTGCCTGCTGGGATATGGGGATACAATAGTTAACATTATTTTTTTTGTCCTATTCGTCCTTCATTATGACATCCGTGTGCTAAAATGACGTATTTCTTATCTCAGGAATGACTTTTATTTTTATTATTTCCAGTCAAATCATAGACTGTGGGGGCTCGTTAGAACCGCTTCCTTGAGGTAGTTCTAACGAGTACCCACATTCTATAATTTTGAGCAAACATAAGGAAAATAATATATACTCCTCTTAACCCCACTTTATTCCGTATAAAGTGGGAATTCGGGGGATTTTCAACACACGGACTCGTTAAACCTGATGCAAATCTTCGACAGAACCACCTCAGTTCGGTGGTTCTAAAATTCCCAAAATTTATGTGCAGACAAGAAATAACAATCCATATATAATTTTTATCCCGTCCGTCCGTTCGACCGTCTGCCTCTGTCGCTCAGTCCGTCTATTCGTCCGTACGTCCGTCCTCAATATCACACCATTGCTCCTACTAGACCATTTCAGCCCGAAACTTTCATAGGTGATAGCCTTATATATTTTGATGTGACCCCATTTACGAGTGTCATATAACTCCTAGACGTTTTGATCTAGAATCTTGAAACTGTCACAAGTTATAGACTTTGAACTTTGGCGTGACACTCATAGCAAAAACTCCATTTTGTACATAGTCAATACGAAAACATACCTATACAAAAGCATTGTAACCTTTATCGCCGAAAAATGAAAAATTTAAGATGAAAAATTGTGATATTTTCTTTTTTCTGCTCAAAATCTATATTGTGGGCAATCGTTGGAACCGCCTCATCGAGGCGGTTCTAACGAGTATCCACAATCTATATTTTAAAGCAGAAATAAGAAAAATAAAGTTTACCCCTGCAAACTCCAGTTTAACTATATAAAAGTGTGGTTCGAGGGTGTCAAACTTATATTGGCGTGTTTTCGTGATGCATGTCGCATATCAAATCAAAGGTAATGAAGCGTGCAACTCTTGCTTCCCTTGAGTTTACCTTGTGATAGGGATAGTAATTCTTATCTTACCGAGGGTATCCTACCCAGAAAAGGATAATGGTCGAGAGCTCTCTCGCGTTTGATATGCACTGGTTGTATAGGACGTCATGTACACCGTCATTAGACGTCACTAAATGCCAATGTTATAGCATCACACTATGGACGTCGGAAATCGAAGTGACTGTTCTGTTAAAAATCGACACAGAAATGAAATGTAGCTATTATGTATGTGAAGGGTACATTGTAATAATAATCGTATATGGGTGTGAGAGGTGGATGGAAAAATCCGTCCCGAGGGTCACTGTCCGGCATCACGAAGCTTGCCGAGTGATGCCGGACGGTGACCCTCTTTTTCTTGCATACCTTCAATTTCTTTCCGCGGATTTACTCACTTCGGTTACCGAGATCCGCCATATTGTGATGACACTACAGTGATGTTTAGTGACGTCAACCTTAACGACGGCACATGTGAGGTCGTATTCAACCAGTGCATTTATGAAACACGCGAGAATATTCGGTTCTTGCGTAAGAACACCAGGGTTAGAACAGAATTTCTATCCCAAGCTTAAACTATAGATTTCTTTATCTGGTGTGCAAGAATATATGAATCTTACATGAGCGTGAGGGATTGACCGCATCACGAGACTTACCGAGTGATGCCGGACAGTGATCTCGAGGAGCGATTATTTTCTAACTACCTCTCATACCCATGTAAGATTCTTTTTCTTGCATAATTTTCATTTCTGAGAGCAGCTTTTTTTTACAATACAGTCACTTCGATTATTTTAATAACAATAATGGGGTGTCCTTGACGTCGCTGTACGTGCAGTGACGTCAATCTTAACGGCGGCGTACCTGACGTCCTATTCAACCATTGCATATCAAACACGTGAAAAGTCTACCCCTTGGTAGGATAACCTTGGTGGGATAAGAATTTCTATCCCAGGGTGAAGTCCAGGATTTCCCTATCTGGTGTGCATGTAAGAAATGTCCATCCTCGGGATCATAGTCTGACATTACTTCGTGATGTCAGACAGTGACCTTCGGAATCATATCAATATTAGATTTTTAATATATTCTTACCAATAAGACGTGTTTGTTCTATTTTAAGCGGTGCTTAGCTTACGGGCAGAAACCGCTTGGATTCGCGCTGTCATAAATGACGTCACTTCTGCTAAGTGTTAGCTTCTGCATTATGAGGTGTCGTTTTACTATAAATCGCCTATTTTTATTATCACTAAATCGATTTTATGATATCATAATCCAGACCTGCAGTTAACAATGACGACAAGTTCGATTTTGGCCTTCCTGTACAAATAAGTTGTCAGTTATCCACACGATACACATCGTCGTTTGATCTAGTTTTGTAGCGGTGTATTTACAGATATTCCAGTCATTTTCCAGTCTTTGTTTAATTTTGTTTGTTTGTTTGATTTGATGTTTAACTTTCCCGTCAACACTATAAAGTAGAAGTAAGACAAAGATCAGGAATTGATACGATTAACTTACTCCACCCATAAAAGACACCAAAGGGAAAGAAATACAAACATTCTGCGACCAGACCATAATGGAAACCTAAACAAAGGAAGGCCATAAGGACAGTTACTTTCCCACAAAATGGCCATATGGCCATCCAAAACCAAAAGACACAAGTGATACACACAGTAAGTAACAAACAACAACATAAATAAATCGCCACAGAAGAGCCGCCTTGGAACGATCAGTGGAAGATTTCCACTGGGGGGCTTAAATCGATTTTACGTGGCCACAATCCTCGCCCTTACTTCCGTCGCGATTTAGACAAATAATTTGTTCAGTCCGCATAAAGGCCTCCTAACTCATCAGTGCAACATCTCCGTGAACACAAAAATCAAAGAACCACAGAGGTGAGACAACGGTGAGGACTCGACAGCAAGAAACCACTGAAATGCTGGAGCAAAAGAAAACCAACAGTTAGACTCCGATGAGCCCGACCAGAGACAGAGCATCAGGCACCAACCAACATTGTCTCTCTAATTTTCAATAAGCCTTTACGTTGGAGCCGTCATAGAATCTGAGGCCTGACCCACCGGCGTGCAATTAAAGAGGGAAGCAAAGTTGCCAACCGTGATTGGGTTAACTACCATGCATGCAGTCTGTCGTATAATATCCATGTTGTACCCAATCTTTTTATATCGAAGAATGATTTTACGAAATTGGGTGCTGAAGTCATTGCGGTTATAAAGGTCGTTTTGGAGACGTTGCTTCAAATTTTGTGGGACTTTTACCCGACACTGAGATAAAATGACATCTTAAGCCCTGTCGCCCAATAAAACCAATAGGGTTTATAATCATGGACGGTCCGACTCGCACCGCTTTTTCTGGGCAGGCTTAGGTACCAGTAATCGTGTGCGGGTCAGATTCAGCTCTGCGTGGAAGCATCGTGCCGCCCATTTATTTCTTCAAGCCCCAATGGGCGGGGGCGTTGTTTAATTTTGATTTGTATCGGTGCGTTTATGAATCGTATTCATGGACTCTCTCAACACTGTGGTTCGAGCCTCGCTCGGGTCACATGTGAGACACCAACTTCAGCAACGGAAGGTCGGGTGTTTTTCTCCGGGTATTCCGGTTTTCGCCCACGTCTGATAAATGATCGTTGCGGGTCGGCAGTGTCGAACCCGGGACCTTATCATCAGACAGACCTACAAACTGAGCTACCGAGGGCGGCCCGACTATAGTACTAGTCCCGTTTGATGTCTGAAGAATGTAACGGAATGAACAAAATAGACGTTTCCGAGCTGTCAATCAAGAGCGCTGTTTCATCCAATCGAAAAAATCGATTTTATTTAGTGCCGCTGTTTTGGTCACTAACGGCCATTTTCTCCCACAAACAAAGAAACGCGGTAGTGGGGAAGGGCATTTCAGGGTAATGGGGTTTTGTGGGAAGTTTGTTATTAGGACCGTCAAACAATTGTCTTGTAGTATTTAGATAAATATGTACATATATATATGATGACCCCTGCCAATCGGGGCTTGAAGAAATAGATGGGCTGCATGATGCTTCCACGCAGAGCTGAAACCGACCCGCACACGACTACTGGTAAACCGTTTAGAAGATCTAAGCCTTCCCAGGAAAAGCGGTGCGGGTCAGCCCGTCAATGCTAATTAACCCTGTTGGTTTCATTGGGTGGCAGAGCTTGAGATGTCATTTCATCTCAAGGTCGGGAAAAAGTCCCACAAAATTGGAAACATCGTCTCCAAAATTACCTTTACAGTGTTGACGGGAACGTTAAACCTCAAATCAAACAAACAAACATGTATATGTGTATATACATGTACATATAGAGTGCATAAGTGGTCGGTCTAACTGATCCGGGCCTTTTGGCCTGGTCGTTGTGTCACTCGCTTTGTAACCCCAGGTCGTGGGTTCAGTCCCCGGTCGGGGCACTCGACTGGATTTTTCTTTACAGATTTTTTCCTCCTCCTACTACAATGGTGCCTGGTGCCACGATGATAACCGTTTGAGCTCAGGGGTGGGGCAGATGCAGCGGAGTCAAAAGAAGCTGGAAATGTGATATTATTACATTAGTATCTCCTTAACATTTGAAACAAATATCTCTATGTAGTATGGAGAAATGTAGTAGTACGACCATAATAAATATCCATATAGAGTGCATAACTTACTGGTCTGGTTGGTCCGGGCATGGTGGTTGTGTCGCTCGCTTTGTAACCCGAGTTTCGTGGGTTCAATCCCCGGTCGAGGCACTCGACTGGATTTTTATTTTTATTTACAGATTTTTCTCCTCAGATTGCAATGCAGTCACAAATATTGTATGGTTGGTGTGCTGCGGGGCCAGCGTTGTGGCTTATGCCGGCAACAAGGACTGGGATCAGCCTGCGCATTTGCGCAGTCTGACTTGGGCCCTCGCGGATTGCAACTGCCCTTCTATAGTCTGCTGGTTTTTCAAAGAGAGATGCGCGAAATCTCATGTCTTAGTGAGTAATTCAGCAGACTGATGCGGTGGGTGTGTTGGCTCATGTAGAATATATATGTATATATATTTATAATATCTTAGCCCTTTGGTTAGACTGTTTTTATTTTTTTTGTCAAAGTTTTATGTCTCGGTAAGTAAGAAACGCCAATATTGTCCGGAATACTTGATACATCTCCTTCGAGACCAACACAGACTTTCTTTGTTTCCGCCATATTGGCTGCAAAGCTTGTGGGACGTAGCAACAGTAACCAAGTAGGCGGAGCATAAGATTATGTTCTCGGAAACGTCTATTAAAACTTTATGAAAACAAAATCCGCAGCGTAGATAGTATGTAGAAGCCTCGGTTTGATAAGCCCATACATGTCTATGATGAAAACGCGTCTATATAATTTTGACCCCCTTGAAACCCACTTTTATATAGTAAAACTGGGGTTTACAGGGGTATACCTTATTGTTCTTATTTCTTCTCAAAATATAGACTGTAAGTACTCGTGTAGACTAGTGGGTACTCGTGTACCCACAATCTATATTTTGAGCAGAAATAAGAAAAACATCAATTTTTCATCTGAAAATTTTCAGTTTTTCGCCGATAAAGATTACAATGTATTTGTAAAGGCGTGTTATCGCAATGCATACCAATTTTTCTGTAAATAAATGGGGTTTAGAGGGGTCTTCTATTCACGGACTGTTGAGTACATCTGTGAAGCTTCATCATGTCCTATACGGGTCGAAAGATTCGCTGACCATGGGCGGACGGTTGGTCGTATCGGCGCTCGGACGGACGGACATACGTATGTATAGGGTGGTTATAGTGTACGTTCAGAAAAACCCATCTTTCAGTCGGCTGCAAAGCAACGTGTAGCAATTTTATCACCGTGTAGCGATGTATCGATATTTTCAACACCTATCTTAGCTTTTCTCGGATCAAGCTACATTGCCTTAAGCGATAAGGTGCCAGCCACAACAATTGTCGTCTGCTTTGTCGTCTGCCCGTAACTTTGAAAGTCATGTTTTTTCAAACAGCGTGGACTTAGTGCAGACTGCTCCTGATCAGGGCCCACACTGTTTGCCTGAGTACAAAATATGTTTGATAAGTTTGGAAGAAGACAGACGACATTTAACAGAGTTTTCTAATGCATTTTTGTCATGGCATCATAAGGTAGTTCTTCAAATACAAGTCATGCCAGTGACATGCCACATCGCTGTTATCAACTGTTTGTCCTTGAAATACCTCAGACTCGCATAGTCAGACCAGCAATCAGAATATGTCTGAGTCACGTGTTTTATGCACCATACAGAATCAACTATTCGACAGATAATCCTTTTATGTTTCTCAGCAATCAGGTGCGAAATATCATGATTATCGTATGAGACACAATCTGGCTCCCACACGAAAATATTATCAAGTAAAGTTTTTATGTTACTGTTTCCGGAGGAAATAGCTCCGCAGTAAGCACCATCTCACCTGATAAGTTTGACATGAAAACACTTTACGCAGACGATAAATATCAGAAAATGTTACCGACTTGTAATAAAAACGGATAATCAAGTCACATTAACTTATCATTTCATCACTTCGTGCCCATGAACTTAAAATACTTCAGAAAATTCTATTCGCCATTCCCTCGCAACTAATATGCTTTTATTTACATGTATTTATTTATTTATTTATTTATTTATTTATTTATTTATTTATTTATTTAATTATTTCCATACATTTATTGTATTACGTTATACAAGAGTAGCATTTGAACCGGTCCGTTTTCAATATAAACCCAGCAGGCACATGACGTAATTGTGACGTCACATTAACGCCGGTGCGACGTCATAACGATTACGTAACGTCACATCTACGTCGGTGCAACGTCGTGACGTTGAACCGACTTTGGTTTGACGTTGCTCTAGCGACATGTGCCTGCTGGGAAGTGTATCTAGTTAATTTTATTTAAGTTTACACACAAAGAATAGACCACTACGCTCGCCAGAGCTCTAATGTGCAAAAAGGGTGCAATATTTTAAATAAACCATTGTGACCCGACGATCATTGCTGCCAGCTTATTTTGAGTTCTGTTGTATTTTTGGGGCACCGTGTATGCTGTGGACTCATGAACAAGTCCGTGAAATGAAAACCCACCTATACCCCACTTTATATAGAGAAAAATGGGGTTTACGGGGGCATACATTATTTTTCTTATTTTTGCTCCAAGACATAGGTTGTGGGTACTCGTTAGAACCGCCTCAATGAGGCGGTTCTAACGAGCACCCACAGCCTATGTTTGCAGCATTTTTAATAAAATTATCACGGATTTTCATCAGAAAAGTAGCCATTTTGGAGATGTGAAAAAATGCACTATGTCGCACGGGTGTGTTATCGTAATGTACTGACGGACGGACATATGGGATGGACGGACGCCTAACTGATCCCCATATCTCCAGAATCTACTTGGTCGGGGAATAATATGTGTGGACAACAAAGTAAATAAAACATGTAGCAATATAATAGTATATGTGCTAATAAAATGGTACTTCAGAATTCGGCCTCTTTTCCAAACTCCACTCCAAGAATCCATTCCAAGACGCCTCTCCATAGAATATATTGTGCCCTTTTTGCCCTGCATTTTGTTTGTTTGATTTTATGTTTAACGTCCCCGTCAACACTGTATAGGTCATTTTGGAGACGTTCTTTTGCCGCTGCATAGGATATGGTCAACTTGAATTAGCTTGGTAGGGTCAGAGTCCCCCATGCTGGAAACCAATACAAGCCTTGTGAATGAGCATAGAACGACACAAAGTATTAAGAGTGAGTGAGTGAGTGTTTGAGTTTTACGTCCCACCAACAGCTAAGGTCATACGGAGACTGGACATCGGTTTAAAGACTCATCCGAAAGTCTGGAGAAGCCCGGGATCGATCCTGCGATCCCTGGTTTACAAGGCGAGTAGCGTAACCACTATACCACGGAGGCTTCTACAAAGTATTAAGAACAATAGTGTAAACAGGCATTTACAAATGGAAGTGGAGGCAATGATCAGGAATCGATACAATCAACCCACAGCTCCCATCAGAGAGACCAAAGGGAGACACACAAACATGAAACAACAGACCCTAATGGAAATATCAACAGCGGAAAGCCAAAGGGACAGTAACTTTCCCACAAAATGGCCAATAGGCTATCCAAAATAAAAACATATGCGACACAAACTCCCAAAGACAAACCATAAAAAAATAAACCGTGACAGAAGAGCCTTGGAACGGTCAGCGGAAACGAATTCCACTGGGGGGGGGGGGGGGGGGGGGCTTAAATCGATTTTACGTGGTCACAATCATCGCCCTTGTACTATATATACAGCGCACCGGTACTTTAACAGTGCACTGCGCTATCTGATCTGGGTCTACTCCGTTTGCATATGTTTAAAACTCGGCAAGGTAAGAACAGTCAGACACGTGTTATTGGTGTAAACGTTGACGATGTAATTAACAGTGTTAAACGGATTGAAGATGAGCCTCGACAAGCGAAAAGAGGCCTTCGAGCTCTGTGAAGGTTCAAATCAGCTGGAGTTGCCCGTCGGATATAATGCTGCCTTCTGGCCCACATGACGGAAACCTAGTTCACTAGGCATCCATATAGTGCATAGCGAAGACCGTGACAAGACTGCACGCCTGCGACAGAAGTAAGGGCGAGGATTGCAGCTGCGTAAAATCGATATAAGCCCTCAGTGGAATTCGTTCCACACCGTTCCAAGGCGGTTCTTCTGTCGCGGTTTATTTTTGTTATGGTTTGTCTTTGAAAGCGTGCTTCGCTAATACGTACCATTTTGTTTTGCATAGCCAGTTGGCCATTTTGTTGGAAATTAACTGTCCTTTTGGCTTTCCAGTGTTGATGTTTCAATTTGGGTCTTGTTATTTCATGTTTGTGTTTCTTTCACTTTGGTGTCACTGCTGGGAGCTGTGGGTTAATTGTGGATTCCTTATCATTGCCTTCTATTTTTCAGATTCTGTATACACTGTTTTATACACTCTATTTAGGCCAGTAGCATTTCTAAATGTTTTCGGTCTCAATCAAAGAATGAACTGCCCGGACTTATGATGTAGCTTTGTCGGATTTTTCGACGGGATTTTTCATGTTGTATGTACTGATGATTGTGTATTATTATTATTATTTATTTTATTTTTATTACATTTGCCTGTTGCACCTTGATCACCTCTTGTGAGGAAGAGGAAGCTGGTTGCTATGCTGTTTGTGGTTCGTTCATTTACTGTTCTGTTTTAGCTCACCTGTCACGTAGTGGCGAGAAGAGCTTTTGGGACCAATTTTTTCCGTCGTGCGTCCGTGCGTGCGTCCGTCCGTAATCAATTTCTTCAAATGACATCTTCGCCTAAACCACTGGTCTTATTTTGACAAAACTTTACAGGAATTATCCTTAGGTGGTTCCCTTTCAAAGCTGTTCAAATAGTTCCGGTCCGTTGTACATCTAGGTCACAGGAGCTAAAATAGTTTTTTTTTTCACTGAAAACTTAAAGAATCTTCTTCTCTGTAACCACTTGGTTCAGGTCTCTGATATTTGGTATAAAGCTTCATCTAGTGGACCTCTACCAAGGTTGTCCAAATTATATCCCTGGGGCCAAAAATGCCTCCGCGCCGGGGCCCACCAGTTTTACATAGACTTATATAAGAAAAACTTCTTGTCTGAAATCAGAAGGCCCTCGTCGTTGGTATTTGGTATGGAGCTTCATCTAGTGGACCTCTGCCAAGATTGTTCTAAATATAGTCCTGGGGCAAAAATGCCCCCGCGCCGGGGCCCACTGGTTTCACATAGGCGTATATACGGAAAACCTTTAAAATCTTCTTGACTGAAACCAGAAAACCCAGGTCTTTCGTATTTGGTATGAAACTTCATCTAGTGGACATCTACCAAGATTGTTCAAATCATAGCCATATGGCCATAAATGCCCCCGCGCTGGGGCCCATCAGTTTTGCATAGACTTTTATAGGGAAAACATTTAAAACTCTTCTTGTCTGAAACCAGAAGGCCCAGGTCTTTGATATTTGGTATGAAGCTTCATCTAGTGGACCTCTACCAAGATTGTTCAAAAGATAGTCCTGGGGCCAAAAATGCCCCCGCGCCGGGGCCCGCTGGTTTCACTTAGGCGTATATAGGGAAAATCTTTAAAATCTTTTTGTCTGCAACAAGAAGGCCCAGGTCTTTGATATTTGGTATGAAGCTTCATCTAGTGAACCTCTACCAAGATTGTTCAAATAGTACCCTTGGGGCTAAAAATGTCCCTGCACCGGGACCCACTAGTTTTACATAGGCTTAAATAGGAAAAAATCCTTTAAAATCTTCTTGTCTGAAACCAGAAGGCCCAGGTCTTTGATGTTTGGCGTAAAGCTTCATCTAGTGGACCTCTAATGTGATTGTTCAAATTATAGCCCAGGAGCCAAAAATGCCCCCCACCCACCCGCGCCAGGGCCCATTGGTTTTACATAGGCTTATATAGGGAAAATCTTTAAAAATCTTCTTATCTGAAACCAGAAGGCCCAGGTCTTTGATATTTGGTATGAAGCTTCATCTAGTGGACCGCCACCAGGTTTATTCAAATTATATCCCTTGGGCAAAGGATGCACAAGAGACATTGGTACTCATGTGAACGATTCAGGGCTCTGTGGGCTTTCCTGTCTTCGTTGTCTATTATTCTTCCCCTTATCCTTAAAGGCATTTATTCTTGATTATTGAGGATTATCATTCCATTATACAGTGTATAATATTATGTAGCCCTCAGAGCTGACTGAGAGAAGTCCTCTGTCTTCATTAGGTAAGGGGCCTCCTTGGGGAAAATCAACAATTTATTAACTGTTGACTGGTGTACATTATTGATTTTCCCCTAAAAAACCTCAGTCAGGGGATACAACAAGAACTATTAATCACCCTATTAAGGGCAGCCTTTCATCTACTATAGTCAGTATATCACAAGGGGCAATAAAACAATAATGGTCATACGGTGTGTCCTACTGTTACAAGAATGAATGCCTTTAATAATAGGTTATTTTCTTTCATTGTAGAATACCCAGTAACAAACAAGAATCAAAGTAGAAGTAAAACAAAGATCAGGAATTGATACAATTAACTTACTCCACCCATCAAAGACACCAAAGGGAAAGAAATACAAACATTAAGCGACCAGACCATAATGGAAACCTAAACAAAGGAAGGCCATAAGGACAGTTACTTTCCCACAAAATGGCCATATGGCCACCCAAAATTAAAAGACAAAAGTGATACACACAGTAAGTAACAAACAACAACATAAATAAATCGCCACAGAAGAGCCGCCTTGGAACGGTCAGTGGAAGATTTCCAAGCCGGATTTAGATCAGGCAACTGTATGTCAGTATGACAGATTACATTTCTGTCTTGTATACTGAAAAGGAAACTTAACTTTTCTACTTTTTTTCTTCATTGATTTCCATAAGGCATTTGCCTCGATATGGCGTATAGGTCTTTCGCAAACGGTATCAGTGGAAACTTTTTGCAACTGATTCAAAACATATACAACAATGTTAAGGCTTGTATTAAATTTGCGAACCAGTAACAAACAAAATGTAGTTATACTAGGTGAAAATTTCTCACCGTTTCTTTTTGTTTGTTTTTGAATGATTTAGAAGAGTCCTTGAGAAGTGACAGTTATTCGGGCATTAGTTTTGATATTCGACACGATTATATTTTAAGGTCATGATCATGCTGTATGCAGACGATATAGATATATTTGCTATGGATCCCGCTACTTTTCAGCGTAATCTTGACATATGCTTGCAGTATACTAAACTTTGGAAACTGAATGTTAACTATGTAAAACCCAAGTTGTGGTGTTTGGCTATCGTCATAAAACATCTTTAGTTTCCTCGCTTTCAATATACAAGACAAATGTAATCTGTCTTACAGTAACCTGATCTAAATCCGGCTTGATTCACGTTTGTCATTGCGTATTCTATAATGAAAGAAAATAACCTATTATTAAAGACATTTTTCTTGTAACAGGAGGATTTGCCAAGATGCATGTACTAAAAACAGACGGTTGACGGTTGTGGCGACCGTAAAAAGTCTCCCGGCCCTACATCATAGTGTAGTTTATATTTTCTTGTCCTTTGGGATCATTGATTCCATCGTTGAATTTTTAAAGTATTTGAGGGTCACTGATGATGCCTAATTGGCCGAAACTAGCGAGCCTGACCAAGAAAACATATACACTCCATATTGTCCAGTTCTGTGGTGTATTCCTTGATTCCAAAGGATAATCCTTTCTAGAACATGTTTAACGTCATTACAGCTGGTGTCTTGGAATATGCGGCGGCCGTAAAAAGTCTCCCTGCCCTACATCATAGTGTAGTTTATATTTGCTTTTCCTTTGGGATCATTGATTCCATTGTTGAATTTTGAAAATATTTGAGGGGCACTGATGAGGCCTAATTGGCCGAAACTAGCTAGTCTGGCCTAGAAAACATATACGCTCCATATTTTCCAGTTCTGTGGTGTATTCCTTACTTCCAAGGGATAACCAAACGGTAACAGTTTGGAGATAACCGACTGTTTTTAGTATCTTGGCAAATACGTTTCGAAAACAAGAACATTTTACAAAATATGCATATATTTAGGCAAGACAAGCTATGCATCTTCATCTTAAAAGAATCCGATACTTAAATTTACCTTCGGATCTCCAGTTTAAAGTTTTCGACCACACCAGTGTTCGTTTTCTTCTCCATGGTCCTGAAGTATGGGGTTTTGAAAACACTAATACTGTCGAAATATCACAATGAGTTTTTGAGGAACGTTAAGGAAATCCACTCCATTGTACATGTTATATAAAATTCAGAACGGTGAAATATTGGTTTTCCGTGTTGAATGGTAGGCAAGATAAATGTGCATTTTCTGTATATAAGATTTTGTTTAATGACACTCGGACAGGTTTTCACAAACGCAAATGGACAACCTGAATTCTACTATTCCCTACTTTCTCCCAATACTAAACTTTCGGACAAGTAATCACAAGCCCCCTGTTGAAAAAGGAAGGTGGGAGAATATTGATCATTCTGAAAGAAAGTGTAAACTATGTCAGTCTGAAAAACTGGGCGATGAATTTAATTACTTATTCGAATGTAACATTTTTGATTTACCTTTCGATCAGTAATCATTTGTTATTTGCAGCACTCAAGCTATGGATTATAAAAAACATAGCATTGATTTTTTTTTGAAATTGTACTCTGGACTTCTAGGTAAATATATGTTTTCTATTCCCATATGCCACGACAGTGTTCTGAGATGTTCACTGTAATAAGTGTTTTGTTCTATTCTGTATGTATAAACATATCGAGGTCGTTCATGTAAACATTGCAAAGATCATTTTGGTCACTACTGAACTAGTATAAATAAGTTCTGAATAGCAGGGTCATTTGGAAGCAAAGAAAACACCAAATAAACGAAAATAGCAGACTCGGTTTTATTGAGTCTGTTAATGACCGGTACTATAATGTGCAACACCGGCCACGCCCTCTAGCACCGGCTTAAGCAGAACTCTATTTTCAAAATGATTCTAAATGAATTCAATGATCCCAAAGGACCAGAAAAAATCTGCACTATGATGATGTACTTGGAGACTTTTTCCGGCCGCCACACGGCACAACACCAGCTGCAGTGAAGATAAATAAATTATGAATAGTTGAATCCTTTGGAAGCAAAGAATATACAAAATAGTCCATATAAAATGCGAAGATTATTCACCAAAAATGAACATCTATATTAGCTTCACATTTTCCAAACATAGTTTCAAATATATCTAGTTGTCTCAGTGTTCGACGTGTAATCGATAATCGGTCACTTAAATGATTCGATAATCGACCATTAAATTTGAGAATAGCTATGTTCTACAGATTACAGACATCTGTGTTCTGTTTCAGGGACCAAGAATAGCGGTGTTAAACATCCGGTCAGATGTTGTGTACCGGTTTGCCGAGACCGTGGTGACAAGCATAATAATAAATGATGGGTTTCACCCTAAAGAGGCCGTATTTGATGTCAGTTTGCCGGAAGCAGCGTTCATTTCCAACTTTACATTGTAAGTTTCGTATAAGTGATCTATTTTTAAAATCAAAGCGCTGAGCGTACTCGTGGGTCGACTGTCTTTGAGTGTAGATTGGGAAAATATTCCTGAACTTAGACAAACTGTTTAACCCTTAAATTCCAGTATTTTAAGCAAACTGTGTAGACTCTGATTAGACGCCGCGTTATGCGGCGTCTGATCTGGGTCTACAGTGTTTGCCAATGGCCCAGTATGCGAGCCCAGTCCAGATTTTAATTTTCTTTTTTACAAATTGCTCTGACTTAAGAGGGAGAAGACAAGCATTGTTATAAATAACAAGTACATGGATTTTGTACATTGTTAGCGATAGTCACGATGACAATAGCAGGCGGGAGCCTTCTGTAGTTAGTAGCTTTAGGTCGATTGATAACAATCGACCCAAAATGTATGATGTTAGTTTCCGTTTATTCCATAGTCTTCCACTAAAAGTTTTTATTTACACTCATCAATTTCATTCTTATTTGTCTTATTGGTCAAAGAAAATAAAGGATTGCCATTACGTGTGAATCACATGACGTTCAAGCCTTATATTCAATGACAAACTTTCTAAAAATAACATCATTGTCTGCTCTTTTAATAGCATTGGTAATATACATTTCCAGTTTCAAGGGTGTTTAATATGTTTTAAGAAACACTCCTGTACTTCATGTTAATCATTATGTACGTTGTTCAGATCTCCCAAACGGTGACTTTTATGTTGGAAAGTGACATTATTCGTATTTGTACTCCAAAGACATATAGTTAGAAGAACCGCCTCAATACAGGTGGTGAGTGCTCGTAATAACCGCCCGTTTGATGCGGTTCTAACGAGTACCCACAACTTATGATTTAGAACGGAAATAAGAAATATAATGTATACCACTGTAAAGTAGAAGTAAAACAAAGATCAGGAATTGATACAATTAACTTACTCCATCCATAAAAGACACCAAAGGGAAAGAAATACAAACATTAAGCGACCAGACCATAATGGAAACCTAAACAAAGGAAGGCCATATGGACAGTTACTTTCCCACAAAATGGCCATATGGCCATCCAAAATTAAAAGACACAAGTGATACACACAGTAAGTAACAAACAACAACATAAATAAATCGCCACGGAAGAGCCGCCTTGGAACGGTCAGTGGAAGATTTCCACTGGGGGGCTTAAATCGATTTTACGTGGCCACAATCCTCGCCCTTACTTCCGTCGCGATTTAGACAAATAATTTGTTCAGTCCGCATGAAGGCCTCCTAACTCATCAGTGCAACATCTCCGTGAACACAGAAATCAAAGAATCACAGAGGTGAGACAACGGTGAGGACTCGACAGCAAGAAACCACTCAAATGCTGGAGCAAAAGAAAACAAACAGTTAGACTCCGATGAGCCCGACCAGAGACAGAGCATCAGGCACCAACCAACATTATCTCTTTAATTTTCAATAAGCCTTTACGTTGGAGCCGTCATAGAATCTGAGGCCTGACCCACCGGCGTGCAATTAAAGAGGGAAGCAAAGTTGCCAACCGTGATTGGGTTAACTACCATGCATGCAGTCTGTCGTATAATATCCATGTTGTACCCAATCTTTTTATATCGAAGAATGATTTTACGAAATTGGGTGCTGAAGTCATTGCGGTTATATATTTTTCTGAATTTATATACTAAGTCACCATAAAATTCGGGTTCCGATAGACCTTGTTGCAGAAGAGATTTAAGTCCAATATTGAATTTTGAAATTAAATCAGAATGGCGTCTATAAAATTTTGAAAAGGCTTTGCGTAGTTAAAACCCAGTTTTCTGTATGTAAAGTGTGGTTTAGAGGGATGTTCATGACACGGACTTGTTAACATTATGATTGTCGACCCTGATTAGGTGCCGCATTCTATGGCATCTGATCTGGGGCTACACTGTTTGTCAATGTCCTTTTAATGGACCCTGGGTAGATATTGGTTTAAATTACCCCATCCCCGGTGAAATAGATTGGGTTGCATGTAGCGTCCGCGCAGAGCTAAAACAGACCGAGCATTTGAGTAGCGGTAAACCACTGAGAAGGTCTAAGCCTGCCCAGGCTAAGCAGTGCGAATTAAACCCCAGCGGTTTCTTTGAACGGTAGGGCTTGAGATGCCATTTCATCTCGATGTCGGGTAAAGGTCCCACAAAATCGAAATCAACGTCTCCAGAATTACCCAACTAGTGTTGACGGTGGGCTGGGTGCGTAAGACCTCAACACAAACAAATAATACGTTTTTTTACTGCCAAGTCTAGGATACAGTCTACATCCTGAGCAGGCGCCGCGTTCTGTGGCGCCTGATCTGGGACTGCACTGATTTCCTATGAGGCATATGATTTATTTATTTGGACAACTGCATTTAAGAAATGACTGAACATGCAACTAACAC
Organism: Lucinisca nassula; assembly: GCA_963580285.1. NCBI lineage: Eukaryota > Metazoa > Mollusca > Bivalvia > Lucinida > Lucinidae > Lucinisca > Lucinisca nassula. The sequence goes on along the minus strand of OY757016.1, from coordinate 146,906,233 downwards.
GTTCTCTTGTATGTACCTGTCTATGATCTAGACCTCAATATGCAATGCAGCTGTTTTATTTGCTATTAATTAATCCCACTTATGATCAGCAAGAAGACACATGTGTTCCGATGGTTCCTAGTGTTTATGAACACAATAATCGTCTGTGATGATAATGATAATAATACTTGTATGTGACATACGTACTTATCATAATAGCCAGCGCATGACAAAACCTACAGTAAGACATGAGCACCCTACGAAAACTCAGATCAGCCTGCGCATCCGCGCAGTCTGATCAGAGTCTTCGTTGCGCGCTCTAAGGATAGCTAAGGGCCCAATGCTCCTTCATGCTGCAAGAGAAGTCTGGTTAGACTATATGGATGCGCAGTCTGATCAGAGTCTTCGTTGTGCGCTCTAAGGATAACTAAGGGCCCAATGTACCTTCATGCAACAAAAGAAGTCTCTGGTTAGACTATATGGATGCACAGGCTGATCTGAGTCTTCGATGGGCGCACATGTCTTATGTAGATTTTGTCGTGCGCTGGCTCAATATAATAACGTCGCTGTTACTTATTGGATAACGTCATGTCATAAAAATAGCCATCAGAAGAGATGCGCTCTAAGGATAACTAAGGGCCCAATGTACCTTCATGCAACAAGAGAAGTCTCTGGTTAGACTATATGGATGCACAGGCTGATCTGAGTCTTCGATGGGCGCACATGTCTTATGTAGGTTTTGTCGTGCGCTGGCTCAATATTACAACGTCGCTGTTACTTATTGGATAACGTCATGTCATAAAAATAGCCATCAGAAGAGATAGCAAATCCCCCGACCAAAAGCCAATATGGGCTTCAAAAGATTGTTCACAAACAGAAAATGCACCGGAATTAAAATACACTTTTACGCCCACGGTATATTTTGTATATGTAATATTTATTGAGACTATCTTCACCTAATGATACTAAGAATCGCTTCTCAACATGATGAAGATTCAAGATTTCCAATGCACAAAGTACTTGTATACTGAGTTGTGGTCCTTGCACACGAAATGCCTTTTCAAACTTGTATATACGATTGTGGCAAGAACCAGCAATATATCTCAAAGGTATTGGAGTTATGGCCATCACAAGATTATACTGTCAGGGGAGATAACTAAAACGTCAGGGCATTCAGAATTGTGATTCTTGCGCATGACACGCCCGCTTAACCTCATGTACATGTGTACCAAGTATCATTAATATGTCTCAAAGAGTATTGGAGATATGGTGATCACAAGGTGGTCACTATGTTATATTAGAAGGGGGATAAAGCAAATACCACAGCACCACGAATTGTGGTTCTTGCGCTGACATGCCCTCTATACTTTGTATACAATTGTGCCAAGTTCCTTCAATATATCTCAAAGGGTATTGGACATATGGCCATCACAAGGTTATATTGTCAGGGGAGATTACCCAAAAGAACCAGCAATATATCTCGAAGGTACTGGAGTTATGGCCATCACAAGATTATACTGTCAGGGGAGATAACCAAATAGCCAGGGCACCCAGTGTTGTGATTCTTGCGCATGACACACCTGCTTAACCTCTTGTACATCTGTACCAAGGACCATCAATGTGTCTCAAATGGTATTGGAGATATGGTGCTCACAAGGTGGTCATACTGTTATATTGGAAGGGGAGATAACTCAAACACCATAGCACCCAGAGATGTTAATCTTAGGCATGACACGCCGTCTCAACCTTGTATACAATTGTGCCAAGTACCGTCCATTAATCTCAAAGGGTATTTGATTTATGGCCATCACAAGGTTATATTGTCAGGGGTGTTAATTTAAAAACTAGAAATGCGTCCATAGGACACGGATGCCCCCACCTGAAAATATGTCTATGTTCGTATTAATCCATAGAAAGTTATTGACCGTGTTTAAGTTTTGGACCCTTTTTCACATTTGACCTCTAAGTATGACCTTGACCTTAGAGGTAAGGATCTTGGTTTTGTGTGAGGCAGATTGCCTCATGATGGCCAACGTTTCTGCCAAGCAATTTCAAAATCCACCCAGAGATAAGAACGCTATTGACAGTGTTTAAGTTTCGGACCATTTTTTTACCTTTGACCTCCAAGTATGACCTTGACCTTGGCGGTACGGATCTGGGTTTGCACGTGACACATCGTCTCATGATGGTTAACATTTCTTCAAAGTAATTTTAAAATCCATCCAGAAATAAGTAAGTTATTGACGGCGTTTAAGTTTCGAACCCTTTTTTGACCTTTGACCTCTAAGTATGACCTTGACCTTGGAGGTACGGACCTGGGTGTTGCACGTGGCACGGTTAACATTTCTGCCGAGTAATTTTAAAATCCATCAAGAAGTAAGGAAGTTATTGACCGCGTTTAAGTTTAGGACGCACGGACGGACGGAAGGACCAGGGTAACACTATATGCCCTTTTCACCATTCTTCGAATGGCGGGGGCATAAAAACAGGGTACCGTGGTTCTTGCACAGAGTCGTTGTTCTTGCACATGACACGCCTGCTTAACCTCATGTACAATATATCTCAGAGTATTGGAGATATGGACATTACATGTATTGATTCTATTTTATAGGAATGGGAGATAACTAAAAAAACATGGCACACAGAGTTGTTGTTCTTATGCATGACACATCGTCTCAGCCTTGTGAGCAAATGTGCCGGGTACCATCAATATATCTCAAAGGGTATTAGAGTTATGGCTATCACAAGGTAGTCACTCTATTTTATTGGAAGGGTATATAACTAAAAACCAAGGCAACCAGAGTTGTGGTTCTTGCGCATGACACGCCGACTCAGCCTTGTGAACAATTGTGCCGGGTACCATCAATATGTCTCAAAGGGTATTGGAGTTATGGCCATCACAAGGTAGTCATTCTATTTTATTAAAAGGGGAGATAACTAAACTAAAAACTATTGCACCAAAGAGTTGTGGTTCTTGCGCATGACACGCCTTCTCAGCATTGTGAACAATTGTGCCAAGAACCATCAATGAATCTCAAAGGTATTAGAGTTATGGCCATCACAAAGTTCCGTCTACGGACGGACGGACGTACGCCAAGCTGATCGCTATATCCTCGTACATATTCGGCCCGGGGATAAAATAGTATGACGAGACGTGTAATAACACATGGTTAGTTGCGCGTAACGTCACGACGCCGTCTGTGACAATCCTATGTTTTCATTTGAACTTCTTCGGCGATGAAATCCGATTTATAAATGTTATATGTTAAAGTTTAGTTAAACAGAATGTTACACTCGTGGCTTGGAGAAATAGATGGGCTGCAGAATGCTTCCACGCAGAGTTAAAACCGACCGCACACGAGTACTGGTAAACCGCTTAGAGGATCTAAGCCTGCCCAGGCAAAGCGGTGCGAGTCGGTCCGTCCATGTTTATAAACCCTATGGGTTTCATTGGGCGACTGGGCTTGAGATGTCATTTCATCCCAATGTCGGGTAAAAGTCCCACAAAATTGGAAGCAACGTCTCCAAAATGACCTATACAGTGTTGATGGGGACGTTAAACCTCAAATCAAACGAACAAACAAAAACACTCGTGGTCATTGCATATGAAAATTGTGTAACTCGCCAAAGGCTCGATTCACAAATTTCATATGAAATGACCACTCGTGTAAGATTATCTATATACATGTAGGTACTTTGGAACAGTTGACAACAACTACAACAACGACAACAACAATACTACTACTAATAATAATAATAAGAATAAAAGTAACGCTCGTCTGTGATATTGAAACAAACATCCGCATACTTTGCACCAGTTTACCGTTCGTTTTAGGGGATTTCTGTGGTCTCTCACATGGAGCAAGCCTAGCACAACAGTGTTCTGAACGCAGCAAGCCTAGCAAAACAGTGTCGCGAACGCAGCAAGCCTAGCACAACAGTGTCGCGAACTCAGCAAGCCTAGCACAACAGTGTCGCGAACGCAGCAAACCTATCACAACAGTGTCGTGAATGCAGCAAGCTTAGAAAAAAAGTGTCGTTAATGCAGCAAGCCTAGCACAACAGTGTCGCGAACGCAGCAAGACTAGCACAACAGTGTCGCGGAAGCAGCAAGCCTATCACAACAGTGTCGCGAACGCAGCAAACCTAGCACAACAGTGTCGTGAATGCAGCAAGCCTAGAACAACAGTGTCGTTAACGCAGCAAGCCTAGCACAACATTGCCATGAATGCAGCAAGCCTGGCACAACAGTGTCGTGAATGCAGCAAGCCTAGCACAAAAGTGCCATGCATGCAGCAAGCCTAGCACAACAGTGTCGTGAATGCAGCAACAGCAAGCCTAGTACAACAGTGTCGTGAACGGAGCAAACACAACAAAAAGCGATATATCAATTTAGGGGAATGGATACACTTTCAGAGGAGGCAACTCCTGCAAAAGGGTGTTTGTCTCCCACGTCCATAGTGGTCAACTCTTAAAGGAAAGACTTTGCTCCTCCTCACTTTGCTCCTGAGGAGGAGCAAATTCTTTCCTATAACAGTAGACCCCTTTTCCAATGGGACAGGCCTTATAGAAAAGCGAACAGGAAGTCCCGAAAGTTACTTCCTTTTGAAAAATGGCGGACAATCTGCCAGGTGTTCCAATTCCCCATAAGACGCTCCTGATTCGGGGTAGAGGACTCAACATTGTGCCACTTACAGAGATACAGAGAAAACATGTTTGAATTATGGCAGTCATGACTCATGGTTGAGGCTCAACAACAATAAAAGAAAAGCACCAGACCGAACCCAGAAAATATCACAGCCGATTCCACCATCCGACATTTTGGATAGGGTTATTAAAGAAACCTAAGTCCTGCTAAATCACGCCTTCCAGCCTGCAACCAAACTGAGTAGCAAAATTATAAAACTCGCCGCATACTATTTGTGCTAATCGTTTAGTAATTGACAATGCTGGGGAACTGTTCAGAAACAGTCCAGTTGCTCATTTTTTTATTATCAACCTTATCTTAGTACCATGTTTTCAAACTTGTTATTGAGATATGAAAAGATATGAAAAGAGATATCAAAAGGTGTTGTAATTTATAGCAATTAGGATACAGCTAGACTGCAAAAACAAAGTCATGGGCTCTTTCTAAGGACTGTGGCACAGTCACCAAATTTTATGTTCTATCAAAGCATCAGCCACTCAAGGAATTTCGTTGACAGACAGAAAGAAATACGAGGGCTGATTGATATGTTGTGAGCCTGATATTGAAGAATTTGAATTTTGTCGGGAAGATTTTATTATTTTTCAACATAATCACCTTCAGTATATATACACTTTTGCCAGCGGTGTTTAAGGGTCTCAATGCCACTTTTATAGAACTCCTTTTCTTGACTGTTCAGAAAAGTATCTACCGCATATATAACATCATCGGACTGAAAGTGGGTGCCTGAAATAACCGTTTTCAGTTTTGGAAATAGATGAAAGTCTGATGGAGCGAGATCAGGTGAATAAGGCGGATGCTCAATAATCGTAATTGGCAGCCATAGCAATGACAGACTTGTTTGGCTTTGTTCACACAGGGCCAACGGGAGTCCGTCTGTTTGTTTATATTTTAGTTCTATCGTGCTGTATTTGGCTAAACTGGGACGGAAGTAAGGGCGAGGATTGGGGCCGCTTTAAATCGATTGAATCCCCCCAACACACACACACACACACACACACACACACACACACACACACACACACACACACACACACACGGTGAAATACTTTTCACGGTTCCAAGGTGGTTATTTTGTCGCAATTTATTCTCTGAATAATATTATATCTTTTGTTTTGGATAGCCAGTTGGCCATTTTGTGGGAAAGTAACTTTTTGGCTTTCCGCTATTGGTGTTTCCATTAGGGTAAAGTTATTTCATGTTTGCGTTTCTTTATGGGTCAATGTATCGATTCCCGATCATTGCTTTCACTTTTATTTTACGTATTTCAGTATTTTATTTTGACAGTGTCACGAGCTTCTGACTTTATTGAAAAGAACCCCCAATTGCTGTTCAAGAACTAAACTGTTTTTCTAAAAGAACAAAAGTGACCGAAAGATCAAGATTCCCATAAATCATTACATCTGAAGAATATATTATCTATTTGTTCGACAGATCATTTACAGATGTTAACTGCCATAATAAAACATTATTCTGCCACTTGTTGGCATATAATAACATACCTTCTGTACTCCTGTGCGTTATGATGAATGAAACGAAGGCGATACACTGATCTGGGTTGTTTCTAAAGTAACAAAATGTTTATTTCTGTTCGTGTCTCCGGCAACGTGCATGTATTTAACAGACTCATTCTGAATGTTTGGCCTTGCCAGAGTGTGACTACCGTTTTACCTTAGATCCATACAAACATGTTGGTAAGGGCCTAAGATAAAGTTTTCAGTTCCATGGCCGATATGAAGATACAAGCTGTTATTACTAGGAGTAATAGTCTTGATTGATGTGTCTAAGCCTAGATGAATGGAAGCTGGCTGGCAAAACATGTTCTATGGTATTTCAGTTTCTGTGAACCCCAGTTTTCTCTCTATAAAATGTTTTTTTAAAGGAGATGTTCCTGACATGGGCTTGTTAACATGGTGCATTGAGCTTTGGTCGATTGACAAATATTCAAATTGACGGAACACATTTTTATCTGTTATTCAAGTCAAGTTTGCATATCGATCGCGGCCCAATTAACAGGTTGCTGATGACATCATTCAACAGAATCATAATGTACTTTGGGAATTATTTATGTTCGTGACTTCTCCAGCATGTGAGACCATAGTCTATTAGTCTCACAAAACTGGACCGTGTGCAATCTCTGTTTGTAACGGCAATGAAAGCTAAAATCGCAACAGGTAGCAAATATTACAATCTCGTGTGTTTCTTGCCTATTTGTTCGTCTGATTGTATTTGAGGTTTAACGTCCCCGTCAAATTCGCTGTCGACAATTTAAGACCATTGGACAACCTACACGATAACCATTGAAACACATTTTTAGTCTGTGAATTCACAGACTGTAGTCGTCGCTCGACCACCATCTATTGAGTGGTTTTTAGAAACATAATAGCTATCGCTTTTGGTAGATGCCTCAGGATTACTGAAATCCTCCGCACAAAATGTAGTTCCTGCCTAATTAACCCTTATCTTGTTTCATTTTCTATTCGTTTGTTGTTCGTAACTGCAAAGTGTACCACTGAGGTTTATTGTAATCCAGCTATGTGTACCTTGTTGTCATATCGTATACATTTAGGTAGGTTTGCAGCACTGATTTTCTCGTACTGGAGCATCTACAATGTTCTCGTACTGGGGCATCTAATATTACTAGGACGTAATGCTTCGATGAATACCTTCATTCACACGACGTCAAAAACAAAAAAAAAAAAAAAAAAAAAAAACTGTTTTTTTCTCTAATATGATTGGATGATTGCAACGCTATGACGCTAAAGACGTTGTTCCGCTATCACTTTACGATAACACATCGGTTTGACATAAATCACTCTTTTATTTCTCAAAAACATTAACATTCCTGAAGAAAATTTGTGATATTTTTTCTTATTTTAACTCCAAACGTAGGTTGTGGGTGCTCGTTAGAACCGCCTCCTTGAGGCGGTTCTAACGAGCATTCACAACCTATGTTTTGGAGCAGATACAAACGTAGGTTGTGGGTGCTCGTTAGAACCGCCTCCTTGATGCGCTTCTAACGAGCATTCACAACCTATGTTTTGGAGCAGATATAGGAAAATAATATATACCCCTGTAAACCTCAGTTTTCTCTATATAAAGTGGGGTTTAGATGGGTTTTCATTACACGGACTTATTAATACATGTATATGATTAACAGGAAATATATGTACAGTTGCTTTCTTGGTTTGATTTAAGCTCTTAAACTAGAGTTTTTCGTCACATAACGTACATATTAGTAAAGAAGGTAACTCGTTTAACATTCATTGAAGTATGAACAGCATCGGATCACGACAAAGTATTGGCGAACTCCTACTTTGCTTGTGACCCGGTTTTGTTCTTGCTTTAATTAACGTTTAAAATGCATTCATTTCTTAGACACACGTAACTATAATGAAGGCCTCTTTTGAAAGCTCGTTTTTTCCACGCTCCTATATTTATCAGATTAACAAACTTGACCAAACTGCATACAACACATTTTAAAACAAATCGTCAGAAAAGTATCATGTTTTTGAGTTATGAAAGAATGCACTTTCTTGCACACCAGATAAGGAAATTCTGGGATAGAAATTCGTATCCTACCCAAGTTATCATTCCCAGGGATAGCAGAAAAATCGAGAATTTGCACGTGTTTGGTGTGCACGTCACGTATGCCGTGGTTATGTTTGACGTCACTTTCCGTACAGTGACGTCAAAAACGCCGCATTATGGTCAACAAAATATGGCGGGCGTCGACAATCGAAGCATAGTGGAGCCGGACAGTGACCCTCAGGACGGATTTTTTAATCCACCCTCACACCCATGTCAAATTCTGATAGTCCCGTAATGATATCACCAGTAGAAAATATATTGTTCATATGATTACCTTTTCATATGGCCTTGTTACATCTGCACGTACATTATAACGCCACGGCAAGTGTTCATAGATGCACACACGAAAACACGCTTGTATAATCATCATGTGAACAAGTCCGTGAAATGAAGACCCCCCATCCCAAATCCCACTTTATATTGGGAAAACTAGGATTTATGGGGGTATACAATATTTTTCTTATTTTTGCTCTAAGACATAGGTTTTGGCTACTCGTTAGAACCGCCTCATCGAGGCGGTTCTAACGTGTATCCACAACCTATGTCTGCAGTATAAATGAGAAAAATATCACCGATTTTCATCAGAAAAGTCGCCATTTTGTAGATGTGAAAAATGCATTATGTTACACTGATGTGTTATCGTAATGTCTGACCCCCTTGAGCCCTACTTTATGTAGTAAAACTGGGTTTACAGGGGTAAGCTTTATTTTTCTAATGTCTGCTCTAAAATAAAGATTGTCAGTACTCGTAAAAAACGCTTAGAAGAGGCGGTTTATCGTGTACCCACAATCTAAAGTTTGAGTAGTTATAAGAAAAATATCAAATTTTTTCATCTTGAAATTTTCTTCTTTTTTTTCCATGATAAAATGTATAATGTATTTGTTAAGGCGTGTGTTTTCATAATGGGCAGAATACATTTCTGTGAGCTCGCCAATTCTGTTTTAGAAACAAATCATATTTTAATCTTAATACAGGAAAGGCGGATATCCTTGAACATACAATAAATGTTTTCACCTGTATTAACATCTTAATGGTGTAATTTTCTGGAGTTATTATTCATTCAATAATTCAGAAAATTTGGCATTAAATGCGTGTTAGTCTGTTCTATTCCTGTCATTTAACAGATGTAAAATTTCAAGTATATCACAAACGGTAGCAGGCAGCTGCAGGTTTTTGTTGATTCATTACTAACTGAGACGGCGCTTGACAAAACCTATATAACGACGTGCGACCTTCAGATGTTGTGTTTGTTTGATTTGAGGTTTAACGTCCCCGTCAACACTGTAAAGGTGATTTTGGAGACGTTGCTTCCAATTTTGTGGGACTTTTACCCGGCATTGAGATGAAATGAAATCTCAAGCCCTGCCGCCAAAGGAAACCAATAGTGTTTATAAGCATGGACGGGCCGACACGCACCGCTTTGCCTGGGCAGGCTAAGATCCTTTAAGCGGTTTACCAGTACTCATGTGCGGGTCGGTTTCAGCATCATGCAGCCCATATATTTCTTCAAGCCCCGATCGATGGGGGCCAGCGACCTTCAGATGAATAGGCTCACTCAACTCATGTTCTCACTAAGACAAGAAATGTCGTTTATCTCTCTTTGAATAGTCCGCAGGCTATAGATGGTATATGCGATCAGCGATGGCTCTGATCAGCCTGTCCCATAACGAAAACACGCCTATATAATTTTGACCCCCTTGGACCCCACTTTTATACAGTAAAACTGGGGTTTCCGGTGGTATACCTTATTTTTCTTATTTCTGTTCTAAAATATAGATTGTGGGTACTCGTTAGAACCGCCTCGATGAGGCGGTTCTAACGACTGCCCACAATCTATATTTGGAGCAGAAATAAGAAAAATATCACAAATTTCATCATAAAATTTTCATTTTTTCGGCGATAAAGGTGGCAATGTATTTGTATAGGCGTGTTTGCCTAATGTTCCCTGGTCGCACAATCATTGGCGTAGGTTTTGTTGTGCGCTAGATAAATTAGCATCCTCATGCAATATGTCTTACCAAAAATAACATGAAATCATCACATTCAAAAAACAGACAGCATCAATCAGGATTTAAAGATTTTGGAGCCTTGATTTGGCGCGGAAGTAGGCAGTTTGCCGACAATCATTGGATGTCTTGTTACTTGAAAAAAAAAAAAAAAAACATCTAAAGAAAAAAGTTGAATTCTTACCTAACCCACCCTCATGCGTGAATCATTCCTCATGCACGTTATCATTCAGAAAATAATTGTTGAAATTTTTATGATGTTCAAAACAAACGTTTGAGAAATAAATGAAACAAACAACAACAACACAAAAATAGTAAATAAATAAATAAAAAATAAGATAAATTAATAAGTAAATAAAACAAATAAACAAACAGAATCACAAGAAAATGAAACAAACAGACAAATAACAAAAGACATTATATACCGTAATCGGAAAACGTCTGGCAATAGACACTCCGTAGGGGAAATTATCTTCCGACGAGATATGTAATAAAGGTGAGAAATGTGATAATTCCATCATGTAAACACACCAATATAATTTTGACCCCCTTGAATCCCACTTTTATACAGTAAAACTGTGGTTTACAGGGTTAAAGCTTATTTTTCTGCTCTAAAATATAGATTGTGGATACTCGTTAGAACCGCCTCGATGAGGCGGTTCTAACGAGTACCCACATTCTATATTTTGAGCCGCCTCGATGAGGCGGTTCCAACGAGTACCCACATTCTATATTTTGAGCAGAAATAAGAAAAATATCACAATCTTTCATCTAAAAAACAGATTTTTCGGAGGTAAAGCCTTAAATGTTGTATTATCTTTCTCGATGTAACATAGTATTTTCAGTTTCTTATATCCTCAGTTGACATCACGAAAACGCGCCTATATAATTTTGATTTTTTTTTTAAATTTTATCCCCCCCCCCCCCCCCCCACACACACACACACACACAAACCAGATAAACATTTCTAACAAGTTTTCGTATTTCTGCTCAAAACATAGAATTGCGGGTACTCGTTAGAATCGGCCCAACGAGGCGATTCTTACGGGAACTCACAATCTATGTTTTTGAGCAGTAATATCTAATCAGAATCAAGCTTTAGTTGTTTTACAGTATTTACAGTGTTTACAGAGTTTATTTTGAGTTGTTGCTTTAATATTATAAATTGTGATTGATATGTTGCCACATGGTGGCCCATGATTGGAAATAAACTTTATTCTATTCTATTCTATTCTATTCTAACAATACTAAAGTATCACCATGTAAACCACTATATAAAAGTGAGATTTGAGGGGGTCAAAATTATATAGGCGTATTTTCGTGTTTATAATGACATAATTATTGCTAAAAACAGAGTTTGGGCACCTGTTCGAACAAACCCCCTCAATCTGTTGTATAGCAAAAAAAAAATAAAAATAAAAAAAATCTAATTTACATCCGAAAAAAAGCCTTTTTGTGACATGAAAGATGGCATTACGTCACATTGTTTTTTCCCAATGTTACAAAACAAGAACAATTTTATTCATATTCGGACGGTGTCATCACGTTACATCACGACATGAAATCCGTTGTCCGGCCGTCGTTAACTTTTCACTTTTTCGACATCTCCTCCAGAACCACAGGTTGGTTTAAGCTGATAGATGGTGGGAGGCATTGGGGCAACATAGAGATTAAGAATTGCTAAAATCTTTCTGTTCCGATATTCTTAAAAACGACATCTCCTCCAGAATAAAAAGTCGGATTGAGCCGAAACTTATTGGGAAGCATCGATCGCGTCGACAAGGAGATTCAGAATATCTAAATTCATTCTGTTCCGATATCCAAGATGGATGGCCACCATGCCGGCCATCTTGAAATTATTCGAACGACATCTCCTCCCGAACGAAGAGTCTGACTAAGCCGAAACTTGATGGGAGGCAATGGGTTGACATAATGATCCAGAATTGCAAAAACATAGTTCAGTTCCGATGTCCAAGATGGCCTCTATTGCTTGGGAGGCATCGGGACGACATTGAGATTCAGAATTGCTAAAATCGTTCCGTTCCGATGTCTAAGATGGCCGCCATGGTTGTCATCTTGAAATTCTTGAAACAACATCTTCACCCGAACCGAAAGGGGGATCGAGCTGAAACTTGATGGATTTTGATAAAATTTTCCGTTCCGGTATCCTGACAGCCATCTTGAAATTCTTCCAACGACACCCCTCCCGAACATAAAGTCGGATCGTGCTGAAACATGATGCGATGCATCTGGGCTACAGGGAGATTCAGTTTTGTTAAAATCGTTCCGTTGCGATATCCAAGATGGATGCTATGTTGACCGTCTTGAAATTCCATGAACGACATCTGCGCCTTAACCGAAAGTGGGATCGAGCTGTCTCTTGATGTGAGGCGTCGGGGCGGTTCAGATTAACAATCGATTAAAGCCGCCCCCCTCCTCCACCAGTGAAATAGGAGTACTTTCCACTAACCATTAAATTGAGCAGAAAATGACGTAAACTATTTGCTTAAAGTACAATTTAAATTTTTGTAAAACTTACAATAAATGAAGATAACCAAGCCCCCGTAAACTGGTAATGGGGATGCTCCAAGCTATCAGCTGGAAGAGTCTACGTGTCATACAGGGGTTAATTTTCTGTTTAAAACTAGCACCGCTGAGAAACTCTCAGTAATGGTCTATGTTATACAGCCAATAAGCTGCCAGTAAACCCAATATTTGTATTTGATCCGTTTTATTCCGTTTATCTTATGTCTGTGTCTGCAGGGGATTACCGCAGAATATACAAAGACAGAATACTTCTTCCAGACCTCCATGTTATGTAATGCAATAATCAGCTATTGTTCCTATCGCCCCCGCCCATCGGGGCTTGGCAAAATAGACTGAGCTGCATGGTATTTCAGTGCAGAGCTGAAACCGACCGAACTTGTATACTGGTAAACTACTTAGGTCTTAGCCTGCCTAAGAAATGTGGTGCAAGTCGAACCGTTCCTTAAACCCTAGTGCTTTCTTTCATTGGTAGTGCTTGAGATAGATGTCATTTCATTTCAAGGTCGTTTAAGTCCCCCCCCCCCAAAAAAAAAAACAAAAAAAAACGAAGCAACGTCTCCAAAATGATCTAAATAGAGTTGTTTGTTTGTTTGATTTGAGGTTTAATAATAATAATATAATAATAATAATAATAATTGATCTTATTTATAGAGGGTAACACATTTAGTAAACTAGTACTAATCTTCCATGTGACCCTCTTTTCCTGGGTAGAAACCAGTACTAAGCAATGTGGATAAAGTCTCTTGCTCAAGGAAACAACACTTGCCGCTCGTGGGGTTCGAACCCGGTACCTCTCGATCCCGAGTCCGATACTTTACCACAGCACCACAGCGCTCCTACGTTTAACGTCCCCGTCAACACTGTAAATGTCATTTTGGAGACGTTGCTTCCAATTTTGTGGGACTTTTATAGTAGTCGCAGATTAAATTGACTAGGCGGAGCTTTTCAGGTATTGTCAATATATTATGTCAAATTCGCTGAGTCCACCAGAAGATTCGCTAGAGTGCCTTTTGCACGCTTTTTACAAGCGGACCAAATGGTCAAAGACGGCACAGCTATGCTTGTGTTACAGTTGAATTCACACAATCGGGCGACTTGGTTTAACTTTTTGTTAATGGAATAGTCCTAAGGCAGGAACAAACGATAGCTCCGCCTAGTCAATCTTATCTGCGACTACTATACCCGACATTGAGATGAAATGACATCTCAAGCCCTGCCGCCCAATGAAACCAAACGGGGTTTATAAGCATGGTCCAAACGGGGTCCGAGCCATTTAAGTTCGACTATAGTTTGTTTTGTTATTTTCAGAGACATAGGTGGTGTTATATATCCTGGTGAGGTTAAAGAGAAAGAAGCTGCCAAGTTACAGTATGAAAAGGCGAAGAAACGAGGACATTCCGCGGGTCATATAGCCACCCGGTGAGATATATGTAACGATCTTTATCATTGTGTAGTTTGGGCCTAGTGGGTTAGAGCGCTGTCTTTTAATCATCATGTCTCTCAAACCCTGCTCGGGTCACATGTGAGAGGGCAAGTTCCACAAAAGTATATTGATTTTTATTTCTCCGGATACTTTGTTTTACGCCCACCTCTGATTGATTATCCGCTTGAGAGAAATAAAATAAACTTGAAAGGGCCGTAAACGAAAACAGAAACAAAACATCGCTATGTTTTTCCCAATCTCCGTTGTGTGCTTTTAAATGATGTGCTACTAATGGCGCTATCCTAGCCAGCATTCAATGTTGAGAGGGATTTAGAGTTTAAAACTGAATAGGCAACTGGCAAACGGCAACCAGTTGCCAATTCGACAATCCTAGTGAATTGGCAACTGGCAGCCAGCTGCCAATTCGATTTGAGACGGGTTTAGAATTAGAAAACCAACAGTTACGTTCCGGTGTGCTCTCAATCCCTCTCAAATCGAATTGCCTGCTGGCTGCCAGTTGCCAATTCACTACAATTATCGAATTGGCAGCTGGCTACCGGTTGCCAGTTGCCAATTCAATAGAATTAGCTAATTGGCATCTGGGTGCCGATTGCCAATTGCCTATTAAGTTCTTATACTCTAAACTCTTGTCTAAACGTTGCCGACCCCGGTAGGTATCGAACCCGCGTCCTCCTGATCACCAGTCAGACGCGCATCCGACTCTCACATTATAGGCAACTGTATAGGCAACTGGCAAACGGCAATCAGCTGCCAATTCGATTTGAGACGGTTTTAGAGTATAAGTACTGAATAGGCAACTGGCAAACGGCACCCAGATGCCAATTCGATAATTCTAGTGAATTGGCAACTGGCACCTGGCAGCAAGCTGCCAATTCGATATAAGAGGGATTTAGAGTATAAAAACTGAATAGGCAACTGGCAAACGGCAACCAGTTGCCATTTCGACAATCCTAGTGAATTGGCAACTGCCAGCCAGCTGCCAATTCGATTTGAGACGGTTTTAGAGTATAACAACTGAATAGGCAACTGGCAAACGGCACCCAGATGCCAATTCGCTAATTCTATTGAATTGGCAACCGGCAGCCAGCTGCAAATTCCATAATTCTAAAGAACTGGCAACTGGCAGCCAGCTGCCAATTCAATTTGAGAGGGATTTAGAGTAAAAAAACTGAGTAGGCAGCTGGCAAACGGCAACCAGTTGCCAATTCGACAATCCTGGTGACATGGCAACTGTCACACAGCTGCCAATTCGATTTGAGACGGTTTTAGAGTATAAGAACAGAATAGGCAACTGGCAAACTGCAACCAGATGCCAAATTCGCTAATTATATTGAATTGGCAACTGGCAACCAGCTGCCAATTCGCTAATTCTGTTTAATTGGCAACTGGCAGCCAGCTGGCAATTCGATTTTAGACGGTTTTAGAGCATAAGAACTGAATAGGCAACTGGCAACTGGCAGCCAGCTGCCAATTCGCTAGTTCTATTGAATTGGCAACTGGCAGCCAACTGCCAATTCGATTTGAGAGGGTTTAAGAGTATAGAAACTGAATAGGCAACTGGCCAACGGAAGCCGGTTGCCAATTCGACAATCCTAGTGAATTCGCAACTGGCAACTGGCAGCCAGCTGCCATTTCGATTCGAGACGGTTTAAGAGTATAAGAACTGAATAGGCAACTGGCAAACGGAAACCAGATTCCAATTCGCTAATTCTATTGAACTGGCAACCGGCAGCCAGCTGCCAGTTCGCTAATTCTATTGAATTGGCAACTGGCAGCCAGCTGCCAATTCGATTTCAGACGGTTTTAGAGCATTATAACTGAATAGGCAACTGGCAACCGGTAGCCAGCTGCCAATTCGCTAATTCTATTGAATTGGCAACTGGCATCTGGCAGCAAGCTGCCAATTCGATTTGAGAGGGTTAAAGAGTATAAAAACTGAATAGGCAACTGGCAAACGGCAACCAGTTGCCACATCGACAATGCTAGTGAATTGGCAACTTGCAACTGGCAGCCAGCTGCCATTTCAAATAGAGGCGGTTTTAGAGTATAAGAACTGAATAGGCAACTGACAAACGACACCCAGATGACAATTCGCTAATTTTATTGAATTGGCAACTGGCAACCGACAGTCAGCTGCCAATTCGATAATTGTAGTAAATTGGCAACTGGCAACCAGCTGCCAATTCGATTTGAGAGGGATTTAGAGTATAAAAACTGAATAGGCAACTGCCAATTGGCAACCAGTTACCAATTCGACAATCCTAGTGAATTGGCAAATGGCAGCCAGCTGCCAATTTGATTTGAATTTGGAAGGGTTTAAAAGTATAAAAACTGAATAGGCAACTGGCAAACGGCAACATGGCGCCGTGTGCCAATTGCCTGTTCAGTTCTTATACTCTTAAGCCGTCTCAAATCGAATTGGCAGCTGGCTGCCAGCTGCCAGTTTCCAATTCACTAGGATTGTCGAATTTGCAACTGGTTGCCGTTTGCCAGTTGCCTATTCAGTTTTTATGATCTTAATTCCTGTCAAATCGAATTGGCCGCTGGCTGCCAGTTGCCAGTTGCAAATTCACAAGAATATTCGAATTGCCACCTGGCTGCCGGTTGCCTGTTGCCAATTCAATAGAATAAGCGAATTTGCATCTGGGTGCCGTGTACCAGTTGCCTATTCAGTTCTTATACTCTAAGACCGTCTCAAATCGAATTGGCAGTTGGCTGCCAGCTGCCAGTTGCCAATTCACTAGGATTGTCGAATTGGCAACTGGTTGCCGTTTGCCAGTTGCCTATTAGTTTTTATACTCTATAACCCTCTCAAATCGAATTGGCAGCTGGCTGCCAGTTGCCAATTCAATAGAATTTTCGAATTGGCAGCCACACTGTGAAGTTAGATGTCATTTGCCAGTTGCCGACTGAATAGGCAACTGATGCAAATTCAATAGAATTAGCGAATTGGCAGCTGACTGCCGGTTGCCAATTCAATAGAATTAGCGAATTGGCATCTGGTTGCCGTTTGCCAGTTGCCTATTCAGTTCTTATGATCTAAAACAGTCTGAAATCGAAATGGCAGCTGGCTGCCAGTTGCCAGTTGCCAATTCAATAGAATACCGAATTGGCAGCTAGCTGCCGGTTGCCAGTTACCTATTCAGTTCTTATGCTCTAAAACCGTTTCAAATCGAATTGGCAGCTGGCTGCCAGTTGCCAGTTGAATGGGCAGCTGGCTGCCGCTTGCCAGTTGCCAATTCAGTTCTTATGCTCAAAATCCGTCTCAAATCGAATTGGCAGCTGGCTGCCAGTTGCCAATTCAATGGAATTAGCAAATTGACAGCTGGCTGCCGGTTGCCTGTTGCCAATTCAATTGAAGTAGCGAATTGGCATCTAGGATTGTCGAATTGGCAACTGATTGCCGTTTGCCAGTTGCCTATTCAGTTTTTATACTCT
Source organism: Lucinisca nassula (assembly GCA_963580285.1). NCBI lineage: Eukaryota > Metazoa > Mollusca > Bivalvia > Lucinida > Lucinidae > Lucinisca > Lucinisca nassula. The sequence goes on along the minus strand of OY757016.1, from coordinate 146,888,523 downwards.
TAAACTCTCAAAAATCGAATTGGCACCTGGCTGCCAGTTGCCAGTTGCCAATTCAATAAAATACCGAATTGGCAGCTAGCTGCCGGTTGCCAGTTACCTATTCAGTTCTTATGCTCTAAAACCGTTTCAAATCGAATTGGCAGCTGGCTGCCAGTTGCCAGTTGAATGGGCAGCTGGCTGCCGCTTGCCAGTTGCCAATTCAGTTCTTATGCTCTAAATCCGTCTCAAATCGAATTGGCAGCTGGCTGCCAGTTGCCAATTCAATGGAATTCGCAAATTGACAGCTGGCTGCCGATTGCCTGTTGCCAATTCAATTGAAGTAGCGAATTGGCATCTGGTTACCGTTTGCCAGTTGCCTATTCAGTTCTTATACACTAAAACCGTCTCAAATCGAAATGGCAGCTGGCTGCCAGTTGCCAATTCACAAGGATGGTCGAACTGGAAACAGGTTGCCGTTTGCCAGTTGTCTATTCAGTTTTTATACTCTTAAACCATATCAAATCGAATTTGCAGCTTGCTGCCAGTTGCCAATTCAATAGCGTTAGCGAATTCGCAGCTGGCTGCCGGTTGCTAGTTGCCTATTCAGTTCGAATGTCTAAAACCGTCTCAAATCGAATTGGCAGCTGGCAGCAAATAAAAATCAAAAATGAGTTCCTTTAAGAGCAATGAAAACATTCATAAGAAAGAAGATGGGTCATACTACGTAGTTTCGGCTAAAAAAGCCTCATCAGTGACCCTGTAATGATCCGGCAAAGAAAGCCAGAGGAAACATACTGCAATTTTGCGAGTTTCGAATAGGCAGTCGATTCAAAGACTGATATAAATCAAATTGGGGTCCAAATAATTAAAAACCTGTCTAGAATATGAGTCAAAACCAATAATTTATTTCTGATTTCTCAGAATATTCACGCTGATCTCAAAGGACCAAAAGTAAAATATAAACTGCACTATGGTTGATGTACGGGGAGACGTTTTACGGCCGCCACACGGCACAACACCAGCTGCAGTGAAGGCAAATAAAAATCAAAAATAAATTCCTTTAAGAGCAATGAAAACATTCATAAGAAAGAAGTTGCCAGTTGCCAATTCAATAGAATAAGTGAATTGGCAGCTGGCTTCCGGTTGCCAGTTGCCAATTCAATAGAATTAGCGAATTGGCATCTGGTTGCCGTTTGCCAGTTGCCTATTCAGTTCTTATACTCTAAAACTGTCTCAAATCGAATTGGCAGCTGGCTGCCAGTTGTCATTTCACAAGGATTGTCGAATTGCCAATTAGTTGCCGTTTGCCAGTTGCCTATTGAGTTTTTATACTCTAAATCCCTCTTAAATCGAATTGGCAGCTGGCTGCCTATTGCCAGTTACCAATTCACTAGAATTACCGAATTGGCAGCTGGCTGCCGGTTGCCCAGTTCAATAGAATTAGCGAATTGCCATCGGGTTGCCGTTTGCCAGATGTCTATTCAGTTCTTATACTCTGAAACCGTCTCAAATCGAATTGGCAGCTGGCTGCCAGTTGCCAATGCACTAGGGTTGTCGAATTGGCAACTGGTTTCCATTTGCCAGTTGCCTATTCAATTTTTATATTCTAAATCCCTCTCAAATCGAATTGGCAGCTGGTTGCCAGTTGCCAGTTCACAATTCAATATAATAAGCGAATTGGCAGCTGGCTACCGGTTGCCAGTTGCCTTTTCAGTTCTTATGCTCCTAAACCGTCTCAAATCGAATTGGCAGCTGGCTGCCAGTCGCCAGTTGCCAATTCAATAGAATGAGAGAATTGGCAGCTGGCTGCCGGTTGCTAGTTGCCAATTCAAAAGAATTAGCGAATGGCATCTGGTTGCCGTTTGCCAGTGGCCTATTTAGTTCTTATACTCTAAAACCGTCTCAAATCGAAATGGCAGCTGCCTGCCAGTTGCCAATTCACTGGGATTGTCGAATTGGCAACTGGTTGCCGTTTGCCAGTTGCCTATTCAAGTTTTATACTCTTAAACCCTCTCAAATTCAAATTGGCAGCTGGCTGCCAGTTGCCAGATGCCAATTCAATAGAATTAGCGAATTCGCAGATGGCAGCCTGTTGCCAGTTGCCTATTTAGTTCTTATGTCTAAAACCGTCTCAAATCGAATTAGAAGCTGGCTGCCAGTTGCCAATTCAATAGAATTAGCGAATTGGCATCTGGGTGCCGTGTGCCAGTTGCCTATTCAGTTCTTATACTCTAAAATCGTCTCAAATCGAATTGGCAGCTGGCTGCCAGTTGCCAGTTCACAATGATTGTCGAATTGGCAACTGGTTGCCGTTTGCTAGTTGCCTATTCAGTTTTTATACTCTAAATCCCTCTAAAATTGAATTGGCAGCTGGCCGCCAGTTGCCAATTCAATAGAATTAGCGAATTGGCATCTGGGTGCCGTGTGCCAGTTGCCTATTAAGTTCTTATACTCTAAAATCGTCTCAAATCGAATTGGCAGCTGGCTGCCAGATGCCATTAGCCAATTCACTAGGATTGTCGAATTGGCAACTGGCTGCCAGTTGCCAATGCACTAGGGTTGTCGAATTGGCAACTGGTTTCCATTTGCCAGTTGCCTATTCAATTTTTATATTCTAAATCCCTCTCAAATCGAATTGGCAGCTGGTTGCCAGTTGCCAGTTCACAATTCAATATAATAAGCGAATTGGCAGCTGGCTACCGGTTGCCAGTTGCCTTTTCAGTTCTTATGCTCCTAAACCGTCTCAAATCGAATTGGCAGCTGGCTGCCAGTCGCCAGTTGCCAATTCAATAGAATGAGAGAATTGGCAGCTGGCTGCCGGTTGCTAGTTGCCAATTCAAAAGAATTAGCGAATGGCATCTGGTTGCCGTTTGCCAGTGGCCTATTTAGTTCTTATACTCTAAAACCGTCTCAAATCGAAATGGCAGCTGCCTGCCAGTTGCCAATTCACTGGGATTGTCGAATTGGCAACTGGTTGCCGTTTGCCAGTTGCCTATTCAAGTTTTATACTCTTAAACCCTCTCAAATTCAAATTGGCAGCTGGCTGCCAGTTGCCAGATGCCAATTCAATAGAATTAGCGAATTCGCAGATGGCAGCCTGTTGCCAGTTGCCTATTTAGTTCTTATGTCTAAAACCGTCTCAAATCGAATTAGAAGCTGGCTGCCAGTTGCCAATTCAATAGAATTAGCGAATTGGCATCTGGGTGCCGTGTGCCAGTTGCCTATTCAGTTCTTATACTCTAAAATCGTCTCAAATCGAATTGGCAGCTGGCTGCCAGTTGCCAGTTCACAATGATTGTCGAATTGGCAACTGGTTGCCGTTTGCTAGTTGCCTATTCAGTTTTTATACTCTAAATCCCTCTAAAATTGAATTGGCAGCTGGCCGCCAGTTGCCAATTCAATAGAATTAGCGAATTGGCATCTGGGTGCCGTGTGCCAGTTGCCTATTAAGTTCTTATACTCTAAAATCGTCTCAAATCGAATTGGCAGCTGGCTGCCAGATGCCATTAGCCAATTCACTAGGATTGTCGAATTGGCAACTGGTTGCCGTTCGCCAGTTGCATATTCAGTTTTTATACTCTAAATCCCTCTCAAATCGAGTTGGCAGCTGGCTGTTGCCAGTTGCAAATTCAATAGAATTTTCGAATTGGCAGCCACACTGTGAAGTTAGCTGCCATTTGCCAGTTGCCGATTGAATAGGCAACTGGCAACTGGCATCTGGCAGCCATCTTCACGAACATTGTTAGAACATCGTTGAAACAACGTTGCAAGCGTGGTTTAACGTTGATTCAACATTGAGTCAATATTGTTTGATCGCAGAGTATGGGCTTAACACATTGCATGCGGGAAACCCCTGAAGGGGTACCTTCGCAAACAGTGCAGCCCAAAATCAGACGCGGTGTCTGACCAGGGCCTACACTATTTGTTTACAGAATTCCCATCAAAAATAGAAAAAAAAGAAAAAAAAAATAGGCCTGACACCCCTTATATGACAAATGGATATGTGCAACATATAGCAATTGAACGATAGCCCACTAGTATATAATGGGTTAAGCAGTCTTGATTTCGTAAAATCATTCTTCGATATAAAAAGATAGGGTACAACATAATTGTTATACAGCATTTTGTTTCATCCGTTCCAAGGCGGTTCTTCTGTCGCGGTTTATTTTTGTTATGGTTTGTCTTTGAGTGTGTTTATCGCTTATATTATTTTGTTTTTGGATAGTCAATTAGCCATTTGGTGGGAAAGTAGCTGTTCTTTTTGCTTTCTGCTATTGATTATTCCATTAGGGTCTAGTTGTTTCATGTTTGTGTTTCAGTCGTAGATGTTATAAATACTGAGATATTTGCAGACTTGCTCACTTCTGTTTACTAGAATACGCAAAACAAATTGCCAATAAATTTCGATAATACAACTTATATGCTGTTAGCAGCAAGACATCGAGTAAATGACACTTGTAAACTAGATTCATTGGTAGATGATACACCTATCGAAAAAGTCTCAAAACAAAAGCCCCTTGGGATAAAAATTGATGAAAATCTTTCATGGACAAAACACATAGACTATCTTTGTTCGACTTTATCTGCAAAAATTTTCACTTTTGAGACAAAATTCGTCGTATGTACCGCAAGACAAACAAAACTGTTTTATCAGAGTTATATCTTACCGTTATTAGATTACGGCTGTTATACTTGGGGCGCAACGTCAAATGCAAATATTGAACGACTCTGCAAATTACACAAACGTGCTGCGCGTATCATCTTGAAAGCAGAGTAAACGACACCTTCCACGCTAATGTTCGATCAATTAGGATGGTTATCTGTACCATAGCGATAAATGTACAACAAAGCCGTATTAACGTTTAAAGCTCTAAACAACTTAACACCCAGCTATATATCTAGTGTGTTGCAACCAGTTTCAGAAACACATGCTCGTTCCCTAAGATCATTTGAAAATGGCCTGTTGCCTGTACCAAGATCAAGAACTGCGCTATTAGATCGCTCTTTTTCATATTCAGCCTCAAAGCTGTGGAACTCATTACCGAAATCTATAAGAACAACAAGCTCACTAAATGAATTAAAACTTGTATAAGCAACTACTTTTAGCTATCATGTATTGATATTTTAATCAAATTTCTGGATATACCATTTACATGCAAATCAAAACGTCATGGTGTATATGTACATGTATATCCTGACTGCCTTCACTTTGACTGTGCCGGTTGAACACCAAGTTATGCAACTACTGCGGCGGGGGAATGCTGTCTTGACATTCGGTCTGCTACTTGACTCTCGCCCGCTGCGTATAAAATTACTTGGTGTCTGATCGGTTCAGTCAGAAGGTTCGTCGACGCGACAACGCTAATACAGTATTACTGTAGTCTTTAAATTTCTATTAAGCTCTTTTAAAAAGACCCCATAATAGTTTAACAAAAATGTTTATAGCATGTATCATTTCAGATGTTTGTATGATAATATGATGTCTTATACTTTTGACTAGACTATTTTTCTATATTTATAAAAAATTTACGTAACTAAACGAATTGATACTTACAATATATCTACACATTTTAACATACTTTACACTCCTTACTTCTGCCTCAAAAATGCAGCATGGAATGGGTGATTAAGTTTTGGAATCGATGATAACGATGTGCCATAGTCTTTTTAATTTCTATTTACATATAAAGTGTCTACTACTAAGTGTAGTAATGCTTTACTAAATACACATCTCATGTTTGATTGTATCCATGTGTATTATCATTTTAATTCTTGCATGTAATTGTAAATATGTTTTCCTTTTGTTTGTATATTTGTTATAGAGGGCCACTTGGTAGACTGGCTTTTAAGCTAAAAGTGTTCCCTCTCAAAATATTTTACAAATAAAAAAGTATCAATTCCTGATCATTGCCTTCACTTCTACTTTGTGAACTTCGGGGGCCAGTTGTTCAAAACTAACGACGTCGTTAGTTAACATATCGTTAAAACTTTGATCATTAAATATGGCAAATATGCTGAAATTTTTGCTGAAAAAATGTGAGCAGCTTTTGCGGAGGCAAAAGCTGCTCACATTTTATCAGCAAAAATACCAAAATTTACATTATTGTACTTGCTAGAAGAGTTAACAATATGACCACTAACGAGCTCGTTAAGCTAACGATGCTTTGAACAACTGGCCCCTGGACTGCTTATGCGTAAACTGATTCTCCCGTTTTCTATCGTCCTTAGTTTTCTGTATTATAGCATGACTTGCTAAATTAAATAAAATAGCCACATCTATTTCGGACTTTCAATCAATCAGGTTACTTGATTAATTTTTATTTCAAGTTCACGAATTGAATGTCAAACACTGAAGATAATGAGCAGACGGCTTCTTCTTCAGTTTTTTTTTTTGCAGACTGTAGTGCGTATTTTGCTTCAGTAGGACGAGACTTAGATAGTATTATTACTAAGCGGGTACACCAATGGCAAGCAAAATGTAATTGGATAAGACGTTTAAATGTTTAATCAGTGTAAAATCAGTGTAAAATAAATCCAGTGCGTGTGAATCAAGAACTATTTTCGTTTCCGGATTTTCTACAACTGCTGTTAGAAGACTAAAAAGAACTTATTTCATTTTGTGGCTTTTATCAATATGGGACGCTGGCGAATCACTCAAAACTTTGCATTGAAAGAATTTATCATTTAAAGTTAAAACTATATTCTTTCTTTTTTTCAGCCCCCGAGATACAAACAAATTTAGCGTCAAAATAAATGTCGCAGCACTTAGTCACGTGATATTTGTATTAACGTATGACGAACTATTACAAAGACGTAGAGGACACTACGAGCATATCATTTATATAGATCCAAAACAGGTAAGACACGAGCTAGTATTAATTATTTAAACTTCCTCTTCTTGATGTTTTCCGACAGTTTCAAGTGTCGGAATAGTTTAAATTGTTGTTAGTATGTGGGGCAAATATTATCCACTAATTTACCTATGTCCGACTTAAGGGCGCGACAAATTATATAAAACTTAATGGGGAAAATGTTTCTATGTCATACATTTATCCATTACTACACTAGATAGCGGAAATGTGCACAGAAATTATAAAAATCAATTTTCTGCCATTAATTTGAATATGATACTATACATTTTACATCATATTAAGATGGGTCAATTTCAGAATAAAAAAGGGACTCTTTGTCAAATGTGCGTCAAAAGTAAATTAGCAAAAATGCGCGAGATTATCTGATTTTCGACTGAAGTAAATAAATTAATCGTTATGCCATGCAAAATGTGCATGGCTATTCAAGTATAAAAATAAACTTTAAGAGAACTACGGACATTTTTAGTTTTTAGCTCACCTGAGCACGAAGTGACGAAATATTGTGATTGCCCTGTGTTCGTCGTCAATATTTAGCTTGTGCAACCTCTAGAGACCACGGTTTTTATGTAATCTTTATGAAACTGTACCAGAATGTTTGTCTTGACCATATCTCGGCCAAGTTCGAATATGGTCATGTCAGATCAAAAACTGGGTCACAAGGTCAAATTTTGTTAAAACATTGTGTGCACCCTAAAGACCGCTATTTTGCTTCAATCTTTATGAAACTTCACCTGAATGTTTGACTTGATAATATCTCGGTCAAGTTCGAATATGGATCATGTCGGTCAAAACCTAGGTCACCAGGTCAGATTTTGTTAAAACCTTGTGTGAATATGTACCCTAGAGGCCACCGTTTTGCTTTAATGTCCATTAAACTTCGCCTGAATGTTTGACTTGATGGTCTCTGTCAAGTTCAAATACGGGTCATGTCGGATCAAAACTAGGTCACTAGGTCAATTTCTTTAAAACCTTGTGTCCCCTAGAGACCGCAGGTTTGACCGTTCCAAGGCGGTTCTTCTATCGCGGTTTCTTTTTGTGATGGTTTGTCTTTAGACGTTTGTGTCGCTTATATTATTTTATTTTGGATAGCCTTTTGGCCATTTTGTGGGAAAGTAACTGTCCTTTTGGCTTTCCGCTGTTGGTGTTTCCGTTAGGGTCTGTTGCTTCATGTTTGTCTTTCTTTCCCTTTGGTGTCTCTGATGGGAGCTTTGGGTTAATTGTATCGAAGTAGAAGTAAAACAAAGATCAGGAACCGATACAATTAACTTACTCCACCCATCAAAGACACCAAAGAGAAAGAAACACAAACATTAAGCGACCAAACCATAATGGAAACCTAAAAAAGGAAGACCATAAGGACAGTAACTTTCCCACAAAATGGCCATCCAAAATAAAAAGACACAAGTGATACACACAGTAAGTAACAAACAACACCACAAACTAACCGCCACAGAAGAACCGCCTTGGAACGGTCAGCGGAAAGACTCCCACCGGGGGGGCTTAAATCGATTTTACGTGGCCACAATCCTCGCCCTTACTTCCGTCGCGATTTAGACAAATAATTTGTTCAGTCCGCATGAAGGCCTCCTAACTCACCAGTGCAAGAGGCCACAGCTTTTCTTCAGTCTTCATGAAACTTCCCCTAAATGTTTGACTTGATGATATCTCAGTCAAGTTCGAACGTGTGTCATGTCAGGTCAAAACTAGGTCAAATTTTGTTAAAAACCTGTGTGCACTTTAGAGGCAACTGGTTTGCTTTAACCTTCATGAAACTTCACCTGAATGTTTGCCTTGATGCTATCTTGTTCAATTTTGAGTATGGGTCATGTCGGATTAATAACTAGGTCAGTAGGTCCTAGAAAACATTGTATACACCCCAGAGATCACAGGTTTGCTTCAATCTTCATGAAACTTCACCTGAATGTTTGACTTGATGATAGCACAATTAAGTTCGAATATAGGTCATGTCAGATCAAAATCAGGTCACTAGGTCAAATTTCTTCAAAACATGTTAGCCGTTAATAATTTATTACGAGTGTTGAAGTCAGTTACATGACTACACACTCTGGCAAATCGAATTAAGTGCGAAATATAAACGCCATAGGATGGCGCACGAGGAACATCACCATCCAAAAAAGGAAAATTTACAATCTCAAAATCAAAATAACCTTTTTATCATAATTTTTGCACGAAACAAACCCTGCCCAGGCAAAGCGGTGCGAGTCGGCCCGTCCATGCTTATAAACCCTATTAGTTTCATTGGGCGGCAGGGCTTGAGATGTCATTTCATCTCAATGTCGGGTAAAAGTCCCACAAAATCGGGAGCAACGTCTAAAAATGACTTTTACAGTGTTGACGGGAACGTTAAACCTCAAGGTGGCACTACAGTAAAAAAATCCCCTTACTCACAATGTAAATTGGGACATATTCCATGTTCTACCACATTTCAGCAAGTCTAATGCTTCCATTATGAGGCATATAATTTGACAGGCTGACCATTTACCTTCCAGAAGCAGCTAAAAATATGGGTGCTGTGCGGCATATTTTGGCCTTTTTGGCAGCCAGTGTCAACCAACCCATTCCGCAGCGAATAAATCCAGGCATTTCCAGTGGCCAGTCAACACAATTTTCTGGTTCAATTTAAATCAGCTGCTTTTCACAATAGCAAATACCTACTAATATTTCTTCTAATAAACAATAATACTTTTCAGAAACATAATGGCTTAGCACCAAATCCAATCAGAAGCAGCAGGATATTCAATTCTGTACTGAAAGCTCTCCCCAAAGCAAGAACAGCTTTCAGAAAGACCAATTATTTACTGTAGTGCAATCCATACCAAACCCTAATTTCTTTATGATCCATCAAAAGAATTGCCAACACAAGTTTAGACCATGTCTAATAATATAGTCATATATAATTAATGTTAAGTGACAAAGAATCTTTAAACTTTGCGAAAAATTTATCGCTTCCAGATTCTACGATGAAAGCCGAACAAACCATGTTTTGAGAAAAAGCGCAAAGTTTACCTCTTTCCAGAATGGAACCCAGAAACCGGCTTGCATCAGTGATTCTAGTCAGAGGTCTTTGGAATACTTTTATCCTAAAATGCACTAAATCATGTCCTATTAGAACCCATGCTAGAAAGTTTGGCTGTTCTCACACCTATACGCAATAATTTCAGTAAAAATTGGCATTTTGAGGATATTTTGGAGACAAAGCTTTGATGAAAATGATTATAAATGCCTTAAAGCCATGAGGAATGGCTGAATATATCTGTTCAAACCTTGTAACATGAACCCAACCAATAAGAACTTACAATGGCTGAGAAAACTCATTGCGATATTGCAACGGGCTGTTCAAGAGACAAATTTGAAAATTTGCATTGGCTTGAGACCCTTGCCTAATGCCAAGAAACGTCAGTGCTATATTCAATATGGAGTATATTCTTTTTCTTGTGTTCCTGTTTATACATTTACTGCAAGGCTGCTTTCCAAACAGACCAATGACAACTGATTTACATAGCTTTGAAGTACTCCTCCCCCCTCCAATTACATGGAACTGAAGCAAAAACTGATAAAATACACCCAGTTAGTCCTAAATTACATGTAGCATTAAACTTACAATTTGTACAGTGTCTGTGACAAAATACATGCCAGGAAGATCCATTTTAAGATACAGAATTGGAGGGAACCTATAATGTATGAAAATATTATGTAATGAATGAAAAAAGGACAGTGAAGCTCATTTTTCTACTTTCGGTTTAGGTGGCACTACAATAAAAAAAAAAAACCCTTACTCTCAATGTAAATTGGGGCATATATCATGTTCTACCACATTTCAGCAAGTCTAATGCTTTCATTATGAGGCATATAATTTGACAGGCTGACCATTTACCTTCCAGAAGCAGCTAAAAAATATGGATGCAGTGCGGCATATTTTGACCTTTTTGGCAGCCAGTGTCAACCAACCCATTCCGCAGCGAATAAATCCAGGCATTTCCAGTGGCCAGTCAGCACAATTTTCTAGTTCAATTGAAATCAGCTGCTTTTCACAATAGCAAATACCTACTAATATTTCTGCTAATAAACAATAATACTTTTCAGAAAAATAATGGCTTAGCACCAAATCTAATCAGAAGCAGCAGAATATTCAATTCTGTACTGAAAGCTCTCCCATAAGCAAGTACAGCCAATCATTTACTGTAATGCAACCTATAATCAAACAAACAAATACAATGGGGAATCGCCTTAAAAGTTAACCACTGGTCAAAATAACTTATAAAAACAAGATCTTTTATCTATAAATGCAAAGTTTTTCATATTTCCTACAGCTGGAATAAATTATCTTTCTAAAGATATAAAATTGACATTTCTGCAAGGACTAAGTTGGACCATTTGTACAAGAAAAAAATCTAAAGGATGACGGAACAAATTCTTACATCGAACTGCGTCATACAGGTATATGTACAGTAGAACTTCGATGGCTCGAACAGCGATCGCTCGTTTACCATGGATGTGTCCATGAATCCATTCTTAAGCCCCTAATGAAATACTCTACATTAGAAATAGTGGGGGATAATTAAGGAGATTTTAGTCTTTTATCTTGCAAATGTATGCTGTGTGTTCTCATTAGAATCGCCTCGATGAGGCGATTCTAATGAGTTCACACAGCATACATTTTCATTATAGAACACCGAAAAGATGTCTAAACGTATCTCGTTATGCCTCCTGAGAGTAATCTCAGTGGCTCGAACTACCCCTGTCTCGAACAGATTTTCGAGGTCCAAAAGGCGTTCGAGCCAATGAAGTTCGACTGTATACAAGCGAGCTCACTCCTCTAGGTATAAAGAAACCGTAAACCGGACAAACATGACATTATCTTCCTTTATCTGCATTTCTGGTCGTGTTTATATGAAACATGGATTGTGGGCGCTCGTTAGAACCGCCTCGGTGACGCGGTTCTGGTGGGTTCTTGCGATCTGTGTGTTCGGACGCAAATGGAAAAAAATGTATACCCCTGTAAACTTTAGTTGTACAATATAACAGTAGGATTTAAGGGTGCTCAAAATTCTCCTGATGTGTACATTGATTTATAGTGTGTGCATGTAAGCGTGCATGAAAACATGCAAAGCAAAAATATATATACGTGGGGTGATCAATAAATTCGAGAACTTTTGCTATAACTTTTTTAATATACAACCAATCGCAACAAAATTTATATTGTGGATAAAATAGCACGTTACGGACAACGGCATCAAGGTATTACGTTCGTGACGGCACTAGTTTTTCAGTGACGTCATAGTTTCGACATCATACTTCACGTTCACCGTTCAGAAATGGCTGACGACGTTGTTGCAGAACAGAGGACTATCATTAAATTCTACGTAAAATTAGGGAAGACTATGAGCGAAATCAAAGAGGATCTCCAAAAATGTATACATAGAAGCAGCATTTTCGAAATATTGGATTCATAAATGGTGCCATCGCTTCAGTGACGGAAGAACATCGACCAAAGATGACGCCCGATCTAGGGAAGTGTCACCTGACGGCTTACGTCACGCGTTCGGCGCGTGGATGAACAGATGTCAAAAATGTATCAAGGTCAAGGGATCCTATGTCGAGAAATAATAAACAGTATTCGTGAGTATCGTTTTTCATTATTAAGTTATAGCAAAAGTTCTCGAATTTATTGATCACCCCTCGTATGTGTATGGATTTATATATAAAAATACAAACACGTGTAATAATGTGCGCATACATACATACATACATACATACATACATACATACATACATACATACATACATACATACATACATACATACATACATACATACATACATCCAAACAACCATACATACGTGGATAGTATGCCGTTGTTGGAATTGAAGCGGTTCTAATGAGCACCGAATAATCCATGTTTGAACTAGAAACAAAAAACATACAAGAGCTGTCCCAATCTGACAAGGGGCCCCGCACATGGGCAATCCAATGAGAAATGGCCAATATATGGCAGCCACCAAAAGTAGAAAACTGGGCTTTCTTGCAAAATTTTGACGGCCACCTTGGACTTTGCTGTGTACTGACACAAAGCTTCCTGATTCAATCAAGTATGGTGGTACTGTAATGATGGTTGTACTGTACGTTCGTGTACGTTCATGGAAGATGTTTTTTCTTGTTACAGCTAACATCATCCCATATTCAAAACCATTAAAATTGTGGACGGACAGACAGACGGACTGATATTGCGTATTGTTGCTGTGACCTTATGTTTAGACTTTTAAGTTGATGCGTTTAACGGTTTGCAAGTTTTTAGGAAAGACGTGAAAAATGTGACGGACAGACGGACGGATATTGTGTATTGTTGTTGTGACCTTATATTTAAAGTTTGAAGTTGATGCGTTTAACGGTTTGCAAGTTATAAAAAACATGGAAAATGTGGACGGACGGATGGATGTACAGATGGAAAGATAGGTATACAACCTTTTTGGTGCTCATGTGCGTATTGTCTCAGCAGGTTTCATTGGAATATCTATAACGGTTTTGGAATTATGAAGGAAAGGATTGAATACACGAATCTTATATGGGTGTGAGGGGTGGATGGAAAAATCCGTCCCGAGGGACACTGTCCGGCATCACGAGGCTTGCCGAGTGATGCCGGACAGTGATCCCGAGGGACGGATTTTTCCATCCACCCCTCACACCCATATAAGATTCTTTTTCTTGCATACCTTCCATTTCTGATACAAATTTTTAATGCTGCTGTCACTTCGGTTACCGACGTCCGCCATTATGTGATGACACAACAGGAATGTTTAGTGACGTCACGCATGACGACGCCGCGCATGAGGTTGTAATCAACCAGTGCATTTATCAAACACGCGATTATATTCGATTTGGGGTCGGAACACCAGGGTCAGAACATAAATTTCTATCCAAGGGTAAAATCACGGATTTCCTTGTCTGGTGTGCAAGAAAATGCTTTACAAAGGGCCATAACTCTAACAATGTTGTAGCTAGAGTAACATTACTTGCCATAAAATTGTGTATTGTTGTTGTGACCTTATGTGTAAAGTTTGAAGTGGGTGCGTTTAACGGTTAATTAAGAAAAAAAAAAGAAAAATGTGGACGGACAGACGGCCATTTTGTGTGAAAGTAAATATCATTATGTCTTTCCACCATTGATGTTTCCATTAGGGTCTAGTTGTTTCATGTTTGTGTTTCTTTCCCTTTGGTGTCTCTGATGGGAGCTGTGGGATTATTGTATCGATTCCTGATCATTTCCTGATAATTGATAAATGGTCGATTTATTAAGCATTGACAATCCCTTTTTTGACGGTTTGATCAGTCACATTTACCCGCAGAACTTCAGTTGAATTAAGCGAATTCTCCTGATACCGAGGCCCCATTTTTACATCTATCGTAGATGGGTTTGTTTCCTGCAAAATGTATGATAAATGCGATGATTTTGATTTTGAGATTGCACATGTTCATTTTTGGATGGTGATGTTCCTCGTTCGGCATCCTATGGCGTTTATATTTCGCAATCAATTCAATTCGCAAGAGCCTGTGTCTAGTCATGTAACTGACTTCAACACTCGTAATAAACTGTTAACTGCTAAACTTCTTAATCAAGGTTATCGGTATCATAAACTTAGCAAAATAGAAGTGAAGGCAACGATCAGGAATCGATACAATATACCAAAGCTCCCATCAGAGACACCAAAGGGAAAGAAACAAAAACTCGAAACAACAAACCTCTAAAGGACACATCAATAGCGTAAAGCCAAAAGGACAGTTACTTTCCCACAAAATGGCCAATTGGCTATCCAAAACAACAACAACAAAAAAAAAAAAAAAAAAAAACAGCGACAATAGAACCGCCTTGGAACGGTCAGTGAAACGAATTCCAGTGGGGGTGGTTTTATATCGATTTTACGTGGCCACAATCCTCGCCTTTACTTCCGTCGCGATTTAGACAAATAATTTGTTCAGTCCGTATGAAGGCCTCCTAAAGCATTTTCTAAATTTTATAGACGATTTTATTTCAAAATTCAATGTTGGACTCAAATCTCTTCTGCAACAAGGTCTATCGGAACCAGAATTTCATGGTGACTTAGTATATAAATTCAGAAAAAATATATACATGCAATGACTTAAGCACGCATTTTCGTTAAATCATTCTTCGAAATAAAAAGATTGGGTACAATATAAATGTTATACGACAGAATGTATGCATAGTAGATTACCGAAAGAACTCTTCTTCGCTCTTTAATTGCACATCGGTGGGTCAGGCCTCAGATTTATGTAATGTTGGTTGGTGGCTGATGCTCTGTCTCTGATCGGGCCCATCGGAGTCTAACAGTTGGTTTTCTTTTGCTTCCGCATTTCAGTGGTTTCTTGCTGTTGAGTCCTCACCCTAGTTCCATCTCTGTAGTTGTTTGATCTTTGTGTTCTCGGAGACGTTGCACTCGGGAGTTAGGAGACCTTCATGCGGACTGGACAAATTATTTGTCTAAATCGCGATGGAAGTAAGGGTGACGATTGCGGCCGCGTGAAATCGATTTAAGCCCACACTGAAATTCTTTTTACTAACCGCTCCAAGGCGGTTCTTCTGTAGCAGTTTATTTCTGTTATGGTTTGTCTTTGAATGTGTGTATCGCTTATATCTTTTTGTTTTAGGTAACCATTTGGTCATTTTGTGTGAAAATTTCTGTCCTTTGGCTTTCCGCAATTGATGTTTCCATCAGGGTCTAGTTATTTAATGTTTGTGTTTCTATCCCTTTGGTGTCTCTGATGGGAGCTGTTGGTTAATTGTATCGATTTCTGATCATTGGTTTCACTTTTGTTTTACCCCTTTTTCAGAACATTGCAGTCTAAGTGGTTTACCAGTATTAATGTCGGTTTCAGCACCATGTAGCCATATCTATTTCTCCAAGCCCCGATGGTCTGTAGAGAGAGATGTGGGGCTGACAAGGGGAATAGCAAACAATTTTATGCGTCATTACCTAAAGTGATCAACTACCTAGGTCAAGGGGATGAACTTGACTGTTACTGTATCGAAAATTTTGATTGTTTAATCCAACATGAGTCCTCGATCGCACGAGGTTGTATAGTTTTATTAATGATGCTATTCATATAGAGGGTAGCGAGGATAATAATATAATGTTATTAATCAAGTAATTTCGTATTGTCCCAGTTACACGTCCGAGGTCTGCTGTATTGGCACGAGGCCGAAGGCCGAGGCCAATACAGCTGACCGAGGACCTGTAACTTGGCCAATACGAAATTACTTGATTAATGACAATTTTATTAATTGACGCAATTAAAAACATGATTTATGATTTTTGAATATTGGTTGACTTGGTGTAATACAGGATAATCAATTAATAAAGTATAATATTGTTGACAGTTGTCAGAACCACCTAGATGAGGCTTATCAAACAAATACCAGCAACATGTATGTGATGATAGTTTGAGACTGTCTCTATAAAATATAGAAACAAATTGCTAGAAACATATTTCCATCCAAGATATCATGTGCAGAGACTCCGCGCTACCAATGGAGCTTCTCAAACCATAGCGACGCGAAGCAAGCATGCTTGCAGTAAGCGTAGGTGGAGCGAATATAGAGGATACGGCAATTCCTTAACCTGTTCGTCCGTAAACACTGCTGTAAGATATTGCTCTTTAGTGTAGATGCATTGTTATATGAATAAGGCAGATGCTCCGTAAACCAGTTTATGAGCAAGGTTAAGCGTAATATTTTTAATGCTTTCTAATTGATTTCAACTGTAAAAAATCCCAATAGTAGATCTGCCGGGTCCTATAAATATTTGCGCAGCTGAGCCTTTGGAATTGAAGAAAATTTTGTAAAGAGCCGTCCTGCAATTGTAACAGCTTTCTGAAAAAAAGATAATTTTTGCCTTTCCTATGCTTCTGCTTCTTGTTTATTTGCCATAGAAGTTCAAAGAAATTGCCACTATCACAGAACACAGTTCACAAACGCCACCAAAGGAAACGCCAACAAACCATTACATATATAGAAATTCGCAACCAAAAAGGCAATGATCAGGAATCGATACAATTAACCCACAGCTCCCATCAGAGACACCAAAGGGAAAGAAGCACAAATATGAAACAACAAGACCCTAATAGAAAACCGGGGTTTCATCATTGTGTAGTGTGTTTTTTCTTGTCCTTTGTGAAATTGATTCCATTGTGGAGTTTTGAAAATATTCGAGATTTACTGATGATACCTCATTGGCCAAAACTAGCTAGTCTGGCCCAGAAATACTGGTACACTCCATACTTTTCTATACTGCGGTGTATTCTTTGCTTCTAAAGAATAACCCTTTATAGAACATATTTACAGGAATATATATTATTTGCTTAATTCTGCTCAAAGACATAGGTTGTGGGTTTTCTTTAGAACCGCCTCATGAGGCCTTTTTGGAGAAATGAAGAATGCACGACGTCACACTGGTGTTATAGTAATGACAAAGGAACCAGCTCTTTTCCCCAACTAGGCTATTACAGTGCTATACAGAACATAAAAATAACGGCAGTGCATCAAACATGACTTTGCAGTGAAAATTCTTCTAGCCATTGGTCTTAAAAATTGAGCAATACAAGAGCCATTGGCAATTCAAAAATGTTTAGCTCCCGTGTAAAATGTTCATTAACCCTCCTTTCATTTGCAGTTCATAGAACTTGAAAGGTTTTACATTTAATTTTCAGATGTTTAGTCAGAATTGAACGATAACTTTATTTACGTTGAAATTATCATAGACGCAAGTATTTGAGAAACTGTACATCTCGATACTTCCGCGCCTATGGCTGCTACGGAAGCAGCATTTTTAAAGGAGGCTTACATTGTAGGTCGCGCTACAAAATGTAGTTCCTTGACTATGGTATATCCCATATCGAATACCCTTACACCCATAATTAAGAAGAATTTCCATAAAACGTTTAAATATCTGATTAGCTGATATATTTACAGAAGAACGCATCTTTAAGTAGGCCCTAATTCAACCCTACCCGAAGCGTCCATGCTTACGATAAAATAATACCAGGTATTTTAAAACGCTGACATCTCAGCTGTGTTAAAAACATGTACACTCCATATTTTTCTCTTCTGTGATGTATTCCTTGCTTCCAAAGGATAGCCCTTTTATAGAACATATTCCAAAATCTCGGACATACCCTTCTCGGCATTTACTCCCTTTCTTCGTTCAGGTCGATAGGCGTGGTGGGCGAAGCTTGCTTACCAAGTAATGCTTATTATCCTAGGACGCCTGATTACGCTCTTTTGGAGTCCATGTCTGTTGGTCTGTACATTGATATTTGCCATTTGTCTATGGATTTATGATTTTGGTTTAACGCTTTGGTACTACGACCTAAACTACTATATGATAAAGAGAATGTTGTCTTTCATAAAGTAGAAGTAAAACAAAGATCAGGAATTGATACAATTAACTTACTCCACCCGTAAAAGACACCAAAGGGAAAGAAATACAAACATTAAGCGACCAGACCATAATGGAAACCTAAACAAAGGAAGGCCATAAGGACAGTTACTTTCCCACAAAATGGCCATATGGCCATCCAAAATTAAAAGACACAAGTGATACACACAGCAAGTAATAAACCTGTATACTCTATATCAACCTATTCCTCCGATATGTTTCCCATGGTGCATTCATATTAACAAGGTGCCATCCATAAACACCTGAACAAAGTGGCCCTGATCATACTACCAGTACCCTCTAGAACCACTTCGACCAGCGGATTTGTTGCACACATCATACTGTGTACCCAAGACAGCCCCCTTAGGGGCTCTTGCATTCTTCTCACTAAATATTCCGCCAGTATGGACACATCCGGGGAACAGGGAACATAATAACATCTACTTGTGAAATGACAGGAATTATCATCAGCATGCAAGACACGTATATGGCATATTCTTCAATGTGAACCGTGCTATGTTATATATTACTGGGAAATGTAAATGTATTTGCCTATACAGCCTCGTTCTCTATAGCTTAAACATCACTATGCAAGGCGAGTACAATACATATATAACAACTTGTTAACATACATTATCCTGCACACATGAGGCGGAATATTCAATCATGCTCTTGTTAAAAGGAAGTTCAACAAGTATATCTTAAGTCTAAATTAATGTGAACAAATTTAGCTAGTTCTTGTATTATTTTGTCATTTCACAATTTAACAGCCAGAAATATTTATAAGAATTACTCATCATGTTAAAATTTCTACAGGTATTGATCACAACTATAATGAGAGATTCTCTGGATTCCTGAAAAGTAGGACATTCTGGCATAAAATGTATTTCATCTCCTAAAACACCCATTGGGCATTTTGAACATACGCGATCAGATCTTTCAATTCTAGCATACCTACCTATTTCTATAGCGATATCACCCACTAGCCTACAGGTGCCCGTGCTTATACTTACGGAAACGCCTTGGTATTGTGAAAGTCCCTTTTAATGATAAATAAGGAAGAATATCCAAAGAATTATCCTCATTACTCTTCCATAGCAAGAGCTATGGTCAATTTAGTCTAATAACTTTATTTATTTTCTACTTACAGATAGTAGATGAATTATCAGTAGAAGTATATATATTCGAATCTCGAGAAATTACAGCATTACGGATTCCACCACTAAGAAACGACATAGTTGATTCTTATGAACAGTCCAGTAAGTGAAACCTGTGAGACTGTAATGGCAGTTAATGGTGAAATTTGCTCCCGATAACAGCAATAAGTGATGTATCAAGAGGATATCAGAATTTCGTTGTTTCTCCTTAACACAGCGAGATCGGGTACTGGCAAGAACTGGCATAATGAGGCAGTACTAGCATGGCATGACCGAAACAAGTCCACATAATGAATGTTCTTGTAAATACCACCATGTGGTTTTCAGGCGTATACACTAATTTGCTGAATCAAGTTTGTAGTTGTCAGTTTTCGGTTTCAGTAAGAAAAGGTCACTCAGGTAAGGCCACGATTAATAAACGCAGTCATCTCAAGTCATCTAAAAAAGAAAGTGACATGGAGGCACACACAAAAAGAGATGAAATATGAACCAACGGTACAAAGCCAATTAACAAATAAGACTGCACAAGAATGACCGTCTTGGAACGGTCAATAGCAGAACTACGGGTGTGGGGTTTTCAACTCCGGAGTTTATGAAATTGCAACCCTTGCCCTCAGTTCCAGTGCAGTATCCTAACAAATTGATCCGCGCGGAGTTTTTTCTAGCTCGACAGTGAGTCATAATAAAGTACATAGTAAAATGGACATGCATAGATTTATACTATCATGAAGCAGGGTTGGGGATCCAACAATAATCCGACTTCAGTGCAGAAGAAAACCACCAGTTAGATCACGGAGTTTAGAACCCAGGAAATGCACACGTCACTGGTTAATGTTGCGGATAAACCGCCTGAAAATTACCTTAAAATACGAAAAATATATCATATCACAGATGCTTTCAAAAATAAACCCAAAAACCCACGGCTTATCACAATTAATGGTTCATGCATTTCTTCGAAAACAATAAGTAACCCATACCAGAAAAAAACACGACATATCAGAGCGTTTAGATTTTGGAAATAGCATCTGCTGTTTCATCAAAATGAATAATTACTTCGATCATTTGATTATGATTTCCATTCAATTTTATCAAGTTCTTGCTTTTAAACAGTTCTAGTGCATTTACTTCTTTCAGCGACAAATGAACTCGCAGAAGTTACCCGCCCCTCCCCTAAGACTGCTCATATACGTTACAGCCCCACCACTGGGCAACAGAAGACGATGTCCAGCACAGGGATTTCAGGACTCTTTAAAGTACAGTACGACGTTCAAAGGTCCCTGGATGCTGGTGATATATATGTAGGTATCAAGAATAAGAATAAGATTTGTTTGTTTGTTTGATTTGAGGTTTAACGTCCCCATCAACACTGTAAAGGTCATTTTGGAGACGTTGCTTCCAATTTTGTGGGTCTTTTACCCGCCATTGAGATGAAATGACATCTCAAGCCCTGTCGCCCAATGAAACCAATAGGGTTTATTACCATGGACGGTCCGCCTCGCACCGCAGTTCCTGGAGAGGCTTAGATCCTCTAAGCGGTATACCAGTACTAGTGTGCGGGACGGATTCAGCTCTGCGTGGAAGCATCATGCAGCCCATATATTTCTTCAAGCCCCTATGGGCGGGGGCCGTATAAGAATAAGATAGGGTTAAAATAAAAAAAAGCAATCTGAAATCACATGCTGTCATGAAACATTTGTCGATTTCGTTACTATTTGGTAAAAGAATATCACTGGAAATATTGCCATCGTAACAAAGCTTTGATGGCTGTATCCTTATCCTTTGTAGTACCCGTTTAACCTTCACGTTTTGTTTCGCACGTAATCTGCAAATTTTATAAGGTAACAACTATAAAATGATTAAAAAAGACACTTGCACATAAACGGCTGTTACATTTTCCAAGACGATCTAAAGTTTGTCCACATTACGCAAACATGCCTATACAAATTCATTGCCGCCTTTATCACCGAAAAAAATGAAAATTTTAAGATGAAAAATTGTGATGTTTTTCTTATGCCTGCTCAAAATATAGATTGTGGCACTCGTGAGAACAGCCTCATCGAGGCGTTTCTAACGAGTACCCACAATCTATATATAGATTATGGCACTCGTGAGAACAGCCTCATCGAGGCGGTTCTAACGAGTACCCACAATCTATATTTCAGAGCAGAAATAAGAAAAATAAGGTTTACCCCTGTAAACCCCAGTTTTTCTATATAAAAGTGGGGTTCAAGGAGGTCAAAATTATATAGGCGTGTTTTCGTGATGATAAACGTACCTGCCTTTATTTGGCCATACTATTAGTGTCTGTTTTCTTTTCAGGTAGTCAATGGGTATTTTACACACTTCTTTGCTCCAGTTGGTATCGAGCCTTTACGAAAACGAATCTTATTTATTCTGGATATCAGTGGTTCTATGAGTTTTGGACGGAAGATCACACAATTAAAAGAAGCTATGTCCCATATTCTTAAAGAGTTAAACGAGGAAGATTTGTTCAATATAATTACATTCGAGAGTACATCCTATGCTTGGTCCGAGTCAATGAAGAAAGCAACACCTGAAAATATTGATGCTGCTACTGAGATGGTTCAAGATTTACTTGCAGAGGGCGGTATGTATGTACATCCGAGTTTCAATGGCTCAAATACCTTTTGGGACTCGATAATGTTTTCGAGATAGGGAAAGTTCGAGACACAGAAAGTTAATCATTAGAACAGTTCAATTGTGCATAACTGGGAATACTTAGAGATATATTTTCGAACTTCTCTAAGATAAAGGAATTTTGTGTCATTGTATGTACTAGAATCGTTGCTAATGAGTGTCCGTATCATACATTTTGAAGATACAATATTTACATTCTCCGTAATTTATTCCAAATATATCGAGTTATTGGAACATTTTCCGAAGGACACAAGAACGCATTCGAATCAGCCATGATAAACAGTCATCGTTTGACCATTGAGGCTTCCCTGTTACCATAAAAATTTAAAAAAAAATCAGACACCTTGACGATTAGCGCTTATTCGCCTAAAAATTTAACAAGTTTGTTTCGCGATACAGCAAGGAGTCCAAACGTGAAGACGGAATGACAAACGGTATTGATCCTGATCAGACTTCTAGATATGCATTGTTTGCTTAGTCCTGTCTGTTCCAATACTTAGGATCAGTAATAAAACAATGTTGAGAAAAAAGTTCGCAGGTACCAGTACCACCAGGATAAAATAGATGTTAGGTTAGGCGAAGTTTTTGTGGATCTTTCAGATTTCAAGGCGTCTAACTGATAATGGGTTACAACTGGGCAGACTGCTGTCCCTGTAGCAGCAAGAGGTAGAGGGGAAATTTTATACCTCTTGTTTCTCCACGTCACTGACCTTTCCTATTCCCTTATTACCGTCTCTGTCACGTTTCTTCTTTTCTTCCCCTTTCTGGAATGCGACACACAATCTGGCCCTTAAGGACTGTTGCGTCATCCAGCATAGCAAGCCATTCGGAGTGTTATTAGTGCAATAGGAATGGATTGATCTGCAATATTTGATATACTTCAAATTCTAACACAGCGCCAATATATAGGCAATGTGAAAGTGTTTTATTATGCAACAAATCGCGGGGCGGAAGAGAGTGCCGAGTGACGTCATTAAAAGCTGCCAATTTATAACGTCACTCGTAGATCCATTGGCGTTAGACGGTGTTACTTTACTTTGTCGCAGCGAAAACGTATAAAAGGACACAATATTTGTGTAACAGTCAATAAATTTTGCGAGGTTTCTTCTAACAACGGCGAAAGGTTGTGAGAATTTGAACGAAACAACAACGTTATTGCCGATTATCAGCGTATTAGAATCGAAATATATCAGCTCTAGTCTGTGATTTGTTGAGTAATAAATCACAGTTTGTCGGTCAGTTGTTAGTAGACAATTCACGCGCAATTTGATCTACTTTAAAGTGACCTCCAAACTGTGATTTATTCCTGAACAAATCACAACTAGTGCTGATATATATTTCTTAAATACAAACGATATGTTTCTCATTAGCATTGTCATTTTGAGATTGGTACACGCATTGTTTTTGGGTTTATGTATGTACAATCAAGTCACTAAATAGAAAGAGATAGGAAAAGCCACCATTAAAGACTTATTTCAGCCCAAACCACAAAAATCTGTCCAATTATGATGACTCATCGTGTGTTAGAACAGCAGCTCTTACGCCTGTAGAACTGCCATTATTCCAGGTGAAAATTTGTTCTATTTTTGTTTTCCTCCACTAAATATTTATTATACATGCTCGTTAGAACCACAAGTACCCACTTGATATGTTTTGAGCATAAATATGGAAGATTATCTCCATGCTTAACCTTTGTAAACCACGTTAATTATTAAGATATTCATTACATGGACCTCTCACTGCAAAGGGGAAAACAGCAAACCAAAAAGAAAGTTATAAAATGTGCTCATAATACACCAAACATGAGCTTAGTTTCAACTGCGATTGCTGTTTGAGGGTGATTAAAGAAAATACAAAGAAAACACCACGATCGAAGAACACATCCAGTCAGCAAATGCCTGGCCAACGTCTGGCCGCCGGCGATACTACGTGGCAATGTCGTGTCGCTGTCGAACAGACGCTGTACCGCTGTTTGATGCTGGCTGGGCAGCAATCTCAAGCTTTGGAAAGACTGTACCAATTACAGACGTCAACTGACATATGAGACACAGCAAAAGAACGCCCCCCTTGGGTAGGTATGTCTCTGCATTGGAAATGAGGAAATGATTGAATATCACGAAATCCTCACCCGAAGCCTCTAGATGTTTTTCTATTGATTTTCCGAAGACGACCATTTTTATGCAGTTTCGTATATGTTAAATGGCGTTGTGTAATTGGTGCTGGTATTCTTTTGTGTTTTCTGTGTGCCATGTCACATTTTCTTTGTCCTGTCTTCTTTCTTTGGCTTGAGATAGCTGCTTTCGTGGCGTTCCTGTGTATTCATAACGATAATACACCCTGGTGTCATTGTCCAGTCTTTTATATCTCTGAAATGGTTACTTTTCCGAATAAATTATGTTATATTTTCCTTATTTATACTCTAAACATATGTTATGGGTGATCTTTACGGTTCTACAAAGAGGCGGTTCTATCGAGTACCCACAACCTCTGTCTTGATGCAGAAATAAGCAAAATTATGTGTACTTCATTTTAACCCCAGTTTGTTTATATAAAGTGGTGTTTAGTGGAGGGTTGATTTCACGGACTTGTAAAATGATGTTTTATTTGTATTTTTGTAGTCTGTCGGTGGCTTGAGATGGCTGTATTTTTATCGTAGATTTTTTGCCTGAGTTCTTTTTCGTATTGTCAAAAGATATTTGCATCATATCAAACATATTATTTTGTGTTTTTGTATGTGCCTCAGTATCACTGAGGCGAGCGACTTCGAGCTTCCCCGTCCCCCGATAGAGTTTATGCAAAATGCCACACCTGTATTCATAATTATCAAGTATGCATTAAACAGTTTAATGAAAGCAATATCATTATAGTTCTTCTTTTGAAAACACATTTATAATTTTCAGGAACTAACGTTAACGACGCATTATTGGATGGATTAAACATTCTCCAACTTACAAAAGATCTTCAACAGACAGACGTGACAGCTCCTCTTATTGTTTTCCTTACTGATGGAGACCCAACTGTGGGGGTCACGAGTTTTAAGAAGATATTAAATAATATAGACTCTAAGAATAAACAAAAAATACAAATATTTTGTCTTGCATTTGGTAAAGAGGCTAATTTTAATTTCCTCAAAAAGATAAGTGCAAGAAATAATGCAGTAGCTAGAAAGATATATACAGATGCCGATGCTGCTCTTCAGCTCACAGGATTCTATGATGAAATTTCTGACGTTCTTTTGTCCAAAGTATCATTTAGTTACTTAGATAATACAGTAAATTTAACTTCAGTAACACAGTCTCAGTTTCCAAGTTTCTTTGACGGATCAGAGCTCATTGTTGCTGGAAAATTGAATGAACTGGATAATGATTTTAATACACTTACCTTATCAGTTGTTGGTAGTGGGCAACATGGCGTTATTGAACTGTCCAGCTCTAAGGATATTATCGATATGAACCAGCTTGATCTTCCAGATTTTAAGACAGATCTAAATTTTGAGACAATAACAGAGAAAATGTGGGCATATCTTACAGTGAAGAAGTTGATGAAGGAACTATTAAAGACAGAGAACTATTTATTAAAATCTAATCTCCGAGATGAAGCATTAGCTATAGCGCTGAAGGTAAGAGATACATCACGACCTCTTTATGACACTATTGTTTCAACCACTATATATTACTGTTACTGCAGTCTGGATCATAAACCGTGTTACATCATAACCTATTTGTAACACGATTGTTGTGCTCCAAATCAGAAAACTTGTTAGTTAAATATCCATGTTAGATACCAAAAAATAAATAGTAAATTAACCATTTGTACATTGTTAACATGATGCAAAATAAGAGGACGCATTCGTGAATTCAAGAGACAGACAAATGCTTTTAAAAGGTTTTTTTTTCTCAAGACTTTGCTGTTGCAAAAGCCAAATGAAATGGAAACAAAGTTAAAAAGACAATAGTGTTCAAAATGAATAAACATTGCAACTTTAATCTATTTCAAACTCTGTAAAGGAGGGTTTAACATACAATACAACCAGGAAGATTCGTGAATCAAACAATGCCTTTCGACTGTTATTATTGTCTAAACCTATACTGCACACTGTCATTTGGCGTGACTTGATCCCATACATGCCTACTGCTCAATGTTTGGGATATTAACCAGCGGCGTCTGATGCTCCGTCTTTGGTCGGGCTCCTCGGAGTCTAACTGTTGGGTTTCTTTTGCTCCAGCAATTCTGTTGTTCTATGCTGTCGAGTCATCAACCTTGTTTCATCTCTGTTGTTTTTGTATTTGTATGTTCTCGGAGATGTTAAACTGATGAGTTAGGAAGCCTTCATGCGGACTAAACAAAATTAGTGTATACCGTGACAGAGGTAAGGGCGAGGATTATGGCCATGTAAAATAGATTTAAGCCCCCCAGTGGAATTCTTTCCACTGACCGTTCCTAGGCGGTTCTTCTGTGGCGGTTTATTTATGTTGTTGTTTGTAACCTACTATGTGTATCACTTGTGTCTTTTTATTTTGGATGGCCATTCGGCCATTTTGTGGGAAAGTAACTGTCCTTATGGCCGTCATTGTTTAGGTTTCCATTATTGTCTGGTCGCTTCATGTTTGTGTTTCTTTCCCTTTGGTGTCTTTGATGGGTGATGTGTGTGTGTGTGTGAATTCGGGTTTAACGTCGCTTTCAACAATTTTTCAGTCATATCACGACGGTGTCTGGTTGCGACAGGGAGCTCAATGCTCACGTTTATAGTGCTGCCTCACTGAAGTATCATGTCCCAGACACATTACATGATACCACACCCAGTCACATTATCCTGACACTGGATCGACCAGTCCTAGCTCTACCCCGTAAATCTGAGTGCCAAACGAGGAGCAGCTAGTACCATTTTTAACGACTTTGGTATGTCGCGGCCCGGGATCGAACCCGAGACCTCCCGTTCCCCGGAGCGGACACTCTACCAACTGAGCTATCGGGGCCGGTTATTTGATGGGTGAAGTAAGTTAATTGTTTTACTTCTACTTTGAATACCCATTTCAGACGCCACGTCTGACCATGACCCTCACTGTTTGCTTATAATACGAAACTCTTTGTGAAACACGAAACAATAAATTTGGCACTCCTATGATTATAAAGTACCAGGTTGAAGATTATGTGCAATAAACACCATTTTGTCTCGATTCTGTTGAAAGCTACAAAGTTGACGCCAGGTTTCAGGGAAACGTAGATACTCCTATGATTTTTAGGCGGTCTAAGGTACTTGAGCACGCAAATTGTACTCACCTTTCTACATGTACTTGACAATATTCATATTAGATTCGGTACTAAGTTATTTAGACAGATTGTGGGTATTCCGATGGGTACGAATTGCGCACCTCTTGAGGCTGATCTGTTCTTGTATTGTTATGAAAGAGACTCCATTATGGAATTTCGAAAATATCTGAGGGTCACTGATGAGGCCTAATTGGCCGAACCTAGCTAGTCTGGCCCAGAAAACATGTACACTCCATATTTTTCAGTTCTGTGGTGTATTCCTTGCTTCTAACAGATGACCCTTTTATAGAACATATTTAACTTCACTACAGCTGGTGTGTTGGAATGTGTGGCGGCGGTAAAGCGTCTCCCTGCCCTACATCATAGTGTAGATTATAATTTCTTGTCCTTTGGGATCATTGTTTCCATATGGAATTTCGAAAATATCTGAGGGTAACTGATGTGGCCTAATTGGCCGAAACTAGCTAGTCCGGCCCAGATGACATGTACACTCCATATTTTTCAGTTCTGTGGTGTACTCCTTGCTTCCAACGGATAACCCTTTTATAGAACATATTCATTTTGTCTCTTTCCATTGATAACCAATCTGAAATTATTGAAACTTTTAGTTCTACTTCTAGATATTTAGATGATTTATTAAATATTGACAATACTTACTTTGATGGTTTGATCAGTCAGATTTATCCCCTAGAACTACAGTTAAACAAGGCAAATTCCTATGATACCGAGGTCCCCTTTTTGGATTTACATTTATCTATTGTAGATGGATTTGTTTCTGGCAAAATTTATGATAAACGTGATGATTTTGATTTCGAGATTGTAAATTTTCCTTTTTTGGACGGTGATGTTCCTCGTGCGACATCCTACGGGGTTTATATTTCGCAGTTAATTCGATTCGCTAGAGTGTCTAGTCATGTATCCGACTGCAACACTCGTAATTAATTATTAACCGCTAAACTTCTTAATCGGGGGTATCGGTATCATAAACTACGTAAAGCCTTTTCTAAGTTTTATAGACGACATTCTGATTTGGTTTCAAAATTCAATGTTGGACTTAAAACACTTCTGCAACAAGGCCTATCGGAACCCGAATTCTATGGTGACTTAGTATATAAATTTAGAAAAAAAAATACATGCCTGTAATGACTTTAGTACCCAATTTCGTAAAATCGTTCGTCGATATATAAAGATTGGGTACAACATAAACGTTATAAAACAGACTGCATGCATGGTGGTTAACCCAATCGCGGTTGGCAACTTTGCTTCTCTCTTTGATTGCACGCCGGTGGGTCGGGCCTAAGATTATATCACGGTTCCAGCGTAAAAACATAAAAGGAATTTTATTTTATTTTAGTATTCTTTATATTGGTTGGCGCCTGATGTTGAGTCTTTGGTCAGGTTCCTCGGAGTCTAACTGTTGGTGTTCTTTTGCTCCAGCAATTCTGTTGTTGTATGCTGTCGAGTCCTCAACCTTGTTTCATCTCTGTAGTTTTTTGATTTGTATGTTCTCGGAGATGTTACACTGATGAGTTAGGTAGCCTTCATGCGGACTAAACAAAATTAGTGTATACCGCGAGAGAGGTAAGGGCTAGGATTATGGTCATGTAAAATCGATTTAAGCCCCTCAGTGGAATTCTTTCCACTGACCGTTCCAAGGCGGTTCTTCTGTGGCGGTTTATTTATGTTGCTGTTTGTTACTTACTGTGTGTATCACTTGTGTCTTTTTATTTTGGATTGCCGTTCGGCCATTGGCCATTCGGCCATTTTGTGGGAAAGTAACTGTCCTTATGGCCTTCCTTTGTTTAGGTTTCGTTTATGGTCTGGTCGCTTCACGTTTGTGTTTCTTTCCTTTTGGTGTCTTTGATGGGTGGAGTAAGTTAATTGTATCGATTCCTGATCTGTGTTTTACTTCTACGTTGCTTGTTATCAGCCGACACTAGCATAGTATTCTCAATATATACCGGTTAAGATGACTGTTTTCTATTGTAACGTAGACACATAATTTTTTTAGCGAATAACGTTTCAGTAAAGTATTATTTTTGTATAATTTTTATCTGCAGTACAACTTCGTTACGCCTGTGACATCGATGGTTGTGACGAAACCGGAAGAGAAGAAAAATGATGATATAACAGATTCCAACATACAAGAAGGTAAGTTTTTCTAGGCCTATGGTTCCATTGAGGGATTTTAAAAATATCAGAGGGGCACTGATGAGGCCTGTTAGCCTGGCCCAGAAAACTTAAAGACTTTACACTTTTCAGTTCTGTGGTGTATTCCATGCTTCCACATGCATAACTTTTTAAAGACCACATTTAATAGCATGCTAAGCTAGAACATCATTTTTCTTTAATTTATTTCAGGAGATTCGCGGTTTCATCACGTGAACAAGTCCGTGAAATAAAGACCCCCTTAAACCCCACATTATATAGAGAAAACTGGATTTAGGGGGGTAAACATTATTTTCCTTATTTCTGCTCCTAGACATAGGTTGTGGGTACTCGTTAGAACCGCCTCCATGAGGCGGTTCTAACGGGCACCCAAAACCTATGTTTTGCGTGTAAATAAGAAAAATATTACAAATTTTCATCCGAAAAATTACCTTTTTTGAGATTTGAAAAATGCACTATTTCACACATATGTGTTATCGTAATGACATTCAATTTGTCTATCATGCTGAAACAATAAAAGTCTTTAATCCTTATGCCGCTGAACACGAAAAACCCCTACCATTGCAAAAAAACGTAGATCGAAGCCATCTTATCAGGACCTACACTGTTTGTCACTCAGTTTGAAAATTTGAATGAGTGCATAATATAAAAAAAAAATATTTATTGATAGTCAAAATGGGTGCGGCTACATACATATTTTTCATCATCAGGAAAAGGGTTAATCCGTTAATCCAGGCCTAGATCAGATGCCGCTGAACGCAGTCTCAATCTTTGCAAAGGGTTCAAGCATTATATGGCTGAATTTCTGAAACTTACTCAACATTCGAAGTTTAGTCCTGCTATACAGAGTGGCAAAGATCCCGTATTAACTACGTGGGGCGTTGGAAAGTAATAAGATTGAAGGCATAATTATCTAGGTTAAAGGGTAATAGATTTTGAACGAGTTTAAAGCTAAGACCCTAAAAAATGGCTGATTTGTTTCATTTCAGACGATCCTGCTAGTTCTGGTGACAACCAAAGTCCCGGGCCCGCTGCCCTCACAGCCCCGACTAAAAGTCCCCAGGGGCTAACTGGGAAAGGCTCATACAAAAGTGAGTAATGTTATACAGTTTTAAAGTAAAATACAAAATTTGACGGATAATGGCCAGGAAGTGCTACACCAACAGAGCATTAAGACCACCTAAAATTAAGACTTATTCACTTTTAGAAAGCATATTAATACGGTTTCAGTCATTCCGTCTGTGTGTTTTCGGCATTTTGTGTCTTCTAGAGAGAGGCTACCTTTGGTCTTATTATATATGTTTTACTGAACAGTAAAATTCCTATATTAAGACCACCTTTGGGGCTGTTCAAAAGTGGTCGTAAGACCACTTTTGAACAGTCCCAAGGGTGGTCTCTTATTAGGAGACACAGGGTGTAGAAAATACAAAAGAAAGAATAACTGAAACCACACCAATAAGCTTTTAAACGTAGATTGCACGACCCGCAGAAAAAGCGATCGACTGAAGTCGGTTGATTTTCTAAGAGTGCCCTAAAATCAAAGTGTCATTCTGTCAGTCTGTCTGTTCGTCCGTAACCCGTTTGTGAAAATTGGTGATAGTGACTTAACCGTTTGGAATATTTAAACAATTTTTGGCATACTGATAGATATCAATGAGATCTAACCAATGAACTTGCGAAATATTACATTCCATTTAGTATAGCCTCGCCGAAGCGAAAAATGTGAACATTTTCGAACTTCTCCTCGGAAACCGTTGAGCCGATTGAAGTCAAATTTCAAATGGAGCCTCTATGGGATGGGGGAAACGAAAATTTGCTCATGGGATCCATGTCACATGACCTAAATGGCCGCCAAGCCATATATGGTCTGTCTGTCTGTCCATCCGTAACCCGTTTGTGAAAATTGGTGATAGTGACTGAATCGCTTGGAATATTTAAACAATTTTTGGCATACTGATAGATATCAATGAGATCTAACCAATGAACTTGAGAAATATTACATTCCATTTTGTATAGCCTCGCCGAGACGAAAAATGTGGATATTTTCGAACTGCTTCTCCTCGGAAACCGTTGGGCCGATTGAAGTCAAATTTCATACGGAGCCTCTATGGGATGGGGGAAACCAAAATTTGCTCATGGGGTCCAGGTCACATGACCTAAATGGCCGCCAAGCCATATATGGTCTGTCTGTCTGTCCATCCGTAACCCGTTTGTGAAAATTGGTGATAGTGACTGAATCGCTTGGAATATTTAAACAATTTTTGGCATACTGATAGATATCAATGAGATCTAACCAATGAACTTGAGAAATATTACATTCCATTTAGTATAGCCTCGCCGAGTTGAAAAATGTGGATATTTTCGAACTGCTTCTCCTCGGAAACCGTTGGGCCGATTGAAGTCAAATTTCATATGGAGCCTCTATGGGATGATGGAAACCAAAATTTGCTCATGGGGTCCAGGTCACATGATCTAAATGGCCGCCAAGCCATATATGGTAAAAACCCTTCAAAAATAGTCTTCTCCAGAACCACTGCAAACGATTCAGAATACAGTACTAAAGTATAAGATATATTTTTGCTCCTTACGATAAGGCGCATTTATTGGGGGAACCGTTTTAGGTCCAGGTCACATGACCAATATGGCCGCCATACCCATATATGGTGACACTCATAAAGCTAAAAGCATCCGGCGGGTCGTTCACTTCAGCTGAAGCACTGGTTTAGTCTTAATTTTAGGTGGTCTTAATAGCGTAATTTTACTGTATTTTCTGAATTCATCAAAGAACAAGGTCACAGGTTGAAAGCATTGTGAACTTAACGAACTCGTTAGTGGTAGAACTGTTAATTTTTCTGGCAAGTCCAACATTTAATACCGTGGAATTTTTCATGTAATACGTGTTAAGTTTTTGCATTTGCAAACGCTGCTCACTTTTGTAAGCAAAATTAAAGTACATTTGGCATATTTTGTTTGTTTGTTTGAATTGGGGTTAAACGTCCCCGTCAACATTATTTAGGTCATCTTGGAGACGTTGCTTCCAATTTTGTGGTACTTTTACCCGACATTGAGGTGAAATGACATCACAAGCCCTGCCGCCCAATGGAACCAGAGGGCTTATATGCATTGGACGATCTAACTCACACCGCTTTGCCTGGGCAGGCTTTGACCTTCTAAGCGGTTTACCAGTACTCGTGTGTGGTCAGATTTAGCTCTGCGTGGAAGCATCATGCAGCCCGATCTTTTTCTCCAAGCCCCGATCGGCGGAAGCGAATTAGCGTATTTTATGACTAGAGTTTTGGCGATAGTTTATCTTACTGTGGTTCAGTGGTAAAGCATCGGATTTGGGATCGAGAGGTAGCCGGTTTGATCCCCGCAAGCGCCAAGTGTTGTTTCCTTGAGCAAGAAACTTTATCCACATTGCTTAGTACTGGTTCTTACCCAGGAAAAGAGGGACACATGGAAGATTAGTACTTGTACTAAACGTGTAACCCTCTATAATTAAGGTCGATTATTAAGATTATTATTATTATTTATTATTATTATTACCACGTCCGCAGTTTTGAACAACTGGTTCCTGGAATATATAGCTTTTGATATGTTCATCAACGTTACGTTAACAAGTCTGTGAAATGGACAGCCTTGTAAATCCCACTTTATATAGGAAAAGTTAGGATTTTCAAGGGTTTAGTTTTGGAACATAATTAAGGAACATATCACATAATTTTTGTGAAGATTTTTGCCCAAAGCGGTGAAAGTTTATTATGAAATTTCATGACTATGGACTAAAAAACTGCGTCTCCAATCTGAGCTCGGCCGATCGGAACAAAGTCTATGCCGAGGTCATGAATGACCACCCTTGGCGTCCCGAGGGTTGGACCGGGTCTTCTCGCGTATACGCATGCTACTGTTTACCGTGAAAATAAGCAGATGCGCTGTAAAAAGTACTCCTTGAGAATAAGGAGAGATAAAGTTAAAATAAATAAATAAATAAAATCAACCAATCAATAAATAGATTGTTGTAGTATGTTGCAGCGTGATCGTCGAGTCAGAACCACCGTGAGTTCATAACGTGAACAAGTCCGTGAAATGAAGACCCCCCTATACCCTACTTTATACAGAGAAAACAGAGGGTTTTCGGGGGTTTACATTATTTTTCTTATTTTTGTTCCAAGGTTCCAAGACATAGGTTGTAGGTACTCGTTAGTACCATCTCAATGAGGCGGTTCTAACGAGCACCCACAACCTATGTTTAGGTACTCGTTAGTACCACCTCAATGAGGCGGTTCTAACGCGCACCCACAACCTATGTTTGCAGTATTTATAAGAAAAATATCACGAATTTTCATAAGAAAAGTTGCCATTTTGGAGATGAGAAAAAATGCACTATGTGGCGCGGGTTTGTTATCGAAATGTGCAATTATTTTACAACAGGGTAGTCCCTGTGAGTATATTGTCTAACCTTATATGGTATGCGAGATAGTAACTTATTGTGTATTTATGATGTCTAATTTCAGAATTACCTCGGGCACCAGGGCTAGCGGACAGCGATCCCCACTTCATAGTAAAGGTGAAAGGACTGAAGTATGCTGTGTGTTTTGATGTAATGGGAGAACAAGGAGATGTTTATCAACTTATTAAGGACAGATATTCTGGTATTTATTCTTCTTCTTACTGACCTAGAACCCTTAAGATGGCAATCGCAACAATTGACGTCTGTTTTGTTGGATGCTGGTTACTTTCAAAGTCAATCTGATCAGAGCTCACATACAAATGTCGCTTTGAAATTCTTGCAAGTAAAAATGCAGCAAACGACATATACAGGCGATATTTTCAGATTCAAGTGCTTTATGAATCATAAGTGTTAATCCTACCAGCTCCGTAGGACCATTACGTAAACACGCCTATACAAATACATTGCCACCTTTATCGCCGAAAAAATGAACATTTTATTATGAAAAATTTTGATATTTTTATACCCCGCCACACGATAGTGACGGGGTATTATGTTATACCCTCCGGTGTCCGTCCGTCCGTCCGTATGTCTGTCCGCACCAACGAAACGACATTTAAGGGGAAAAAAATTTGGACAGTTTGACACTTAAGTATATATTCGTGAGTCCAAATGGGGTTTATTCCGTTATTTGGGTACTTAAGTGGCAAAATTTGCTCTTAGGTGGCTTGCCGCTTAAGAGAACTCGCCGCTTAAGTAGTCAATATGCCGACGCCTAGCCACTTAAGTATCCGTTCGTGAGAACGTGCGTCCGTCCGTCCGCACTTCGTTTCCGATCGATAACTTAAGTATTTTTTCACGGATTTTGTTCAAATTTTGCATACATATTGGTATCGGGGATGAGTGGTTTAGGATTGTTAATGGGCAAAATCCGTTAATTTTTAGCAGAGTTATTGCCCTTTTCAGTATCTGAAAAATGGTTTTTGGCCTCTAATTCCCTTACTATATGGAATATCTCGATGAAACTTCACAGATATATAGAGGACTAAACGGTTCATATTGTGGCCAAGGACTACTGGCTGTTCCAGTTCTTGAGTTATCTGCCCTTGACGTATTTAAAAAAATGCATTTTAGACTGTAGTTCGTTTATCATTTACAATATCTTGCTGAAACTTCATAGATATGTAGTAGATGAATTGTTATATACTGTGGCAAAGGAACATGACTCTGGCTTTCCCAGCGATTGAGTTATCTGCCTTTGAAATATCTGAAAAATGGTTTTGGCCTCTAGTTCCCTCACTATATGGAATATCTCGATGAAACTTCACAGATATATAGAGGACTTAATGGTTCATATCGTGGCCAAGGACCGCTACTCTGGCTATACCAGTTCTTGAGTTATCTGGCCTTGAAGTATTTAAAATGCATTTTAGACTGTAGTTCCTTTAATATTTACAATATCTTGCTGAAACTTCATAGATATGTAGTAGATTAAATGTTACATACTGTGACAAAGGAACATGACTCTGGCTTTCCCAGCAATTGAATTATCTGCCCTTTTGGATTTTGGCCTATAGTTCATTTATCATTTGAAATATATGGATACAACTTCTACACCCTTTGCTGTATGTCTGTCCATCCATTTGTATGTCTGTCCATCTGTCTGTCTGTCTGTCCCTTTTCAGTATCTGAAAAATAGTTTTTGGCCTCTAGTTCCCTTACTATATGGAATATTTGGATTAAACTTTACAGTTATATAGAGGACTAAAGGGTACATATTGTGACCAAGGACCATATAGAGGAGTAAAGGGTACATATTGTGGCCAAGGACCACTTCTCTGGCTGTTCCAGTTCTTTAGTTATTTGCCCTTGATGTATTAAAAATCGATTTTAGACTCTAGTTCCTTTATTATTTGCAATATCTTACTGAAATTTCATAGCTGTACAGCAGACTAAATATTACATATTGTGGCAAAGGTACAAGGTTCAAAGGGGTCAAAATTATATAGGCGTGTTTTCGTGATGAGTACATTTTGTTCATAAGGAGCTATCTCATCAGGACAAATGCATTTCCCTATAACATTTCTTCTACATGGGAAAAAATGTCTCACAGCATGAAAAATAGAAGTGATGGCAACGATCAGGAATCGATACAATTAACCCAAAGCTCCCATTAGAGACACAAAAAGGAAAGAAACACAAACATGAAAAAACTAGACCCTAACGGAAACACCAACAGCAGAAAGCCAAAATGACAGCCACTTTCCCACAAAATGGCAAATTGGCTATCCAAAACAATTAAAAAAATAAGCGATACACACACTCAAATACAAACCATAACAAAAACAGACCGCGGCAGAAGATCCGCATTGGAACGGTCAGTGGAACGAATCTCACTGGGGAGATTTGGTCGCAATCTTCGCCCTTACTTCCGTCGCGATTTAGACAAATAATTTGTTCAGTCCGCATGAAGGCCTCCTAACTCATCAGTGTAACATCTCCGAGTGCACACAAATCAAACAACCACAGAGATGAAACAACGGTGAGGACTCTACAGCAGGAAACCACTGAAATGCTGAAGCAAAAGAAAACCAAGAGTTAGACTCCGATAGGCCCGACCAGAGACAGAGCATCAGGCTCCAACCAACATTATATAAAATTTAATTCTAATTCTCAGTAAATCTTTACGCTGGAACCGTCATAGAATCTGAGGCCTGAGCCACCGGCATGTAATTAAAGAGGGAGGCAAAATGTCTACCGTGATTGTGTAAACTACCATGCATGCAGTTTGTCGTATAACATTTATGATGTACCCAATCTTTCTATATCGAAAAATAATTTTACCAAATTGGGTGTTGAAGTCATTGCAAGTATCTATTAATCTGAATATATATACTAAGTCAACATAAAACTCGGATTCCGATAGACCTTGTTGCAGAAGAGATTTAAGCACAACATTGATTTTTGAAATTAAATCGGAGTGACGTTTATAAAATTTAGAAAATACTTTATGTAGTTTATGATACCGATAACCCTGATCAAGAAGTTTAGAAGTTAACAATTTATTATGACTGAATGCGAAATATAAACGCTACAGGGTGCCGCACGAGGAACATCACCATCTAAGAAAGGAAAAGTTACAATCTCAAAATCAAAATCATCGCGTTTATCATAAATTTTGCAGGAAACAAACCCATCTACAATACAAAGTTTGCTTCAGTGCAATTTCTTTTCATATTAGTTCACCTGAGCCGAAGGCTCGCTCATTTGTGGGCTTATAGTATGGCAGGGCTCAAATGTCTGTCGTTTGTCGTCTGTCAACATTTTCAAACGCATTCTCTGAAACTACTGGGCCGATTGAAGTCAAATTGCACGTGGAACATCTATGGGGTGGTGGATCTAATGTTTTCTCGCAGGTCACATGACCGAGATGCAGGCCATGCCCATACAAGGTAAAACCCCTTCAAAAACCTTCCTCAGAACCAGTCGGCCGATTGTCATGAAATTTGGTACGTAATATCGCGGACTCGAGTCAATTATAGTTTGTTCGATTGATAACCCCTGTATGACCTATTTAACGCCGATGTCAAATTTGGTGGCATAGACTTTTGTATGGGAAAAAGATAAACCCATCTATTTTTCAGAAACTAATGCAGCCTGTGATATGAAAATTGTTTGAAGCAGAATCAGTAATTAACGATACATGAGTTTTCAAGGTCAAAATCATTCCTTGACCTTGACCCAAGGTCATTCAGATACGACAATTTACACTTGTCTTTTTCAGAAACCACAAAGCCGTTTGTATCCAAATTACATATGGAAACGAGAAACATCAATTATTAAATATAAGCTTGACCACATGACCAATGCCCATGTGAGGTGTAAACCCTTCAGAAATCGTTTCCGTAACTGTTAGGCCGATTATCACGAAACTTGGAATGTAGCATTGGGGAATCGAAAACATACTTTTTCAAAACGATGTCCCTTGGATGACCTTGACCTTTTTAGGCCATGGTAAACTTTGGTCGCATAGACGTTTATACGGTAAAGAGTCACTGGTATCTTGGTCGAGGGTGACTCACATATCAAAAAAAATATTTTTATTTCTAAATTTAAGCCAAGTTTCATATATGAATAAAAATCAAAAATGAGTTCCTTTAAGAGCAATGAAAGCATTCATAAGAAAGAAGATGGGTCATACTACGTAGTTTCGGCTAATAAAGCCTCATCAGTGACCCTGTAATGATCTGGCAAAGAAAGCCAGAGGAAACATACTGCAATTTTGCGAATTTCGAATAGGCAGTCGATTCAAAGACTGATATAAATCAAAATGGGGACCAAATTAATAAAAACCTGTCTACAATATGAGTCTTAACCAATAATTTATTTCTGATTTCTCAGAAGCCTTGAATGGGATTGAGGAACAAAAGGTTGTTTAGGTCACATTACCAAGATGGCTAC
The DNA here is from genome assembly GCA_963580285.1 of Lucinisca nassula. Lineage (NCBI taxonomy): Eukaryota > Metazoa > Mollusca > Bivalvia > Lucinida > Lucinidae > Lucinisca > Lucinisca nassula. The sequence continues at coordinate 146,850,037 of OY757016.1, read as the reverse complement.
AATGGTAAAATACCTTCCAAAATCCTCCCAAGAGCCAAATGGCTCCTCATTCACACAGTACTCAGGTGAGCTATTCAGGACCTTGGTCTCTAAGTTTTTGTTTTTGTTTTGCCTGATTTTAGCGACTTGATTATAAGAAGTCCAAAGAAATTCATTCGACTCTCAATCGACAGTTTCATATTATTCTTGCAGTCAAACCTGTATTAAGCAAGCGCCTTAAGAACCATCAAAATGTGCTTGCTTAAGACAGGTTACTTGCCTTATACAGATGTGTTTTAATGCACTTATCTTTTTTTAAGGGGAACTAATTAATACAGATGGCCACTATAACAGGTTTTACTGTATTTTGTTCCAGGTCTGATTGTGAACGCCAAGGTGGTTGCCAATTCTCCGAACAAACACAAGAACACAACACATTATGTAAAAGGTGAAATCAAGACGTTTCTAGGCGTTATCACGATCAAAAGGTTTGGTCTGAACATGATGATTAGTCCGCTAAAACTGAAAGTAAACGGAGAACCACTGGAGTGGACGAATGGTACAACATACAGGTATAATGTGTGTATGTGTGTGTGTGTGTATGTGTGTGTGTGTGTGTGTGTGTGTGTGTGTGTGTGTGTGTGTGAATTCGGGTTTAACGTCGCTGTCAACAATTTTTCAGTCATATCACGACGGTGTCTGGTTGCGACAGGGAGCTCCATGCTCACTTTTATAGTGCTGCCTCACTGAAGTATCAATTTCTAGACACATTACATGATACCACACCCAGTCACATTATCCTGACACTGGGTCGACCAGTCCTAGCTCTACCCCGTAAATCTGAGTGCCAAGTGAGGAGCAGCTAGTACCATTCTTAACGACTTTGGTATGTCGCGGCCCGGGATCGAACCCGTGACCTCCCGTTCCCCGGAGCGGACACTCTACCAACTGAGCTATCCGGTCCGGTCAGGTATAATGCATAGAAAATAAAAGTGAAGGAACTGATTGGGAATCGATACAATTAGATTACATCTCCCATCAGAGACACCAAAGGAAAAAAACACGAACGTGAAGTAACATGAGCCCCGCCAAGCGAATTTGGGTCTTCGAGCATTCCGTCAGGACAGCTTTTAACTGCGCATGCCCAGCCATTCAGAGGGGCCCGGGATATGGCTTTCTGTCTGAAGGTTCCTCTTGATTCACTGCTTGTATGAGCGAGCAGCGAAGGTCCTGGCGAGACTGCGCGGATGCGCAGGCTCGCCTGAACCTTCGCTGCTCGCTTAGGCGATAAGTACCAAAATCGCTTGACGGGGCACACATAACCTAATAAAAGCATCACTAGCGGTTGCCGAAAGAACCGTTAATTTCCCACAAAATAAAAAGATATAAGCAATAAATACATGCAGACACAATTATAAGACATGATAAACCACGACAGAAGAACCGTCTTGGAACGGTCAGCCAAAAAGTATTTCATTTGTTGGGGAGGGGGGTTAAATCGATTTTACGTGGCCATAATTCTCGCCCTTGATTCTGTCATGGTGTAAACAAATAACTTGTTCAGTCCGCATGAAGGCTTTGGACCTCATCATCGTTACATCATCAGTATCTTGTTTTCATGTCTAAGAGAATAACCCTTTTTGTGAAAAAGGCGGCGTCCTGAAGAAATCCCCATGAAAAGGCATAATATCACCTTGCAAAGCCAAACAAACTAATAAGGCATCATTGCTGAAACTATGAAGCTGACCCGAGAAGGCACCTTGTTCAGAAAACAACAACAACACTTTGGTGCACCTAACTGTTGGGCTTTTCGTTAGGATAACACACCCATGTGACACCCATGTTCATTACTCGGACTTGTAAACGTGATGTATTCATGTGAAGCTACCTCATGGTTTCGTCTAGATGCCTGCGAACAGCAGAGGCTCAGGCTAGGATTGCGCTTATGCGCAGTCCTAGCCTGAGCCTGTGCTTGTCGTCTATGCGATAAGAACACTTTTCCATGAATTGGCTGTATTGTTTATAATTTGTTTTCCAGTCACGGCAAGACCAAGATTGTTGTGGACACAAACAGTAATATGGTGGTGGTGCTCTTCCACGACAGGATCACGCTGCTAGTGATGAGGCATCTGAGACCCAAGTCCCAACTGAAGGCGGGCAAAGTCAACTTCCTGGGATTCTATATCGTTGACTTCAAAGGTCTTTCATACCACACACATGGGTTGTTAGGTACAGTTGTGTGTTCTTAATCATTTCACATTTCGGAAATTTTATTCGCCACTGCACGATGAGATATGTATAATCGTGATTTTATGGAAACTACATATATTCATTTACAAAATGAAAACAAAGCCAAGATGGGTAACATCTGCATTCATACTATATGTATTTGATTCCAGTCATTTGAATATTCATTTAATGTCTATACTTTTAGAATGCAGCAAGACTTGCATTTCAGGTAATTGCACCCGCCTGTTTTGCATCATTTTTCATTAGTAAAAGACATTTTAGATCGAATACGAAAAGAATGTACGAATAGACTGAGGTAAGCGGTAATAGAATAGTAGGATACTGGCCCAGGAAATTTTATCTCATACGATCTATGTATAACACGCTTTATTTTTCTTTTAGGACAATTTCTGCATCGCACCGTGCTTCTAAAGAAGACGAAGAATAGAAAGGGGCGGTTGATGGGCCGGCTTCGAATAACTGGAAACACGCGAAAACCACGGAAAGTTATGGCAACGCTTGGTCACCGTATGAATCTGGCTACAAATAAAACAGTGTCATGTTGGATGGTGCAGCATAATGGCGGAGGACTATTGGATGGCAATGTGACAGACTATTTGCTTCAAAGAGGGAAGGATAATGCAAAGAATAAAGTGGATGATTTCAGTTTAGAACATTTGTCGGCGGATGCGAACGAGGCTATCTGAAACAAAGTCTGAGTCGCGTCAAGCGAAAACGCTTCTATGTATACAAATAGGTATTTTGCATGCCCGGCTTGCGTAGATGTATGTACATCAACATCTTCACATTCTTCCCGCTGCTTATGGCGGGATCCCAAACTACGCAGATGTTCACATTACGATAACACACCCGTGTGCTAAATGGCTTCTTTCTGATTGCTAGAACTAGCATATTTTTAGTGAAGTATTTTAATGTTTCTTCTTTCTTTTAGTCCAAACAAAGATTGATCTAAAGTATTTACTGGTCGCACGTGACAACACACATCTTTCTATGTGCATGGGCTGAAATATGTCTAAAAACCCACGCGCCTCTGTGACCTAGTGGTTAAGAGAGCTCACCCATGTTCATTAATCATTAGGTCTCCCGCCGTCGTAGGTTCGTTCGGGTCACATATGAGCAAAAGTCTTCCAGCCAATTCATTTAAGATACAATCTATGCTGTCATAAGGAAACATTGGTCCAACCAGCGTCCAACAAGTCAGTGAAATGAACACTCATGTAAACCCCACATTTTAAAGAGAAATTGGGGTTTACAGAGGTTAACATTATTTTCTAATTATGCTAAAAACCATCCAATAGAGAAGGTTCTTTTGAGCACCTTTTATGTACGGTTTGACTAGAAATGAGAAAAAATATCATCAATTTTTTTTCATATGAAAACACATTTAAGGCGCCATTTAACACACGGTGTTTATTGTAATGATTCAGCGATCAGCACAAACTCATCCTGCTGCGGAGATGCCCAGACTGATCTTACTCTTTGCTCTACATACATACCCAAAGACGAGCTTTCGCTTGCCGCGACTCGAAGATTTCTAATCAGAGACGAATCACACCCAAAACCAGAGTTCATGTTCAACACTCTGAGTCGCCGATGAGATTGCGCATACGTCATCTTGAAGAATTGGGCGCGTACCGGCTCAAAATTAAGTTTCCAGAAAATGGAAAACGAATCATATTTCCAATATTAGAGGTTATATGTCGAGACTTACTTCGTCTTAAAAGCATATTGTTTTAGGACACAACGGGAAAGTCATTTTGCGCATACTGGAGCAATACGGGCAATCGGGAGATATTTTGTTCGTACATATATTTCTTCGTAAAAAACTTGTGTTGAACATGGAGGTACTTGCAAGAATCGATGAGGCGTTTCTTACAAGTACTCACAACAAAGGCTTCTGAGGAGATATAAGGAAAGCAGTCTAATTACCCTTATCGGGGTCTATATCAGTATAAGGATTTTACTTAATAGTATTTTGTATATTTTGTGATATTAGGCAGTTTGGATTTCGGAGAACGCAGATCACTGTGAAATAGTGGAACTTTCAGCGTCGTATGTAATCTGTCAAATGCCAGCTGGATTGGATAGAAGCTTGCCTGGACTGAGTGTCTTTTAATCACATTGAATCATATTGCAATAGCTTCTCTTTGTTATATAGTGCTTTAATTCATTGCACATGGGAACGTCAAGATTCATGTGGAAGTGCATGTTACTTGTTCGTGTCTTTCCTCAGCTCACAAGAAGTGGGCTTATCCAAGATAAGGTTCGTTGGATCTATGTACCCGTTAAAAATACATGATTGGGACATTACTAAGAGAAATACTGAACCCTTTGCAAACCAAACTTTTGTGTATGAAGTTGGCTCTGTATGAATGCTTCTTAATATGGATTTCAATGAATCGTGTGGCTGGCTTTATGAAAAGCCTTATCTGTCGTGACACGCCGGATTTGTGAAGAAATGAAGACAGTCTATTGATAATCATAAGGAAGACACGCCTATACAAGTTCTTAGAAAAGAAATAAGAAAAGATATTTACCAGTTTTACTATATGAAGGTGGGGTTCAAAATTATATAGGCGTGTTTTCGTGATGTTACGCGATGGCTGCTGTAAGAACATGCGAGAAACGTTTGTTTGCATTACGGAAACATGCCTATACAAATACATTGTACACTGTACCGCCGAAAAAAGAAAATTTTAAGATGAAAAATTGTGATATTTTTCTTTTTTCTGCTCAAAATATAGACAGCGGGTACCCGTTAGAACCGCCTCGATGAGGCGGTTCTAACGAATACCCACAATATATCGATGAGCGTTTCTAACGAATACCCACAATCAATATTTTAGAGCAGAAATAAGAATAATAAGACTAACCCCTATAAACCCCAGTTTTACTGTATAAAAGTGGGGTTCAAGGGGGTCAAATGTATATAGGCGTGTTTTCGTGATGGTGTGGCATATAAAATTATTGTGAGTAACCGAACGTGGTGTGTAATCATCGATCATACAGCAGGTAGGTAACGCTGTATCAACTTCGATGCAACAGCGACGTTAAAGCGACGTTGTTTAGACGCCGAACTTATCACCAAAATGTGATGATTTTGGCGTTTGTTTTATCAAATTGGCTACAACTACAAAGAAACAGATCCAGGTGGTTCCCGGTCTGATTTATGAAAATAAACTGGAAATGCAAAACCAAGCTCAAAGAAGTAGAGAAAATAAAGTCAAACGTCATGTTAACAAGTCTGTGTGACGTACATCCCTTTAAACCTGACTTAATAATGAGAAAACTGTGATTTTACAGGGATATACATGGTTTCTCTTATTTCTGCTCCATGACATAGGTTGACGGTACTTTTTAGAACAACATTCATGGGGCGATTCGGACGATCACCAACCAATCTATATTCGAGACATCTATAGGAAAATTATAAGAAAAAAATCTATAAGAAAAAATCATCAGAAAACTACCTGTTTTTAAAATATGAAAGAAAGCACAATGCGTCACAGTCATTTGTTATCGCAATGAAATTATGGACGTTTAAGTCGGACTGAAAGAAATGTTGCTACAGATTTCTTATGCTTCAGTCAGCACATGAGAAAAAAAGGTCCTTACTAGTCTCCAATTTGCGTTCTTCAAATGCGCATGCGTACTCGTTATGGAGCTACACCTAGGTCTCCTCAATATGTCTGCAAGCAGCGAGGCCTCTGGCGAGACTGTGATTATGCACAGACTCGCCTCAGCCTTTGCCGGCATACACAGACTCGCTTAAGCCTTTTCCGGCCGCCTCTGCGCTAAGGCCTTCCTCAACAAGCAGGCCCGAATCAAGAAAACTGTTCGTTTAGTGTTTTTCCTTTAATGAGATAGGATACTTAATGGGAGACAATTCTTTACAAACAAAACACATTTGTTACATTTTTCAGCAGGGGTCAGTAGGAGCGAATTTCTTTTTACAGTAGGGAGAAGCGAAGCAAACACTGCAAACAAGCCACAGAAAATCCCGCCAATACCCGAAATACTTTCCGCCTTTTTCAGGAGGCACAACTTTTGAGACTTTCTGCTCGGTTTTCAAAAAAAATAAATAAAAAAGAAACAAAAAGAAACCTCAACCCCTCTGAAAACGGGGTAAGAATTTGCTCCTTTAAGAGTAGACCCCTAATTAAATGAACGATACTTTTTAAAGAGTTGCATCCCCTAAATAAATATCCAGTAAACTTGATTATGAATATATAGACCGTGATGATGTGCTGTGGAGAGTGTATATTTACTTTGTGTGAAAAAATACAAGTTTAAGCCAGTTTGGAAAAAAGCAATAAAGACGATGACTGGTGCCTATCTTATACATGTTATAAATGGCATATGCTGTGTAGATTTGTATATTTCAGTCTCGTGCATAGAGACTGCCAATTTGAAAGCTGTATAAAACAAACCGCTACAATTAGTTGCAGCACTTTTCACGTTTTTTATATATGTTTATAAATGTATATACTTGTAGTTTTAGGTTTGGCTTCTTCTGGTTTTTTTTTATTTCGGCTTTCGGCCATACATAAAACACTTGTCTTGAAGAAAACTCAAATTAGCCGCACCCATTTTTAACTTTTAAGCAGTTGTTCCTACAAACAAACCAACGGAATGTCAACAGTATAGATACAGATAAGATGGCTTCTGGAGAAGTAGAAGCTATCTGATATTTGTCCACACTGTTTGCCAAAGTAAGTGCATATTCTGATTCGACGGGCCTACGTGGCCTAGAGGGTAGGGGCACTGACTCTTAATCATAAGATTTTTCACCGCTGTTTGTTCGAGCAATTCTATCTCAGCAAGACAAGGATAAATGACACATTACAAAAACATGTCTATAGAAGAAATGCATTGCATCGCGAAAACACGCCTATATAATTTTGAACCCCTTGATCCCCACTTTTATATAAACCTTATTTTTCATATTTCTGCTCCAAAATATAGATTGTAGGTACCAACAATCTATATTTTGAGCAGAAATAAGAAAAATATCACAATTTTTCATCTTAAACTTCTCATTTTTTTCGGTGATAAAGGTTACAATGTATTTGTATAGGCGTGTTTTCGTAATGTACATGTCATCTCCGAAAAGAAAAACGAAACGTTTGAGATTAAAAACTGATTTTTTTTCTTATTTTCTGCTCAAGGAATATGAAAATAAGGTTTACCCATGTAAACACCAGGCGTTCCAAGGCGGTTCTTCTGTGGCGGTTTATTTATGTTGTTGTTAATAACTTACTGTGTGCATCACTTGTGTCTTTTCATTTTGAATGGCCATTTGGCCATTTTGTGGGAAAGTAACTGTCCTTATGGCCTTTCTTTGTTTAGGTTTCCATTATGGTCTGGTGGCTTCATGTTTGTGTTTCTTTCCCTTTGGTGTCTTTCATGGGTGGAGTAAGTTAATTGTATCGATTCTTGATCTTTGTAACCGTTTACGGTATCGGAATTTAGTTTCCTGAAATCAGTTTCAGTTTTCTTTCCTGGGCATTTGAAGGCTGTAATAAAAGTTTCTTTCACTTCTGAAGAGCATACAAATTATACTTTATGGTCATGTCAGAAAGTGTGTGAAGCTCTCACCTTTCTACTAGACAGTATTTACATAAGATTTAGTACTAAGTTATTGAGACAAGTTGTGGGTATTCCGATGGGTACATATTGCTCACCCCTTGCGGCTGATCAGTTCTTGTTTAGTTATGAAAGAGACTTCATAATGTCCCTTTCCGTTGAAAACCAATCTGAAATCATTGAAGACTTTAGCTCGACTTCTAGATATTTGGAAGATTTATTAAATATTGACAATACCTATGTCGATTGTTTGATCAGTCAAATTTACCCCCAGAACTTCAGATAAATAAAGCAAATTCTTCTTATACCAAGGCCACGTTTTTGTATTTACATCCATCTATTGTAGACTGGTATCTCTTGCAAAATTTATGATCATGATGATAAACGCGATGAGTTTGAGTTTGAGATTGTAAATTTTCCTTTCTTGGATGGTGATGTTCCCCGTGCGGCATCCTATGGCGTTTATATTTCGCAATTAATTCGATTTGCCTGAGTGTCTAGTCATGTAACTGACTTCAACACTCGTAATAAATTGTTAACTGCTAAACTTCTAAATCAGGGTTATCTTGACCATAGTGCAGTTTATATTTTACTTTTGGTCCTTTGAGACCAGCGTGAATATTCTGAGAAATCAGAAATAAATTATTGGTTTAGACTTATATTCTAGACAGGTTTTTAATTATTTGGACCCCATTTTGATTTATATCAGTCTTTGAATCGACTGCCTATTCGAAATTCGCAAAATTGCAGTATGTTTCCTCTGGCTTTCTTTGCCGGTTCAATACAGGGTCACTGATGAGGCTTTATTAGCCGAAACTACGTAGTATGACCCACCTTCTTTCTTATGAATGTTTTCATTGCTCTTAAAGGAACTCATTTTTGATTTTTATTTGCCTTCACTGCAGCTGGTGTTGTGCCGTGTGGCGGCCGTAAAACGTCTCCCCGTACATCAACCATAGTGCAGTTTATATTTTACTTTTGGTCCTTTGAGATCAGCGTGAATATTCTGAGAAATCAGAAATAAATTATTGGTTTAGACTCTTATTCTAGACAGGTTTTTAATTATTTGGACCCCATTTTGATTTATATCAGTCTTTGAATCGACTGCCTATTCGAAATTTGCACAATTGCAGTATGTTTCCTCTGGCTTTCTTTGCCGGATCAATACAGGGTCACTGATGAGGCTTTATTAGCCGAAACTACGTAGTATGACCCACCTTCTTTCTTATGAATGTTTTCATTGCTCTTAAAGGAACTTTTTGATTTTTATTTATCGGTATCATAAACTACACAAAGCCGTTTCAAAATTTTATAGACGTCATTCCGATTTAATTTCAAAATTCAATGTTCGACTTAAATCTCTTCTGCAATAAGGTCTATAGGAACCCGAATTCTAGTTTAACTTAGTATCTCAATTCAGAAAAATATATAAATGCAATGACTTCAGCACCAAATTTCGTAAAATCATTCTTCGATATAAAAAGATAGAATACAACATAAATGGTATACGACAGACTGCGTGCATGATGGTTAACCCTATCACGGTTGACAACTTTGCTTCCCTCTTTAATTGCACGCTGGTGGGTCAGGCCTCAGATTCTATGCCGGTTTCAGCGTAAAGACTTACTGAGACTTAGAGAGTCCTCATCGTTGTTTCATCTCTGTGGTTGTTTGATATTTTTGTTCACGAGCTGTTGCACCGATGAGTTAGGGGGCCTCATGCGGACTGAACAAATAATCTGTCTAAATCGCGACGGAAAAGGGGCGAGGATTGTGGCCACGTAAGTCGATTTCACATCCCCCCCACCCCCCAAGTCGAATTCGTTTCACTGACCGTTCCAAGGCGGTTCTTCTGTCGTGGTTTATCTTTGTTATGGTTTGTCTTTGAGTGTGTGTATCGCTTATATTATTTTGTTTTGGATAGCCAATTGGCCATTTTTCGGGAAAGAAACTGTCCTTTTGGCTTTCCGCTATCGGTGTTTCCATTAGGGTCTAGTTGTTAATGTGTGTGCTTCTTTCCCTTTGGTGTCTCTAATGGGAGCTGTGGGTTAATAGTATCGATTTCTGACCATTGCATTCACTTTTATTCTAGAAGATTTGATATGATGCTAACCTTAAAAGTCAACATTGGATATGCAATTTTTCTCTGGAAAACTATGTCACTGTAACCTAGTTTTATGAAGGTTGATCTAGGGCCGTCTGCTACACTTACAATTAGACACTCGTATGCTATAATGGCGTCTTTTATCAGCATCCAGCATTTTTTTCTTTGGGTTTTTCTTATTTCTGCTCCAAACATGGAATATGGGTATTTGTTAGAACCGTCTCATACAGGCTGTTCTAACGAATACCCACAATATATGTTTTCGAGCAAAGGTAAGAAAAATAGTGTATAACCCTCAAAACCCCACACTTCCTTATACATGCATTAAGTGGGGGATTATAGGGGTGTTCATAGCGATGATACGCTGCTTAACATTACGATATTATATAGTTACCTGCTAAATAACGCCGTCTCAATGGCTCTACGTAAAAACTATCTTTTTGGATGAAAGCTGGTCATTTGTTTCTTATTTCTGCAAAAATATAGATTTCAGTTGCTCATTAGAGTTGAAAGGCCAGCAGTTTATAGAAACTGGGACATTAGGCAGTCCTGACAATTTAACAAGGTCTATAAATTGGGCAAACAGGTCACTTTGACCTACTTTTGTTTGGGTTGTACTCAGGGAGTCTGTGTACAAACCTCTTCAAAAATCACAGCACTGGCAGCACTGGTGGGTCGATTGTCTGGGAAAATGATCCTGAACAGAAGCTTAAACGTTTTTCTTTAACCCTTCAATTTCAGTGTGTGTGTGTGTGTGTATGTGTGTGTGTGTGTGTGTGTGTGTGTGTGTGTGTGTGTGTGTGTGTGTGTGTGTGTGTGTGTGTGTGTGTGTGTGTGTGTGTGTGTGTGTGAACTCGGGTTTAACGTCGCTGTCAACAATTTTTCAGTCATATCACGACGGTGTCTGGTTGCGACAGGGAGCTCAATGCTCACTTTTATAGTGCTGTCTCACTGAAGTATCATGTCCCAGACACCTTACATGATACCACACCCAGTCACATTATCCTGACACTGAGTCGACCAGTCCTAGCTCTACCCCGTAAATCTGAGTACCAAGCGAGGAGCAGCTAGTACCATTCTTAACGACTTTGGTATGTCGCGGTCCGGGATCGAACCCGTGACCTCCCGTTCCCCGGAGCGGACACTGTACCAACTGAGCTATCGGGGCCAGTCTTAAATTTCAGTACTTTAAGCATACAGTTAAGACTTTTATCAGATGCCGCATATTGCGGCATCTGATCTGGGTCTACACTGTTTGCCAATGACCCAGTACATAAGCCTAGTTCAGATTTTGCTTACTTGTACACAGCGCTCTGATGTCACAGGGAGAGGACTAGCGCTGCTGTAAATGATAACCAGAGTCTGGATTTTGTACGGTCAGCGATAGTCTCGCGGGCAATAGCAGGCGGAAGCTTCCGTAGTTAATAACTGTGGGCCGATTTATAAACAATCGACCCAAAATGTCTTTGGATGTGGTTATTAGGTAAGACACTATTCGGCGTGCACCGCTTCACTGACTAATACGAGTCTTGCAATCTTAGGACAAGACACTACTGTCCAGTGCATATAAGCCTTTTGGTTTCTCTGGGTGGCAGGGCTTGAGATGTCATTTCATCTCAATGTTGGGTAAAAGTCCCACAAATTGGAAGCAACGTCTCCAAAATGATCTGAATAGTGGTTACAGGGACGTTAAACCTCAGTTCAAACAATTAAAAAAAAAAACAGACACTGGACATTGTATTCCAGGATTAAAACCATCTTAGTCAAAATGTTACTGAATAAGGTGAAAAATCCATCTTAACCCTTATCCTGCTGTTCACGATAACCCCTACCTTTGCAAACAGTGAAGATCCAGATCAGATGGCTGATCAAGACCTACACTGTTTGTTATTCAGTTTGCAAATTTGAATGAATAAATTATACCAATTGGGCCCCGTCAAGCGATTTTGGTACTTATCGCCTATGCGAGCAGCGAAGGTTCAGGCGAGCCTGCGCATCCGCGCAGTCTCGCCAGAACCTTCGCTGCTCGCTCATACAAGCAGTGACTAAAGAGGAACCTTCAGACAGAAAGCCATATCCCTGGCCTCTCTTAATGGCTGGGCATGCGCAGTTAACATTTGTCATGGCAGAATGCTCGAAGACACAAATTCGCTTGGCAGGGCTCAATTAATTTGTTTGATTGACATGTAAATGGGTGTGGCTAAATTAATTTATGCAGCAGGATAACGGTTAAAGAATACGGATTGTTTTCCATTTTCCATCTCGTTCATATGTAAGCTGGATACCCATCTTATTGAGAAGTTGCAGACACGGCATTTTTGTAAGATTATTCTCCCTTGATCCGCCATATTGGAGACACCAGACAGATTTTTGTGTTCAAATTTATTCATTTTTTACCGATTATCCCTCAGTGTTAGAATCACTGAAGGTGTTAATATGTGACTGTGATTGTTCTTAAGGGTCGTAAGAATAAAATTATCAAGTTTCCAAAGGACAAGAAAGTTATTTAGAGGGAAAGTACGTTGAAATACTGTTGCAAATCAGCTTTGGTGTCTCCAGCAAGAAAGATAACTGTACGTCTGTGACGTCATCTGCCACCTCTCAATACAGTAAAAAGGTTTTTGCATCCTAAGCAGATTTCACATAAAGCTTTCGTTTTGGAGGAAGGAAATAACAAGCATCAATGGGATGAAAAATCCAGCTTGTGCAATGCAGTTAAGTTACCAAAGGCATTAAGAAAACATACCTAACAAAACACACACCTAACAAATTCATTGTAAATTTAACCGCACCCCCCCCCCCCCCCCCCCCCAAAAAAAAAAAAAAAAAAAAACACACCCAAAAACAAACAAAAACAAAAATAAAAAAAAAAAAAAAAAAAACACAAAGAAAACGAAAATTTTATGATGAAAATTTGTGATATTTTTATTATTTCTGCTCGAAATATAGATTGTGGGTGCACGTTAGAACCGCCTCACCGTGGCGGTTCTTACGAGTACCCACAATCTATATTTTAGAGCAGAAATAAAAACATAAGGTTAACCCCTGTAAACTCCAGTTTCTCTGTATAAAACTGGGGTTCAAGGGGGTCAACATTAAGCAGGCGTGATTAACAGATTCCTTATCCATCCTTGTCCATACTTATCTTTCCATACTTGGAATTTCGTTTTTTAAGCTACGAGAAATTATGTTTCTTCACGGGAAATGCAAATTTGGAGCCCATACGTCCTGGTAAACATCTAAATTAAAGTTTTGTTCATACCACTTAACTCGGCGCTTTTCTTCATCGGGGTCTCTTGTTTTTGTTTGTTTGTTTGAATTGAGGTTTAACGTCCCCGTCAACTCTTTTTAGGTCATTTTTGAGACGTACTTCTAATTATGTGGGACTTTTACCCGACATCGAGATGAAATGACATCTCAAGCCCTGACGCCCAATAAAAACAAAACGCTTATATGAATCGGACGGTCTGACTGCTTTTTTCTTAGCAAATAATGATGACATGAAGAAATACTCGGTAAGCTAGTATAACTGAGATAACATGGGTTTGCTACCTCGAACATCGAGATGGTTTTCCATTTTGTAATGATTGGCTGGAAGTATTGCATAATCCGAGCAGCGAACACTAAGTGCTCATAAGTCCACATGGATGCACCTTTATTTTTCGCAATTGTTAAAAAATAAATAAATAAATAAATGAAAAAGGGGACCAAAATGGCCCTGTATCGCTCATTTGTGAACCAGACAATCAAGCGATGTTTTGAGAAAAAAAAAAGAAAAAACGTAACTGTGAACAAAGGCAAGACATGTTTGTTAACCTGATTGAATCAAATATCTTCATAGATCCAGGATTGCAAAAATAGTTGTTAATCAGCTGAACCAATTGAACCCGTGGACATGGTCATATTTTACCTCAATGCTATTATTCGGAAATCTTAGTAGGGGTCCACTAGATTAAGCGTCATACCAAATATCAGAAAGAGGCATTCCCTGTATAAAAGTCGTGGTAGAGGTCTACTAGATGAAACTACATACCAAATGTCAAAGACCTGGCCTCCTGGTTTCAGACAAAAAGATTTTTTAAGGTTTTCCCTATATAACCCTTTGTAAAACATATGGGCTCCGGGGCGGGGCAATTTTTGGCCCCAGGCTATAATTTAAATAATCTTTTTAGAGGTCCACTAGATGAATTTCATACTAAATATCAAAAACCTGGGACTGGATCATTCCCGTGAGGACTGGTCAAAATCTGAGCAATGCTTTAGAAGGAGATGTCGTTTGAAGACATTGTGTACAGACGCACGGACGCACGCACGCCCGGACGTACTAACGGCGGACAAAAACTATATAATCACAAAAGCTCACCACGTCACTATGTGACAGGTGAGCCTAAGTTATGATAAGATGAGCCAAAAAACGTATTTTCTCATGATGTGTCTCACAACGATACAGTCGTGGGGTCTAAGAGCCATCATACAGCTGTTTCAGACGGTCGGACGGACACGTGAACTATACGTAGTGTGGTTGGACTACCGCAACGACATCAAATACTCGAGTAAGCCTCGCTGACCGCAGCTAGCACGCAGCAGCGGACCAACGTCGGGCCGACAGCGATACGACGTATCTCTGTCAGCCCAGCATTGGCCCGAAATGACATTCTGGTTCCCTGCTAGCTGCTCTATGTAAACTAAGGAGAAAACCAACCCACTGTATATAATAACTTTAATATATATCTTATATCCTCAATTTTATTCATTTCACTGCACATGGGTTATGGAATGCCATTATGAAGGAAGTTCTGTGTATTATATTTCCCAAGTTACCATGACAAACTGCTCTCTAAAATCGCTGAAGAGTCTTTCAACTGCATCGTCGCGTACAATATCGTTGATTTAGTGTTATTATAAAATAATATAAAATACGATAATTTTTGCAAACACAAAGGCGCTGATCAGCCTGCGCAATGCGCAGGCTGATCTGCACCTTTGTTGTTAGCAAACTGCAAAACGGGTTTTCTTATGGCATGGATCATGTTTTGATACAAAAATTATAATCGCTTCTGTCATTACGCAAGAACGCCTATGCAAATACAGTGCCACTTTTATCGCCGTAAAAATGAAAATTTTAAAATTGTGATATGTTTCTTATTTCTGCTCAAAATATAGATTGTGGGCACTCGTTAGAACCGTCTCATCGAGGCGGTTCTAACGAGTACCCACAATCTATATTTTAGAGCAGAAATAAGAAAAATAAGGTATACCCGCGGAGACCCCAGTTTTACTATATAAAAGTGGGGTTCAAGGGGGTCAAAATTATATAGGCGTGTTTTTGTGATGGTCATGATCAGTCACTAATGTTAGAAAGTCATTCCTGTTCAAAAAGGTTCAACTGCTTGTCAACTATCCCCTAGCAGTGGTTCATCGTTGTAGCTTCATGATGAAGGCACGTAGACAACTTCTGTAATTTACAAGGGTAACAACTTTTGTGTGACTTGCTGTTCGGTCCCAAGTGCACTCAGCCCCCATCTGATAAGTAACGAATTTGTCCCATCTTACAATACCGCTTACAGAAAAGCGTACATGTAGCGCAATTCAAGTTAAAAGTGTATTCCTGAGTGTAGCAAACAAAAAAAAAAAAAGAAAAAGAACATATCCTTGACCTTGACATCGAGGGCACTTACAGAGGGTATTCGTGATTTGATAAATCGTTATACGACCTAGTCAACACTATTTAGGTAACGTCTGACCATATTTTTCATGACCACACTTTTACTGGGCTGGCTTATACATAACCGGCCTAATTTTCTTGCGCCCGAAACTGATAACTGCTTTTCTCGAATCAGCCGAAAGGACACAATGACTTCAAAATCAATCTCCATAAATTAGTGTTGCCGACCCCGACATGTAACGAACCTGCGACTTCCTGATAACCAGACATTCGCGTATCTAACTGAGCTGTCGAGGACGGCTTCCAAACCATGTTGAAAACGTCAAGAAATGCAACTTTTTCGCGTGTGGGAGAGTGTAAATATATGACGTAGAACCACGTCATTTCAAACAATCATGTAAATGTAGGGCCCAAGTGGAGTGTACAGGGAATACCTAATAAATTGATTACAGTTTTGTTAAAAAGCATAGATTTTTGGTGCTGGTTTGAAAGACGGTTCATGTGGACTGAACAAATTATTTGTCTAAATCGCGACGGAAGTAAGGGCGAGGATTGTGGCCACGTAAAATCGATTTAAGCCCCCCAGTGGAAATCTTCCACTGACCGTTCCAAGGCGGCTCTTCTGTGGCGATTTATTTATGTTGTTGTTTGTTACTTACTGTGTGTATCACTTGTGTCGTTTGGTTTTGGATGGCCATATGGCCATTTTGTGGGAAAGTAACTGTCCTTATGGCCTTCCTTTGTTTAGGTTTCCATTATGGTCTGGTCGCTTAATGTTTGTATTTCTTTCCCTTTGGTGTCTTTTATGGATGGAGTAAGTTAATTGTATCAATTCCTGATCTTTGTTTTACTTCTACTTTTTCTAATGAACACCTATTCTCTATGTTTGGAGCAAAGTAAGAAAACCTATACAAATTGTCATCAGCTAAATGTCCTTTCCAGGGCTACCACATATTGTATGACGTATAAATGTTATGATACAGCACTGACCCTATAACTCTTTGTTCTAATCTTGAGATACAACATACACGCTACGGCTGATGCAAGTATAGACTATGCACAGCATTTGAACCATGGTGTGGCGCATTAGTTGGTGGAATATACCCTGAATTACGTTGTGTATTGCTGGAAAGGTTCGTTTGTGTTTTGTGAGCTACAGCAGGGACTGGTCTCACTGTCGCATTGTAAACATCCAACTTTGGTGCCTTCATCGCTGTCTGGACAAATACCGCCTTATGATCGATATGATCTGTTGTCCCAGTGTCCGTGACTACCCTCACGGTCGGATTGTAAGTGCCGAGTTTAGGCGCATTCATCGCACTCTTGATACTAACTGCGTCAGTTCCGATTGAGCTCTTGGATTCTCCTCCGCCTCGGACATTTGAATTAACACGACCTAACTTCGGTTTATTGATAACGGCCTGAATATTTTTGTCAGCAATGTCGACTTTTGACGAATCGGACGAAGGCTGGTGTGATTTGCAATAGACTGACCTGTCATGCATGTCTTTGTGGTTCTGATAATAATTGTAGAGATTTAATGAAGTTCCACAGTTCGAACATCGAAAACATAGCATATGAAACAACACATCACGTATTGGTCCTACTTTCTCTTTCTGATACACTGGATCACCGCAATAAAAACACGCACCTTTTTTATTTGCTCTAGCATTTTTGGGTTTCACTTCCAAATTCCCCTTGTCTACGCTTGTTTCCTTTATGTCATCATTACTTATTATAACGATTTTGTCTTCGATTCTCATGGTTCCATTGGCGTTCTTTTCTGAACGATAACCAGTATCAGTATCGTCCAGATTGTCACGAGATCCATATTTCTTTTTGTATTCTTGTATCAGCCTATCTGCTTCTTCCTTAAAGTTTGTAACTGTTTCTTGATTGTCTACCTTTTCCTCTTGTACTGTATCACCGTCGTGATCATGAAATTTCAGTTTATCACCATAGTCTAACTGGCCTCCAGCTTCTCCTGTATCGGCTTTAAGTTGAATGTCGTTGAAATCTATGTCATTGACTTGTTTGTATAGTCGAATGTTGTTCACAGTACCATTGTTCCGGTTGTTTTGTCCGGTTTTTGTCTGTGACTTTCGACTTGAACTGCGTCTATCCACTGTGGATTCCTCAGCCTTTCTATAGACAGTACCAGAAGTAGTTTTTGTGTACAGCACATGATGGGCCCTTGTTCTAGAAGGATATTCTGAGGTAGAATTATTGTTGCCATCCTTATCTTCAGATTTAAGAATATCCGATCTCGTTTCTAATTTATTTCGCCCGTCAGCGACGTCAAATTTCTTCGAAGTTGATTTGTTCCGTTTTACAATGTTAACCTTTCCTCCGTCTGAGATTCTGAGAAACGTTTCACCTTTAGTATTGGCCGTAGTCTTCACTACAGCTGAACCATCCAGGCTTGGGGATACGGACACAATGCGGTACTCTTCAGCCGCTCGTGTATTTTGCTTGGAAGGCATTTCGAATTTTGTTTCATATAGCTGGAAGTCTGAAAAAAGAAGATACAAAAAAATGAGCCAGATAAAGATGGTACTAATCGCATAGGCTAGAGGTCAAGCGCCTAGCCGTGCTAGCCAGTTGCACACGCGCATTTGCATTACGTCATCACGCCTAAAATTTTACCAGAATAAATGAACTTTCTTTGACAAAAATTAATCTGATATGTTTCATAGTTTTGCTCAAAACATAGCTTGTGCGTACTCGATAGAACCGCCTCGCCGAAGTTCTAACGAGTACTCACAATGTATGTTTTTGATGAGTAATATGAAAAATAATGTATACCCCTTTAAAACAGAAGTGAATGCAATGATCATGAGTCGGTATAATTAATCCACACCTCCCAACAGGGCCACCAAAGCGAACGAAACACGAACATAAAACAAATAGACCGTATTGGAAACATCACAAGCGGAAAGGACCCAGGCATAGCCTACATTTCCGGAATAGGGTTTAACCAAATCTGAAATTATGATTGGTACTTTTGAAAAAAAAAATACTTAACTGAAATTTATATCAGGACCAAGGGATAATGTTACATATAGTGATAGCACCAGCACAAAGATAGTCAAGTTTCACAATTATATACAGTGAAATTCCGCTATTGAGACCACCTAGTTTGAAGGGTACACTTATTCTCTCTTTGTGTATTCTGCCGGCAGTGTCCTCTGATCAGGTACCACCTTTGGGACTATTCAAAAGTGGTCTTAAAGACCACTTTTGAACAGTACCAAAGGTGGTCTTAATAAAGTAATTTCACTGTTAGCTTCCTGGTGAAATGTGTATCACTATGGCAAATTATTTTTATATTTAAAAAAAATAAATAAATAAACGTATAAGCATATTGATGTTTGGAGCAGAAATTAGAAGAAAAAAAGAGATGAATTTTGGTAGGAAAATGCCGTTTTCACAAGAGGCAAGAAGATGCTATGTAACATGGATGCTTTATCCCAATATTTTGAAATGACCCTTTGTTTTAACCCACTTCCAAACCCTTTTGGTGAGCAGAATCAGAGACATCTGTCAAAACTGTCCCAGCTGTTTTAACTTTTAAGACTGTGTTGCGTTTGCCGATTTTGGACTACAGCGTCACAATGAATTAACCCATGTGTGACAAATAGCATATTCCACTTAATAAGTGGTCACCGATCCATTGCCAATTCAAGGCGTGTCCGGTTTGTTAATTTGTTGCAAGTTTTACTAAAGATCCTATATTTTAGAAAACAGAATGGACCCTGATCAGTCGCCTGATCCGAGTCCTTACACGGTTTTAAGCTAATGTCCCAGTTATCGGATACTAGACATATATAGGTAAAAGTTTGTATATGTCGTATTGACATTTTTACTTTAAACTTTAATTAAACTCTACGGGTGCTTGGTGAAGTATATTTATTACACAATGGGCGGTCACGTTTTTTGTAAACGTACACAAAAACATTGACAGGTGCGTGTCCGAGGTGTTCTGCTGGTCACTGGTTCGTTTCTTGGCCCTAGCAATATCGTGAATATCTCTTTATAGTCATTCTCGCCTTTTCTGTGATTACGGAAGGACAGTAACAAGATTGTCGCCTGTATTGGACCAGCCTGTCCAGGAAAACTAAGAAAAGATTATCCCTATCTGATGTTTGATGTTTAGTGGGACATTCAGTGTTGGGGAGGGGGTGGGGGGGAGGGGCGTGGTTGAAGCGGGAAGTTATCATCACGTGAACAAGTCCATGAAATGAACACCACCCTCTCCTATACCCCACTTTATAAAGAGGAAACTGGGGTTTACGGGGGTATACATTATTTTTTTTTGTATTTCTGCTCCAAGCCATTGGTTGTGAGTACTCGTTAGAACCGCCTCAATGAGGCGGTTCTAACGAGCACCCACAACCCTATGTTTGAAGTATAAATAGGAAAAAATCATAGCCTGATTTTCAACAGAAAAGATGTAAAAAAATGCACTATATCGCACGGGTTTGTTATCGCAATGTTTAAAACATGCCTAGGTAAACAAGCTCGTAAGTGGTCAACAATGTTCTAACAAGAGGAATATTCAGTACAGCAGTATGTTTTACTGACAATGTGAATAGTTTTTGCACTATTATTTTTTTTTCATCAAAAATATCAAATGCAATGTGTTTGGAAAAACTTGGAACAAAACTAAACCATTTCGTCGCAATGAGGTGGTTCTTTTAAGTACCAACAACCGATGTGTTAGAGCAGAAACAACCAAAATATTGCATACCGTTATAAACCCAATTTTCCTCTATATAAAGTTGGGTTTACATGTGAATTCACAACATGTGCTTGTTAACAGGATGTGTTTTTTTTCTCTAACAATATATATCATGTTAACAAGTCCATGCAATTACTACCCAGCTAAACCCCATTTTGTTTGGTGAAAACTGGGGTTGGCATGGGTAAACGTTATTTTTCTTATTTCTGCCCCAAGACATAGGTTGTGGGTACTCGTTAGAACCATCTCAATGAGGAGGTTCTAGCGAGCACCCAAAACCTATGTTTATGACATTTATAAGGAAAATATGACAAATTTCCATCAGAAAAATACCCATAATGCACTATTTGACATGGGTGTGATATCGTAATGATGCTATCCCGTACCCATCGGGGCTTGAAGAAAGAGATTGGGCTGCATGATGCTTCCACGCAGAGCTGAAACTGACCTCACATGAGTACTGGAGGACTAAGCCTACCCAGGCAAAATGGTGCGAGTTGGACCGTCCGATGCATATAAGCCCCGGTTTCATTGGGTGGCTAGGCTTAGATGCCATTTCATTTCATTGTCGGGTAAATGTCCCGCAGAACTGGGAGCAACGTCTCCAAAATGACCTAAATATATTGACGGGGACGTTAAACCTCAAACAAAAATCGTAATGAATGCTTAATTAAGAGACCTAAAAAAATCAATATCTTACACGGTTTCCTCATCTTGATGAAAATAAAACTGAGAAAAAAAAATATACTAATTTTCAAACCTATGAAGTGTCCGATTTAATCCAGTACCACCATGTATATAATAAATTTCTCTGGGTATTGTGCGACCGACAAGAGGTATCGATATTGGGGTAAAACCATCCATAAATATTGTCAGCGAACCGTTGTATTTTAATTCAATAAGAAAATGAATTTTTGAAAGGAAACACATCGGGGTAAGATAACAATCTAAGGAATGTTTACCGTAAGAGGAGAAAGTGGTCGGCCATCTTATTACCATAATAATACAAATCTTCATAGGAGTAAAAGGCGAGATGTCATAAAACTGTTACATGTAGAGATTCTATACTTATATAAAATCAGCGTTTAATTCACCACGAAAACACGCCTATATAAGTTTTAACCCCTTGAACCCCATATTTATATAGTGTAACTGGAGTCTACAGGGCTAAACCTTATTTTTCTAATTTCTGTTCCAAAATATAGATTGTAGGTACTCGTTAGAACCGCCTCATCTTTATTTTGAGCAGAAATAAGAAAAATATCACAATTTTTCATCTGAAAATTATTTTCCGGCGGTAAAATTTACAATATATTTGTATAGGCGTGTTTTCGTAATGTGACCCTAAATCTTTCTAATCCAGATACAGTAAAATTTCTATATTAAGACCACCTTTGGGACTGTTCAAAAGTGGTATTAAAGACTTTTGAACAGTCCTAATGGTGGTCCCTGACCAAAGGTCAATACAGGCTGAACACACAAAGAAAAATTAAGTGTACCCTTCAAAATAAGCTTTTTATAGCAAAATTAGTCTTAATTTTAGGTGGTCTTAATAGCGGAATTCCACTGTACTTACTTTTCCATTTTACTTTAACTGACACATTGAATTTTGCCTTTACGATAAAACACCCGTGCAATTTTCACATTTTCAAAATGGCTACTTTTCTGATGAAAATCCCTGATATTTTCTTATTTGTGCTGCAAACATTGGTTGTGGGTGCTCGTTAGAATGGCCTAATTGAGGTGGTTCTAAGGAGTACCCACAGCCCGTGTCATGGATCAGAAATGAGAAAAACAATGTATACCACCGAAAACCCAAGTTTTCTCTATATAAAGTGGGGGGTTAGGGCGGTGTTCATTTCACGGACTTGTCCGTGTTGCAGTTGACAGCTTCGGACAGGAATATTTTCAATATAGTTTTTTATTGTCGTAGATACTACAGACTTAGGGTTTATTTTGTTTGTTTGTATTGGAGTTTAACGGCCCAGTCAATACTATTTTAGGTCATTTTTGAGCCGGTCAGTTTACTTTTCCTTGGCAAGCTTATACGTAAGCGGTTAACCAGTGCACATTCTTTCGCCAGAAGCTGACAACTGGCCTTCTTGAATCAGCGGAACGGAGAGAATGACCGAGCTTAGGGTTTAACACGGAAGTACAGCAATTAGTTACCAATGCAACAACAAGTATAAGCTTTCACAAAAAGAAAAAAAAGAGGTCGTTAACAAGTATTAAGCTTTCACAAAAAGAAATAACAGCTCTGCCACAGAATTGCTATCACATTTGTATAAGCCGTAGTGGCCCATAACAAGTATAAGCTTTCGCACACCAAAAAAGGCCCATGGACAGTGCTCTGGCACAAAGTTGCTGTGACATTTGTACAAGATCATATTGAAAACAGTCGACCACGATGCACCACTGTCTATCCTATAAGCTCCCCAGGAGCCTTCTAAAAACACTTGCCTCTTCGTTAGCAAATTTTTTTATCGAGAATCATACCAATATGTTAAGCATGTAAACCATTTTCTGTATCGTCATGAGGTTTGGACTTGTATAAGCGCTTAAACAGACGGTTTCAGTCAACTGGTTGCACTGGTTTGATGAGCTCTACAAGTACCAGACAAGGATGGAAACGCCCACGGTCTAGTAGTATCACTAAGTGTCAGACTGGCAATTAGAATTTTATCAAAGACAGTAATGGCCCCCGCCCATCGGGGCTTTAAGAAATATATGAGCTGCATGTTGCTTCCACGCACTGGAGCTGAAACCTACCCGCACACGAGTACTGGTAAACCGCTAAGAGGATCTAAGCCTGCCCAGGCAAAGCGGTGCGAGTCGGACCGTCAATGGTTATAAACCCTATTTGTTTCATTGGGCGACAGGGTTTGAGATGTCATTTCATCTCAATGTCGGGTAAAAGTCCGACGCAATTGTGCGCAACGTCTCCAAAATGACCTATAAAGTGTTGACGGGGACGTTACATCAAGCGAAATCAAACAAATCAAAGACTGTAAATTGTATAAAACATATTTCTGCGATATACAATTTATATGAGCTAATCGTAGACCTTGCATACTTGTTTGTTGTAGCAAAGTGTTCAGCTGGACCTGTCCAAAGCTACTAGGTGGACTAGTCCATTGGTCAGGAAAGACTGTTCATATTTATCATCTTGTCAAATATTGGTCTATCTCTCTTATTCATTAGTGAAGATTATACCCGCCATTTTCAGGAGCAAGTGTACCATCGGTATAAATATACACTATTGGCATTAAGTTAAGCATATTTTATGCGACCTCGTTTTTTCCATGCCATAAAAATATTTCAGTTTTGTTTTTTCTCCGACATGTTCATGAACATTTAGGCTACCAAATTATGGTAGATTCGATTCATTTAATGCAACACGGACCCATGTTTCCGTAATATACAAAAGGTGTTTAACAAGCATGATTCTCTTTTGTTAACAGTCGTTTTCGTCATTTGCCGAGGAAAAAAAAAGACGTCACGAAAACACGCCTTTATAATTTTGACCCCCTTGAACCCCACTTTTATATAGTAAAACTGGGGTTTCCGGGGGTATACCTTATTTTTCCTATTTCTACTCTAAAATACAGTGTGTGGGTACTCGTTAGAACCGCCTCATCGAGGCCTCTGATGCTAGAGGTCCCGGGTTCGATCCCCGGCAGCGGCGATAAAATTTCGGTGTCCGAACACGCTCCATTGGCATCATTAGCAGGGATGAATGTCATTAAGTGCACCGTCCTTCGGGTCGGGACGTTAACTGGAGGCCTCCTGTGCAGGGAGAACCATCCCTGTGCAGATTAAAGATCCCTACTGTAATTACATGATTACTGTGTAGGCTTTCATCCTGCAAACCTGGAGTGTATGCAATGTACACCTGCGGTAATGGTCAAATGTGACCGACGCAGTATCAGTAGACAGACAGACAGAGTGCCCACAATCTATATTTGGAGCAGAAATAAGAAAAATATAACAATTTTTCATCATAACTTTTAATTTTTTCGGCGATAAAGGTGGCAATGTATTTATATAGGCGTGTTTGCGTAATGAGAGGTGTATAATTGGCATGTGGGACGCTCCGATGAAGATGAAGCAAGCTGACATTGCTTGAGCATTAAATGTGTCTCAGTGTTGTGTGTAGACTTTTGAAGAAACACCGAGAGACTGGTAGTGTCAAACACAGAATAGAAATGAAGGCAATGATCACGAATCGATACAATTAACCCACAGCTCCTGTTTTGAAGAGTCCACGATAGTGGAAAATAAAGCGATAGAATGAAATCCGATGGTGAGTCAGAGAATATGGCGATTTATTAACTCAGTTTTACTAATTTTATCCTACGAACAATGGCATCGAACGTCAACTCCTAGCAACCAAGCGTTACGTTCCACACATCCGGCGTTACGTATATGACTTAACGCCTAAAAAGTGGAGTTCTGTAAATCCGGGGAGTTATCTCCTGTCCAGCTCCCATCAGAGACACCAAAAGGAAAGAAACACGAACATGAAATAACTAGACACTAATGGAAACAACAGTAGCGGAAGCCAAAAGGACAGTCACTTTCCCACAAAACGGCCAATTGGCTATCCAAACCAAACAATATAAGCGATACACACACTCAAAGACAAACGGTCAGGAAGGCCAAAAAGGCCACCATTTTTGTCTTGCGCATGAGCAGACGAAGTCGCTTTGCTTCAAATGAAACCCTTAGGAAACGATCAGATATGTCGTGAACAGTCGCTTACTTAATAGAAGTGAAGGCAATGATCAGAAATCGATACAATTAACCCACGCCTTCCATCAGAGGTACCAAAGGGAAAACAAACACAAACATGAAATAACAAGAACATAATGGAAACCTCAATTCCTACAAAATGGCCTGTTTGCTATGCAAAACAAAAATACAGTCGAATTTCAATGGCTCGAACACCTTTGGGACCTCGAAAATCTGTTCGAGACAGGGGTAGTTCGAGCCACTGAGGTTACTGTCAGGAGGCAGAACGAGATAGTTTTTAGGCATCTTTTCGGTGTTCTATAATGAAAATGTATGCTGTGTGTACTCATTAGAATCGCCTCATCGAGGCGATTCTAATGAGTACTCACAGCATACATTTGCAAGATAATAGACTAAAATCTCCTCAATTATCCCCCACTATTTCTTATATAGAGGATTTCGCTAGGGCCTCAAGAATGGGCTCGACACATCCATGGTAAACGAGCCATCGCTGTTCGAGCCATCGAAGTTCTACTGTATATAAGCGACACACACTTCGAAGACGAACAATAAAAATGAACTTTCGACAGAAGAACAGCATTGGAACCGTCAGTGAAAAGTATTTCACTGGGGTTTTAACCCTTGACCTGCTGAATATTTATATATGCCACACCCACCACTGCTTATCAACCAATCAGATTACTAAATGCACATCATTGCAACAAATTCATAAACTGAATGACAAACAATGAAAATCCTGATCAGATGGCTTCTTCAGAAGCCATCTGATCTGGATCTATATTGTCTGAAAGATAAAACATACCCGGGCTCAGCAGGACAAGGGTTAAATTGATTTTACGCGGCCGCAATCCTCGCTCTTTCTTCCGTCGCGATTTAGACAAATAATTTGAGGCTTACAAAATCAGCAGCTGAACATCACCGAGAACACAAAAATCAAACAACCGGAGAGATGAAACAACGAAGCGGAATCGACAACAAGAAATAACTGAAATGGTGGAGCAAAAGAAAGCCAACAGTTAGACTACAAGCTAGGCGCCCGGCGAAACCTCTGACCGTGTGCTACAGAGGTGAGAGACTTGACAGGGCAAGACAGCGACAGGCTCGGAGTCTGCGCAACTGGAGAAGACGAGAGACGTTTCTGTCTGTACCATATTGCTGGTCGGGCGCGTATTCGACGCCTACCAGATGAACGCAAAATTGATCCCTGTGTGCGTCATGTCCTATTTTTGCGGGGCGGAGGGGGGTGGTTTTAGGACACTTTCAGGTTTATTTCACTTATTTCGAGCCGATCGTTAATCAGAGGTGCGTGAACACCAGAGTATCCGGAAAAACCTGACTTCCCGTTGCAGACTTTGGCGTCTCACATGTGAACCGAACCACAGCGGTGAGAGACCTAATGGCTAAGAGTCAGCGCTCTTATCCGCTGGGCCAAGGAGGTCCATGTCAAGCCCTATTAGATGACTGCTAGAGTGCATGTGTGGAACATAAATCGGGGAATATTTATGACATTTTCTCAGTGGCCGGCCTTCTACCCGCTATTAAGGTTCTGATACAGGGTCTTGTGACAGATCAGTTACCTATGCGTTTAACAGCCCCGTGCACCTGTGCTCAACTATGTCGCAGAGAGAGAGAGAGAGAGAGAGAGAGAGAGAGAGAGACAGAGAGAGAAAGACAGACAGAGAAAGAGAGAGAGAGAGAGACAGACAGACAGACAGAGAGAGAGAGAGAGAGAGAGAGAGAGGGAGAGAGAGACAGACAGACAGAGAGAGAGAGAGAGAGAGAGAGAGAGAGAGGGAGAGAGAGAGAGAGAGAGACAGACAGACAGACAGAGAGAGAGAGAGATAGAGCGAGAGCGAGAGAGAGAGGGTGAGAGAGAGAGGGAGAGAGAGTCCAAATTAGTATTTAAATAAAGGAAAGGGCTATTGTCAGTTAACTGGCAATAGCGGTTTTACGTTAAAATTGCTATTGTCGGTTAACTGCCAATAGCGGTTTTACGTTACAATGGCTATTGCCAGTTAACTGGCAATAGCCATTTTAACGTAAAACCGCTATTGCCAGATTACTTACAATAGCGTTGGCTTGCCGAATCATTTCATTCCGGTTTTTACTTTTATAGAGGGGTATAAATTAGTATTATTATTCCTTCTCTAAACATAGACTGTTATTCCTCGTTA
Source organism: Lucinisca nassula (assembly GCA_963580285.1). Taxonomy (NCBI): domain Eukaryota; kingdom Metazoa; phylum Mollusca; class Bivalvia; order Lucinida; family Lucinidae; genus Lucinisca; species Lucinisca nassula. The sequence continues at coordinate 146,822,786 of OY757016.1, read as the reverse complement.
GCATCTCTCCGATAAGGCGGTCTAACGAGTGCTCAAACTCTGTTTTCAGCATAAATGAGAATATCACAATAATTCATGTGCGTATTTTAAGGAAGTGAAAGAAAAAAAAAGAAAGAAAGTTCAAAGTTACATTAGACTTACTCATGTCAGAAAGTGTGTGAAGCTCGCACCTTTCTACTTGTCTACTTGACAATATTTACATAAGATTTGGTACTAAAGTATTTGGACAAGTTGTGGGTATTCCGATGGGTACTTATTGCGCACCACTCGTGGCTGATTTGTTTTTGTTTTGTTATGAGAGAGACTTCATGATTTCCCTGTCTGCTGAAAACGAGTCTGAAATCATTGAAGCTTTTAGCTCCACTTCTAGATACTTGGATGATTTATTAAATATTGATAATACCTATTTCGATGGTTTGATCAGTCAAATTTACCCCCCAGAACTTCAGTTAAATAAAGCAAATTCTTCTGATACCGAGGCCCCGTTTTTGGATTTACACCTATCTATTGTAGATGGGTTAGTTTCGTGCAAAATTTATGATAAACGCGATGATTTTGATTTTGAGATTGTAAATTTTCCTTTTTTGGATGGTGATGTTCCTCGTGCGCCATCCTATGGCGTTTATATTTCGCAATTAATTCGATTTGCCAGAGTGTTTAGTCATGTAACTTGTTAACGGCTAAACTTCTTATTCAGGGTTATCGGTACCATAAACTACGCAAAGACTTTTCAAAATTTTATAGACGTCATTCTGATTTAATTTCAAAATTCAACATTGGACTTAAATCTCTTCTGCAACAAGGTCTATCGGAACACGAATTTTATGGTGACTTAGTATACAAATTCAGAAAAATGTATAACCGCAATGACTTCAGCACCCAATTTCGTAAAATCATTCTTCGATATAAAAAGATTGGGTACAACAAAAATGTTATACGACAGACTGCATGCATGGTAGTTAACCCAATCACGGTTGACAACTTTGCTTCCCTCTTTAATTGCACGCCGGTGGGTCAGGCCTCAGATTCTATGACGATTCCAGTGTAAAGACTTTATTGAGAATTGGAGAGATCTAATTCAAGGTAATGTTGGCTGATGTCTGATGCTCTATCTCTGGTCGGGCCTATCGAAGTCTAACTGTTGGTTTTCTTTTGCTCCAGCATTTCAGTGGTTTCTTGCTGTCGAGTCCTCACCGTTGTTGCATCTCTGTGGTTGTTTGATTATTTGTTTTCAAGGAGATGTTGCACTGATGAGTTAGGAGGCCTTCATGCGGACTGAACAAATTATTTGTCTAAATCGCGATGGAAATAAGGGCGAGGATTGTGACCACGTAAAATCGATTTAAGCCCCCAGTGGAATTCGTTTCCGCTGACCATTCCAAGGCGGTTCTTCTGTCGCGATTTATTTTTGTTATGGTTTGTCTTTAGGTGTTAGTGTCGCTATTTTATTTTGGATAGCCTATTGGCGATTTTGTGGGAAAGTAACTGTCCTTTTGGCTTTCCGCTGTTGGTGTTTCGATTAGGACTGTTGCTGCATGTTTGTGTTTCTTTCCCTTTGGTGTATCTGATTGGAGCTATGGGTTGATTGTATCGATTTCTGATCATTGCCTCTACTTCTATTTTACTGAGTGGAAGTAAAACAAAGATCACGAATCGATACAATTAACTTACTCCACCCATCAAAGACACCAAAGGGAAAGAAACACAAACATGAAGCGAGCAGACCAAAAATGGAAACCAAAACAAAGGAAGGCCATAAGGACAGTTATTTTTCCCACAAAATGGCCAAATGGCCATCCAAAATAAAAAGACACAAGTGATACACACAGTAAGTAACAAACAACAACATAAATAAACCGCCACAGAACCGCCTTGGAACGGTCAGTGGAAAGAATTCCACTGGGGGCTTAAATCGATTTTATATGGCCATAATCCTCGCCCTTACCTCTGTCGCGGTATACACTAACTTTGTTAAGTCCCCATGAAGGCTTCCTAACTCATCAGTGTAACATCTCCGAGAACATAGGAAAAAAAAAACTACAGAGATGAGACAAGGTTGAGGACTCGACAGCATACAACAACAGAATTGCTGGAGCAAAAGAAAACCAACATTTAGACTCCGAGGGGCCCGACCAAAGACGGAGCATCAGGCGCTTTTGGCCTGAAGAGCTATATAAAAATGCAACGAAAGGCAAAAATCGATGAGGCAACTCCAGTACCCGCATTCTATGTTTTAAAAAGAAGTAAAAAGTAATCCTTTATCAGTTTCTACTGGAAATTACTGTTCTTACAGCCATACATCACGACAACACGCCTAGATAATTTTGTTCCCATTTAACCACATTTTATATAGAAAAACTGAGGTTTACAGGGATATACATTATTTTTATTTATTTCTGCTCAAAAACTCAGATTGTGGGTACTCGTTAGTTCCTAGAATCTATGTTTGGGCAGAAATATGAAAAATATCGGACTTTTTTTTATGTTTTTTTTTTTTTTTTTTCATTTTCTTGTGGTAAATTTTTCCACTATATTTGAATAGGCAAGTATTCGGTAATGAATAATCCATTGCATTGAATCGAGTTCCGTTTTTAGGGAGTATATATAGCAAAAAGCAGAAAAAAATAGAGTCCTTTATCCATTCGTATACATATAGAACTACATCAGGCACTTGATCTCTGCAAGCTGCATTTTGGTAGCATATATATAACTGTATTAGATGATTATATGCCACTTATCAGAAACAACCACAATTTACCATAGGTGCATAATCACTCAAATCATTACTTTACTTTATTTTCGGCGTTTCATTTTATTTATGCTAAATGGCAATAAAATATTGTCGTAAGAAATTTTTGCTATAACCATTTAACTGGCAATAGCGATTTTACGTTAAAATGGCTATTGTCAGTTAACTGGCAATAACACTTTTAACGTAAAACCGCTATTGCCAGTTAACTGTCAATAGCCACTTCATTAAATAAATAAATACAGGTATATGAAGAAATAAAGATGGCATAAACATGACAACTACACTTATAAACACAATTATTGACCTTTACCACTATGCTAAATCAGCAGACAACAAATTTTTGGTATTTTTTACGGCGTAGCCGTTATAGTTTTGCTTTTGTCCTACATTTTTCGTTATTCCATTGGTCAATAAAACCACATGTCCAAGGAGATGACCATTTCATTGGTCAATGATTTGCATAAATAAATCTACTCAAAAGTACGACAGTTTACTGAAGTTTTAACCTAGGAAATGTTTTGTTTTTTATGTGAGACATGAATGAAAAATATATACAGTTTCGGCTTGCTCACCGTCTTGTCCTTTGATGACCATACGTCATATGTATAATTGTGTTTCTAGTGAATTCTGTAACTGCTGCGGTGAATAGCTATTTTGACCGTATTTCACGTGGTTGGTCTATATAGCGAAAGGAACCATTTCGCGAAAGGAAGGTTCCTTTCGCGAAAGGAAGAATTTTCTGCGAAAGAAATTGTTTGTTTGATTTGAGGTTTAACGTCCCCATCAACACTGTGTAGGTCATTTTGGAGACGTTGCTTCCAAGTTTGTGGGACTTTTACCCGACATTGAGATGAAATGACACCCAAGCCCTGTTGCCCAATGAAACCAATAAAGAGATATAGCATGACAAAAACATGTAATAATCGCATTGCAAATTGACAGATGTTTAATTTACAATATACCGTATGCTAAATAAAAGTTGCAGTGTATCATTTGTCTTCAGCATACTTTATGTCCTCCATTTTAACACAAAATGGACATTTTCGAATATCATTAATGTTATATAAATTCTGAAAAGGAATAAGTGTAATTTGAGTTTTAATTAGGTGCACATAAGATCAAGTTTCCGTCCGTTTGTCTGCTCGTCCGTTTGTTCGTCCGCCTATGCGTTTACGTTCACCATAGCGACAACCCGAAATGTTAACCCTAGAATTTGTGTTCAAAAACAGTAAATGATAACGTTTTCTTATTTGTTGTGCATATACTTGAGATCACATGCTCTTGAAATGAGGTCATGTTTTTAACCTTGACCTTTTACATTGACCTTAGCTCAAACAGGCGGGACACCGCCCTCTGCAAAGCTATTTTTCCTCGCGTGACATCTGAATTGTTTGAATACAGTAAACCAGTTCATAGCTAGACAATTGTTGCTGTCACTATTGTAGCTCATATTGCACGACCCGCAGAAAAAGCGACCGACTGGAGTCGGTTGATTTTCTAAGAGTGCCCTAAAATTACCGTGTCATTCTGTCAGTCTGTCTGTCCGTCGGTAACCCGTTTGTGAAAATTGGTGATATTGACTTAACGGCTTGGAATATTTAAACAATTTTTGGCATACTGATAGATATCAATGAGATCTAACCAATGAACTTACGAAATATTATATTCCATTTAGTATAGGCTCGCCGAGGCGAAAAAATGTGAAAATTTTCGAACTGCTTCTCCTCGGAAACCGTTGGGCCGATTGAACTCAAATTTCAAATGGAGCCTCTATGGGATGGGGGAAACCAAAATTTGCTCATGGGGTCCAGGTCACATGACCCAAATGGCCGCCAAGCCATATATGGTCTGTCTGTCTGTCCGTCCGTAACCCGTTTGTGAAAATTGGTGATTGTGACTTAACCGCTTGGAATATTTAAACAATTTTTGGCATACTGATAGTATCAATGAGGTCTAACCAATGAACTTGCGAAATATTACATTCCATTTAGTATAGCCTCGCCGAGGCGAAAAATATGAAAATTTTCGAACTGCTTCTCCTCGGAAACCGTTGGGCCGATTAAGGTCAAATTTCATATGGAGCCTCTATGGGATGGAGGAAACCAAAATTTGCTCATGGGGTCCAGGTCACATGACCAAAATGGCCGCCAAGCCATATATGGTAAAAACCCTTCAAAATAGTCTTCTCCAGAACCACTTGGCAGATTTCCACGAAACTTGATAAATAACATCTGGGACGTAGGCCCATCATAAATTGCTAAAATGGTGACACTGGGTTGACCGTGACCTTCTTTGTGCCTAGGTCAAACTTTGACACATATGCTTTTGTATTGGAAAAGTGAGAATTCATTTTATCCTGCAAACGATTCAGAATACAGTACTAAAGTATTAGATATATTTTTGCTCCTTACGATAAGGCGCATTTATTGGGGGAACCGTTTTAGGTCCAGGTCACATGACCAAAATGGCCGCCATACCCATATATGGTAACACTCATCAAGCTAAAAGCATCCGGCGGGTCGTGCACTTCAGCTGAAGCACTGGTTTCTAAACAACCTTCCAATTAAATCTACGCCGCATATCTTTTTTAAAGATATTTCTTGTTTTTTCTATTTTTTTCTCAGAAAATAGAATTTGACATCTCATGCAAATTGTCTCCATAGGGGACTATTTATACAAAATATCAAATATATCAAATACTGTTTTCTATGAGAAATAAGATGAAACATTCCGAAATGACGACCAGCATGCAGAGCGTTTAAGAAAGCGAATATACTTGCATATTATATTTCCTCAAACAATTTTCAGCGACCTGAAAAAAAGAAGATTTCTTTACTTACAGAAAATGCAGAGTATAGTAAGAAGTCTCGTAACCGTACAATCTCGTAGTCATTTCAACCACGTCAAGTGAAAAAATGTTTCTGTCATTTGCGAACATCTGAAGTGCAGATCAGTCTGCGCATGCGCAAGCTTCTTGAATATTGAAGATATTTACTTGCTTTAGGTGAATACCAAACCTATTTCATCTCGTGTGTTGAAAACATCAGAATTTTCACGAGCGCGAAGCACTCGTGAAAATTCTGATGTTTTCAACACACGAGATGAAATATATTTGGTAGTTATCGAAAAAAAAGTTAATATACTTTTTATTATACACGCTACTTTGGCAATGCACTGTAATTTAACATCTGTTCGCAACCTGCTTCGCACTCGTGAAAATTTCTGGTGTTTTCAACAAACTCGATGAAATATGTTTGGAACGCTGTGGTACAGTGGTAAAGCATCGGAATTGATATCGAGAGGAAGCCGGTTCGATCCGCCGCAAGCGCCAAGTGTTGTTTCCTTGAGCAAGAGACTTTATCCACATTGCTTAGTACTGGTTCGTACCTGGGAAAAGAGGACCACATGGAAGATTAGTACAAAATGTGTTACCCTCTATAAATATGGTCGATTATTATTACATAAAAAGACACATGCTAAAATCGAAAAACTTTGCTTTTGTAAGAATACTCTTGTTTATAGTGCAGAATGAACGGGGATACTCCAAGCTTTCCAAAGCGGCTTTCATCTTCAAAAACGGTTCAGAGGTTACCAAGATATTTCAAGATTCATTGTTAATAATTTGCATAAATGTAAGTTAAACTGCAAATTACCTGTAAGTTTAAACCGAATTCTCACTTTTTACTTAACTGTTTTTCAAAAACAAAGTATCTGTAAAATCTAGGGACAATATCCTTTTAAACTTCTGCATCTAGACGAGACATGATACTTCAGTGAGGCAGCACTATAAAAGTGAGCATTGAGCTCCCTGTCGCAACCAGACACCGTCGTGATATGACTGAAAAATTGTTGAAAGCGACGTTAAACCCGATTTCACACACACACTTCCATTTCACCTAAACCCCATAAGGGGACACAGACACGGTGTACATAACATACACTCCAGGTTTTGTTTGTTCTTTGATTTGAGGTTTAACGTCCCCGTCAACACTGTAAAGGTCATTTTGGAGACGTTGCTTCCAATTTTGTGGAACTTTTACCCGAAATTGAAATGAAATGACATCTCAAGCCCTGTCGCCCAATGAAACCAATAGGGTTTATTATCATGGACGGTCCACCTCGCACCGCGGTTCCTGGACAGGCTTGGATCCGCTAAGCGGTTTACCAGTACTAGTGTGCGGGCCGGATTCAGCTCTGCGTGGAAGCATCATGCAGCACACACCAGGTTTACCTAGGCAGCTTTTCAAGATCCAGAGGCAGCTGTTCAAGATCCAGAGGAGATGGTGCATTGCGACCAATTTTACCAGGATCTACACTGTTTGCCAACATGATAAGCCTCCTTTTTGAAAAAAAAAAAAGATTAATATGCCCAAATATCAAAGCAAGAAGTCCAGTTAAAAACCTCAAGAGTGAAAGTGTGTCGTTTTTTTTTGTTTATATATATATATATATATATATATATATATATATATATATATATATATATATATATATATATATATATATATATATATATATATATATTCCAGCGCCATTTCTTTTGAAGAATTTAACTAGCCTGTGTAAAATCTAATGAAATCAGGTCATTTGATATTCAACGACGATCCATTCTTACCCCAGTACTGACAAGCTGGGCCGTAAGGACTATTTTTTGAGACGGGTAAAAGCGGAAAAGCAGTTAGGCGGCCCAGTAGCGGATATAGTATTGCGTTAACATAGAAACTTGATCAACTTGATCTACAAGATCAACTTTAAAAATTGGTATGACTCATTATCGCCGCAAAGAGTCAGTGTAAAAAGGCCCCGCGAAACTAAGAATAATTGTTTTTACGTCCAGCCTCCGTTCACCGACCAGCTCTCTCTCTCTCTCTTGAACAATATGTTCAATTCAGCAATCATTCACCAAAATGAATAATGGTTTATAAAACGTGCGAAGACTGGAGATAATTTAATTGGTTAAGGCAGAGAAAGTTACATCAGCATGTGTTGTGTGTGGTTTTACAGCCTAATCAACAGCTAAAAGGTTAAACCCTTTAACCATGCAGACGATAGAGGTACAACTACCTGTAGATCGATACAGGTACATGTGCCAACAGTGTAGACCCTAATGAGACGGCTCGTTAGGATCTTCACTATTTGCCACGTAAATAAAGCCAGTATTGACAGACAGACAGACACAGAAAGGAGGCAAAAGAGAGACAAACTGAAATATAACAATTTTTCGTTTGTGTTTGTTTACTGACAGATGTGGGCGGGTGACCATCTGTTCAACTGTAACTTTACGGTCTGATTGTTACAGAGAAGTGCAGTCAAAACATGAAAAAGCCAGGCTGCCGAATACGCATGACGAAAACACGCCTGTACATTGAGGCGGTTCTAACGAGTACCCACTATCTATATTTTAGAGCAGAAATAAAAAAAAAATAAGTTTCACCCAGTAAACCCCAGTTTTACTATATAAAAGTGGGGTTCCAAGGGGGTCAAAATTATATAGGCGTGTTTTCGTGATGGTAACACCCTTTCATCCCTGAGTTTTAGCCTGAAAATCAGGCCCTGCATTTGTTTGTTTGTTTGATTTGAGGTTTAACGTCCTCGTCAATACAGTATAGGTCATTTTGGAGACGTTGCTTCCAATTTCGTGGGACTTTTACCCGACATTGAGATGAAATGACATCGCAAGCCCTGTCGCCCAATGAAACCAATAGGGCTTAACGACTCGCACCGCTTTGCCTTGGCAGGCTTAGATCCTCTAAGCAGTTTACCAGTACTCGTGTGCGGGTTGGTTTCAGCTCTGCGTCGAAGCATCATGCAGCCCATCAATTTCTTCAAGCCCCGATGGGCGGGGGCCAAAATCACTGCATTTAAGTCATTCTTTTTAACAAGGTTTTGTTTGATTTGAGGTTTAACGTCCCCGTCAACAATGTAAAGGTCATTTTGGAGACATTGCTTTCAGTTTTCTGGGACTTTTACCCGAAATTGAGATGAAATGACATCTCAAGCCCTGTCGCCCAATGAAACCAATAGGGTTTATTATCATGGACGGTCCACCTCGCACCGCGGTTCCTGGACAGGCTTGGATCCGCTAAGCGGTTTACCAGTACTAGTGTGCGGGCCGGATTCAGCTCTGCGTGGAAGCATCATGCAGCACACACCAGGTTTACCTAGGCAGCTTTTCAAGATCCAGAGGCAGCTGTTCAAGATCCAGAGGAGATGGTGCATTGCGACCAATTTTACCAGGATCTACACTGTTTGCCAACATGATAAGCCTCCTTTTTGAAAAAAAAAAGATTAATATGCCCAAATATCAAATCTTACCACAGTACTGACAAGCTGGGCCGTAAGGACTATTTTTTGAGACGGGTAAAAGCGGAAAAGCAGTTAGGCGGCCCAGTAGCGGATATAGTATTGCGTTAACATAGAAACTTGATCAACTTGATCTACAAGATCAACTTTAAAAATTGGTATGACTCATTATCGCCGCAAAGAGTCAGTGTAAAAAGGCCCCGCGAAACTAAGAATAATTGTTTTTACGTCCAGCCTCCGTTCACCGACCAGCTCTCTCTCTCTCTTGAACAATATGTTCAATTCAGCAATCATTCACCAAAATGAATAATGGTTTATAAAACGTGCGAAGACTGGAGATAATTTAATTGGTTAAGGCAGAGAAAGTTACATCAGCATGTGTTGTGTGTGGTTTTACAGCCTAATCAACAGCTAAAAGGTTAAACCCTTTAACCATGCAGACGATAGAGGTACAACTACCTGTAGATCGATACAGGTACATGTGCCAACAGTGTAGACCCTAATGAGACGGCTCGTTAGGATCTACACTATTTGCTTCGTGAATAAGGACAGTATTGACAGACAGACAGACAGACAAAGTAGAAGTAAAACAAAGATCAGGAATCGATACAATTAACTTACTCCACCCTTCAAAGACACCAAAGGGAAAGAAACACAAACATGATGCGACCAGACCATAATGGAAACCTAAACAAAGGAAGGCCATAAGGACAGTTACTTTGCCACAAAATGGCCAAATGGCCATCCAAAATAAAAAGACACAAGTGATACACACAGTAAGTAACAAACAACAACATAATAAAATAAACAACATAAATAAACCGCCAAAGAAGAACCGCCTTGGAACGGTCAGTGGAATTCTGTGGAAAGAATGGTCAGTGGAATTCTGTGGAAAGAATTCCACTGGGGGGCTTAAGTCGATTTTACATGGCCATAATCCTCGCCCTTATCTCTGTCGCGCTAAACACTAATTTTGTTAGGTCCGCATGAAGGCTTCCTACCTCATCAGTGTAACATCTCCGAGAACATAAAAATAAAAAAAACTACACAGATGAAACAAGGTTGAGGACTCGACAGCATACAACAACAGAATTGCTGGAGCAAAAGAAAATCAACAGCTAGACTCCGAGGGGCCCGACAAAAGAGGCAAAAGAGAGACAAACTGAAATATAACAATTTTTCGTTTGTGTTTGTTTACTGACAGATGTGGGCGGGTGACCATCTGTTCAACTGTAACTTTACGGTCTGATTGTTACAGAGAAGTGCAGTCAGAACATGAAAAAGCCAGGCTGCCGAATACGCATGACGAAAACACGCCTGTACAAATACATTGTTACCTTTACCGCCGAATAAAAAAAACCACAAAAATTTAAAGATGAAAAATTGTGATATTTTTCTTATGTCTACTCAAAATTTAGATAGTGGGTACTCGTTAGAACCGCCTCATTGAGGCGGTTCTAACGAATACCCACTATCTAAATTTTAGAGTAGAAATAAGTAAAATAGGTTTCACCCAGTAAACCCCAGTTGTACTGTATAAATGTGGGGTTCCAAGGGCGTCAAAATTATATACGTGTGTTTTCGTGACGGTAAAACCCTTTCATCCCTGAGTTTTAGCCCGGCAATCAGGCCCTGCATTTTTTTGTTTGTTTGATTTGAGGTTTAACGTCCTCGTCAACACAGTATAGGTCATTTTGGAGACGCTGCTTCCAATTTCGTGGGACTTTTACCCGACATTGAGATGAAATGACATCGCAAGCCCTGTCGCCCAATGAAACCAATAGGGTTTAACGACTCGCACCGCTTTGCCTGGGCAGGCTTAGATCCTCTAGGCGGTTTACCAGTAATCGTGTGCGGGTTGGTTACAGCTCTACGAGGAAGCATCATGCAGCCCATCAATTTCTTCAAGCCCCGATGGGCGGGGGCCAAAGGCCCTGCATTTAAGTCATTCTTATTAACAAGGTACACAAGTACAACAATCCTACAGAAATATGTATTATTATTTTCCCCTTATCTAAAACACAGACATGCAATAGGGGTGGTATTAGTGTTTAATAGTAAATTGCACTATTTAATAGACTGATACCAGTCTACCCTGATACCAGTCTATCCTGAGGTTCTGACATGCCGTCACGTGAACAAGTCCGTGAAATGAAGACCCCCCTAAACCCCTCTTTATATAGAGAAAACTGGGGTTTACGGGGGGTATTCATCATTTTTCTTATTTCTGCTCAAAGACATAGGTTGTGGGTACTCGTTAGAACCGCCTCAATGAGGCGGTTCTAACGAGCACCCACATCCTATGTTTTGAGCATTTATAAGAAAAATATGAAGGGTTTTCATCAGAAAAGTAGCCATTTTGGAGAAGTGAAAAATGCACAAATTCGTACGGGTGAGTTATCGTAATGCACTCTTCCATTACATAAGAGTAAATGGGGCGTCTATCAAATAATCGTCAGCAGGATGACAAGCAATGTAGATACTGATGAGAAGGTTCATTATGTGTAGTCTCACCAGGACCTACATTATTTGCATAGGTGTCTGTGCCGACGTACAGGTTGAAAGGATTATCACGCCCGAGTTATGAATTCAGAAAACCACACATTCATCACGTGAACAAGTCCGTCAAATGAACAGTCCCATAAACCCTACTTTATATTGGGAAAAGTGGGGCTATATTACGTTCTTATTTAAAGTGCAAATATAGCCTGTGGGTACTCGTTAGACCACCTCGATAAGGCGGTTCTAACGAGCACCCACAACCTATGTTTGCACTATTAATGAGAAAAATATCACGGATTTTCATAAGAAAAGTAGCCGTTTTGGAGATGTATGACTCATATCAGCCTGCGCGTTTGGACAGTCTGAAATGAGTCCTCGCTGTCCGCGCTGCCTTAGTGGCTTGCCAGACATTATGGGGTGGTCGAAGTTGGTCGGTCGCACAGATCCGTAGATTTTGTCGAGAATCGCCTATTTTCGTTCGTTGATTAACTGTGTTTGGGTTTAATGGCACGTCAGTCTTTGTGGGCCATTTTGTCTCGTCTCACAGAGAAACTTCGGGAGATACTGAGAGAGGAGAGACAGTAGAGTAGATTGAAGTCAAGAGCAGGATAGAAAGAGTAACATGAATGAAAGTGTAGACACTGAAAAAATAACCAATTCCCTCTCGACCCTTACCTTCAAGGATAGCAGCCCTTGTCAAACAGTTGGAAACCCCAGTGACGCAAAATACATCTTCACGACAATTCTGTCTGTACTTAGCATTAACCCTTCTTGTACCAAATGGAATCTTCCTCCTTTTTATGGCAGGAGCAGGCGCGTAGCGAGGCGGAAGTCCGGAAGCCCGGGCTTCAACAATATTTTGCCAAGTATGCCTTTACATAAGAATTTACAAAAACAACAAAACTAACAACAGCATTTACCCTTTTGTACCAAATTGAAACTTCCTCCTTCCTCTTAAAGCGATAAACCAACAGCTGTATCCAAATGTATAGATATGTCTTGTCATGTTGATTACAATGCCTGTCGCCACAGCAACCGCAGAACGGTCATTTAGCGTGATGCGGAGGGTGAAAACCTACCTGCGATCAACTATAACCACAGAAAGGCTTTCATCCTTGGCACTTCTTCATGCATACAAAGATGCTGACATAGATGTGCAGCAGGTCATTACAGGGCAGACAGAAAAGACAGAAGACTTGCGTTTTTATTCAAACAATAAGCTCTTTGGTGCACCATATGGAAAACTTTTCAAACCCACTATGCATACCAATCACATTTTCTAAGGCACCTGCGGCTACATCATGAAACCTGAATAAAATCCAGTATATAATCGAAAATGGCTATTGTCAGAGACGATTTTAAGGTGTTTCGAGTTTGCAGTTTATCTTGAAGTGTCGGGAATCTTTATTGTACAATATTTGTCTGCACTGCATGATTACAGCAACATTTTAATGAAATGGCCTTTAGACTAACCACATGAAATAAATTCCTCAAAGCGTATCTTTTTGTCATTAGACCTCAGTCCAGCAGGGCCTTAGTCTGCTTTATATACAGTCCATTTATATCATGAACATGCTCATTGTGTCATCGCGTCTCAACGAGCATGTTAATGATATAAATGCACTTCGTGCATACAGTTAAAATTACTTATTTGCATAGCGTGCAAAGCCTTGAGTGGAAAACTCATATAGTCTGTCAATGATAATAAGAAAGTCCAAGGAACAGCCACTCTCGTGTATCAGGAGGAAGAATGAATACGCAATTAACACTTAAAATTAAAAAATGAAGATACCCAGGACATGCCACAATCAAGGACACAAACCATCCAAGCCAACAACGGGATGGGAAAACACACATTAGAAGGGTGAGCAACAAAATCATTTGAGGGCTGCCTTAAAAGATCTTATTACCTGACCCTCGGTGTGGTTCTGACCAGCAAATGTTCGGCGCCCTTCTTCATAAAAGAACCACCAAAATCCCAAACTTCACAGCAAACAACCAACTCCTTCCCTGATACGATCATATTGCGAGAACCAACTACTCCAAGAACTCAGGTGTACGAAACTACAAAAGTAAACCACAAAAAGGCCTTAATCAGTGTTCGCTTTATTGAAGTGTGATACAAACGTAAAAGTAACCGAAAAATTCAAACAAATTGGCGAAAAGTCGGATAAGAGATAAGTAAAAATACCCCTCCAGACACCAGTGGCCACCAAATCGTATTAAAATTTCAAAAATTTCCGGGGGGGGGGGGGGTCCGGGGGGGGGGGGGGGGGCCTCCCCCGAGGCGGTTCTAACGTGCACCCACAATCTATATGTTGAGCAGAAATAACAAAAATATCACAATTTTTCATCAAAACATTTTCTTTTTTGCATGGTAAAAATTACACTGTATTTTGTATATGCGTGTTTTCGTAATGAGTCCTTTCTTTGCTGCCTCTGTTACGTCTTTTGGACAGGAACAAATAAAATAAAAGTGAAGGCAATGAAAAGGAAACGAACCAATTACCTCACACCTCCATTCATAGATACCAAAGGGAAAAGAAACACGACCTGAGGTAACAAAACCCTAATGAACGAGCGAATAGCCGAAATGACAGAAACTTTCCTTCAAAATGGCCAAAACGACTATCCAAAATAAAAAGATACAAGTAATACATACATGCAAAGAGAAACTATAACAAACAAGAAACCACGACAGATGGACCGCCTTGGAACGGTCAGCATAAACATATTTCACGAAGGGCGGGGTGGGGGGGGTGGGGGTGGCTTAAATCGATTTTACATGTGGTTCTGTCGTAGTTCAGACAAATAATTGGTTCAGTCCGCATAATGCCTTTCGAACTCATCAGTGCTACATCTCCGAGAACATAAAAACTTTCAATTGGTTTCACAGTTATGACATTCATAATCGTTTGAAAAAAAACGCATCTATTTAATTTTTAGAAAACACACACGCTTATTATTCTAACATGTTGCCTGTCCGACAGAATGTGATTTCCATCCAAATGAACCATACTATTTGCGCATACAAAATTCACAAGTAACTTGTCACATGTCAGATGCACAGGGTGTTTTATAGAGGGGTTAAATATTGGCGAAACCCCATACGTTGGAAGCTTTGTTCCTATCAAGAATAGAATATAATAGTATTTATTCAACCAATCATAGGCCATTCTGGCATACATAACAATAAAAGTCAATTGAACATAATTAAGCATATTTGCGATGAGCTAACTAAAAGGACTGATGCTCATTTGCTGGCCTAGTTCCTTCGGAAGCCCAGAATGAAGCTCACGAAGACCTCAGTGTTTAGAAGAATTCAAGAAAAAACTAGAAATGGTGTTTGTAAAACACTATGCCCCCAACCATATGCTTGTCCATGAATGTCAAAATTTTCAAGGCCATTATCGCAAAAAAATGATAATCACGTGATGTACTAGTCATTCCAAACCAGCATGTCAAGTGTTTAGGCAACAATTTAAAGTTGATTTTTTTATATCTTGCTAAAAGAAAGAAACAGAATTAAATGACCTGAAAATGCAAAGGGCAGTCACTCCCAACAAAATTTCATTAAATTGGTTGAAAATTTAATCAGGTGAGCTCCTCAGTATACCAAATTTCAAGGCTCTAGCTCAAATACTTTTTAGATATCTTGCTAACGAGATTTCTATGTTAATTAATTAAAAAGGAAATAACGCGAAAAGGGGAGATAAGTCCGATGAAAAAATACGTGTCAACTATTTTTTCATGAGGGAACCATATATGCAATTTCAAAACACTAGCATACATAGTTCTTAAGTAATACTATGCACAGGAAATCACAATTAAATGGCCAGAAATTGTAAAGGGCCATAACTCTAACAAAATTCCATTAAATTGGTTGAAAATTTAATAAGGCGATCTCCTCCTCAGTCCCAATCAGAATATCAAGGCTGTAGCCCAAATACTTTCTGAGATATCTTTTGTTTGATTTGAGGTTTAACGTCCCCGTCAACACTGTAAATGTCATTTTGGAGACGTTGCTTCCAATTTTGAGGGACTTTTACCCGACATTGAGATGAAATGACATCCCAAGCCCTGTCGCCCAATGAAACCAATAGGGTTTATTAGCATGGACGGTCCGCCTCGCACCGCGGTTCCTGGGCAGGCTTAGATCCTCTAAGCGGTTTACCAGTACTAGTGTGCGGGCCGGATTCAGCTCTGCGTGGAAGCATAATGCAGCCCATATATTTCTTCAAGCCCCTATCGGCGGGGGCAGTAACGAGATTTCTATGTTATTTAAAAAAAAAGGAAATAATGTGAAAATGGGAGATAAGTCAGATAAGAAAAAAATACGGGTCAACTATTTTTTCATGAGGAAACCATTTATGAAATTTCAATACACTAGCATACATAGTTCTTAAGTAATACTATGCACAGGACATCAACACAATTAAATGGCCAGAAATTGTAAAGGGCCATAACTCTAACAAAATTTCATTAAACTGGTTGACAATTTAATCAGTTGATCTGCTCCTCAGTCCCAAGCAGTATACAAAATAACAAGGCTCTAGCTCAAATTCTTTCTGAGATATCTTGCTAACAAGCTTTATTATTATTTGCTATAAATACAATAAACCTGTTAGATCTATCATTTTTAATTTCAATAAACTTGTTTCTGATCTTGATATTGACACTAACACTCCTGATACTTGTGATTTTAAAAATTCAGTGTATTGTTATCCGGCTGCTGGTCAAAAATTATTCCTGATTCTAGGATACGCAATATAGTATCTAAAGGACCGAAATATCGATTTCCTTCTAAAATTGATTTCAATAAATGTTCAGATGAAATCGCTGCTGCCTTGAATGAATTTGGTAATCGATGGTGTAAACGAGAGTATGTTGAGCATAAAGCTCTTAAGGAATGGAAACTTAGCATTCTGAAATTAGTGAACAAACGCATTTCATTTTATTCTCAAATTATGAACATATTACATCCTAAACCTAAGACGTCTTTACGTCACCTTAAACTAGGTATTCTCATTGGAAGTTTGTTTTGGCTCCAGCTGATAAGGCCGCTAACAATGTGGTCGTTGTTTGACGGCTTCACAAGAACTTGGTGGTACTTAAGCCTATGAACTTCAGCCTTTAGCTGTAGAGAGGGCTTTAGTTGATGACCACATTTGTCATTCAGCCACCAAAGTAGAAGTAAAACAAAGATCAGGAATTGATACAATTAACTTACTCCACCCATAAAAGACACCAAAGGGAAAGAAATACAAACATTAAGCGACCAGACCATAATGGAAACCTAAACAAAGGAAGGCCATAAGGACAGTTACTTTCCCACAAAATGGCCATAAGGCCATCCAAAACCAACAGACACAAGTGATACACACAGTAAGTAACAAACAACAACATAAATAAATCGCCACAGAAGAGCCGCCTTGGAACGGTCAGTGGAAGATTTCCACTGGGGGGCTTAAATCGATTTTACGTGGCCACAATCCTCGCCCTTACTTCCGCCGCGATTTAGACAAATAATTTGTTCAGTCCGCATGAAGGCCTCCTAACTCATCAGTGCAACATCTCCGTGAACACAAAAATCAAAGAACCACAGAGGTGAGACAACGGTGAGGACTCGACAGCAAGAAACCACTGAAATGCTGGAGCAAAAGAAAACCAACAGTTAGACTCCGATGAGCCCGACCAGAGACAGAGCATCAGGCACCAACCGACATTATCTCTCTAATTTTCAATAAGCCTTTACGTTGGAGCCGTCATAGAATCTGAGGCCTGACCCACCGGCGTGCAATTAAAGAGGGAAGCAAAGTTGCCAACCGTGATTGGGTTAACTACCATGCATGCAGTCTGTCGTATAATATCCATGTTGTACCCAATCTTTTTATATCGAAGAATGATTTTACGAAATTGGGTGCTGAAGTCATTGCGGTTATATATTTTTCTGAATTTATATGCTAAGTCACCATAAAATTCGGGTTCCGATAGACCTTGTTGCAGAAGAGATTTAAGTCCAATATTGAATTTTGAAATTAAATCAGAATGGCGTCTATAAAATTTTGAAAAGGCTTTGCGTAGTTTATGGTACCGATAACCCTGATTAAGGAGTTTAGCAGTTAATAATTTATTACGAGTGTTGAAGTCAGTTACATGACTACACACTCTAGCAAATCGAATTAATTGCGAAATATAAACGCCATAGGATGGCGCACGAGGAACATCACCATCCAAAAAAGGAAAATTTACAATCTCAAAATCAAAGTCATCGCGTTTATCATAAATTTTGCACGAAACAAATCCATCTACAATAGACAGATGTAAATCCAAAAACGGGGCCTCGGTATCAGAAGAATTTGCTTTATTTAACTGAAGTTCTAGGGGGTAAATCTGATTGATCAAACCATCAAAATAGGTATTATCAATATTTAATAAATCATCTAAATATCTAGAAGTAGAGCTAAAAGCTTCAATAATTTCAGATTGGTTATCAATGGAAAGCGACAAAATGAAGTCTCTTTCATAACAATACAAGAACAGATCAGCCACAAGAGGTGCGCAATTAGTACCCATCGGAATACCCACAATTTGTCTAAATAACTTAGTACCGAATCTAATATAAATATTGTCAAGTAGAAAGGTGAGGGCATCACACACTTTCTGACATGACCAAAGTGTATAATTCTTATGCTCTTTAGAAGTGAAAAATGCATTTCTGACATTACATGCAAGATAGAGAGAATCTTCTCTGTGAAAAGTCCACTCAATTAAATCATTAAGCTTTTCCTTTATAAGATTATGAGGAAGTGTAGTGTAAAGAGTGGAAAAATCGTAGGTAGACAGACTAGAAGCACGAAAATGTCTAGATTTCAATTTATTTAAAACCTCATTCGAATTTTTTATAGACCAAAACAGATTTCTTCCTGATCTTTCAAAGACTTTATCACAATATTTAATTACATGCGTTTTAATAGCAGTAAGACAGGAAGTTAATAATTTAGAAAGTTCAGTGGTAGTGCAAGAGCTAGAATTTGCAATAAACCGTGCTTTGTAAGGTTTTTTATGAAGTTTTGGTAACCAGTATAGCGTAGGAAGCTTGTCTTGGCCTTCGTTAACACACACAGCAAACTTGGTGGCTGAAAGACAAACATGTTTATCTACTATAGCTCTCTCTTCAGCTAAAGGCTGAAGTTCATAGGCCATAGTACCACCAAGCTCCTGCTTAAGCGTGTTAACATAGTAGAGCCGTCACACAACGACGACGTTGTTAGCGGCCTTGTCTGCAGGGGCCAAAACAAACTTCTTATGAAATTCTTGAATACCTAGTTTAAGATGACGTAAAGACGTCTTGGGCTTAGGAGGTAATAAGTTAGTATTTTGAGAATAGAAAGAAATGCGTTTATTTACTAGTTTTAAAATGCTAAGTTTCCAGTCCTTAAGGGCTTTATGCTCAACATACTCTCGCTTACACCATCGATTACCGAATTCATTCAAGGAAGCAGCGATTTCATCTCTACATTTACTGAAATCAATTTTAGAAGGAAACCGATATTTCGGTCCTTTAGAAATTATATTCCTTATCCTAGAATCAGGAATAATTTTCAAATTGCCAGTAATTACATGACCAGCAGCAGGATAGCAATACTTTGAGTTTTTACAATCACATGAATCAGGAGTATTAGTATTGCTGTCTGTGTTACAGAAGGCCAAGACAAGCTTCCAACGTTAAATTGGTTACCTTAACTTCATAAAAGACCATACAAAGCACGGTTTATTGCAAATTATAGTTCTTGTACCACCATTGAACTCTCCAAATTATTAACATCATGTTTGACTGCCATTAAAAAGCATGTGATAAAATATCAGGTAGGAATCTGTTTTGGTCTATAAAAAATTCTAATGAAGTTTTAAATAAATTGAAATCCAGGCGTTTTCGTGCTTCAAGTCTGTCTACTTATGATTTTTCCATCCTTTACATTACACTTCCTCATAATCTTATAAAAAAACTTAATGATTGAATTGAATGGACATTCATAGGGAAGACTCCCTCTATCTTGCATGTAATGTAAGAAATGCATTTTTCACTTCTGAAAAGCATAAAAATTATACTTTATGGTCATGTCAGAAAGTGTGTGAAGCTCTCACCTTTCTACTTGACAATATTTATATACGATTTGGTACTAAGTTATTAAGACAAGTTGTGGGTATCCCGATGGGTACTAATTGCTCACCACCCGTGGTTGATTTGTTTTTGTTTTGTTATGAGAGAGACTTCATGATGTCCCTTTCTGCTGAAAACCAGTCTGAAATCATTGAAGCTTTCAGCTCCACTTCTAGATACTTGGATGATTTATTAAATATTGATAATACCTATTTCGATGGTTTGATCAGTCAAATTTACACCCCCCCCCCCACCCAGATCTTCAGTTAAATAAAGCAAATTCTTCTGATACCGATTTACAGCTATCTATTGTTGATGGGTTTGTTTCGTGCAAAATTTATGATAAGCGCGATGATTTTGAGATTGTAAATTTTCCTTTTTTGGATGGTGATGTTCCTCGTGCGTCACGCTATGGCGTTTATAGTTCGCAATTAATTTGATTTGCCAGAGTGTGTAGTCATGTAATTAACTTCAACACTCGTAATAAATTGTTAACGGCTAAACTTCTTAAGCAGGGTTATCGGTACCATAAACCACGCGAAGCCTTTTCAAAATTTTATAGACGTCATTCTGATTTAATTTCAAAATTCAATATTGGACTTAAATCTCTCCTGCAACAAGGTCTTTCGGAACCCGAATGGTGACTTAGTATACAACTTCAGAAAAATATATAACTGCAATCAGAAAAAATATATAACTGCAATGACTTCAGCACCCTATTTCGTAAAATCATTCTTCGATATAAAAAGACTGGGTACAACATAAATGTTATACGACAGACTGCATGCATGGTAGTTAACCCAATCACGGTTGACAACTTTGCTTCCCTCTTTAATTGCACGCTGGTAGGTCAGGCCTCAGATTCTATGACGGTTCCAGTGTAAAGGCTTATTGAGGGATCTAATTCAAGGTAATGTTGGCTAGTGCCTGATGCTCTATCTCTAGTCGTACCCATCGGAGTCTTACTGTTGGTTTTCTTTTGCTCCAGCATTTCAGTGGTTTCTTGCTGTCGAGTCCTCACCGTTGTTTCATTTCTTTGGTTGTTTGCTTATTTGTATTCGCGGAGATTTTGCACTGATGAGTAAGGCCTTCTTGCGGACTGCACAAATTATTTGTCTAAATCGCGACGGAAGTAAGGGCGAGGATTGTGGCCACGTAAAATCGATTGAAGTCCCCCAGTGGAATTCGTTTCCATTGACCGTTCCAAGGCGGTTCTTCTGTCGCGGTTTATTTTTGTTATGGTTTGTCTTTGGGTGTTTGTGATGCTTATTATTATTTTATTGTGGATAGCCTATTGGTCATTTTGTGGGAAAGTATCTGTCCTTTTGGCTATCCGCTGTTGATGTTTCCATTAGGTCTGTTGTTTCATATTTGTGCTTCTTTCCCTTTGGTGTCTCTGGTGGGAGCTGTGGGTTGATTGTATCGATTCCTGATCATTGCTATCACTTTTTTTATGTTATTTAATTAAAAGGGAAATAACGCAAAAAGGGGAGATAATTCAGATAAGGAAAAAAAATAGAGATCAACTATTTTTTCGTGAGGAAACCATATATGAAATTAAAAAACACTAGCATACATGGTTATAAAGTTATCTTATGCACCAGAAAGCAACACAAATAAATGGTCAGAAATTGCAAAGTGCTATAACTTTAACAAAATTTCATTAAATGGTTGCAAAATTTAATCAGGTAATCTCCTTAGTCCAAATCAGTATACCACATATCAAGGCTGTAGCTAAAACATACTTTCTGAGATGCTAATGTGATTTACGCTCATTAATTAAAGGGGCAATAACTAAAAAGGGGAGATAATTCGGAAAAGAAAAAACAATATGGGTCAACTATTTTTTCATGAGAAATCCCTTTATGAAATTTCAAAACACTAGCATACATGGTTATAAAGTTATGCTATGCACTAGAAAGCAACACAATTAAATGGCCAGAAATTGCAAAGGGCCATAACTCTATCAAAATTTCATTAAATTTGTTGAAAATTTAATCAGGTGATCTCATCTTCAGTCCGAAGCAGTAAACCAAATATCAAGGGTCTAGCTCAAATACTTTTTGAGATATCTTGCTAACGAGATTTCTATGTTATTAAATTAAAAGGAAAATAATGCAAAAAGGGGTGATAATTCGGATAAGAAAAAAATACGGGTCAACTATTTTTCCCTGAGGAAACCATATATGAATTTTCAAAACACTAGCATACATGGTTCTTAAGTTATGCTGTGCCGAAGAAAGCGCGACGAACGAACGAACGGACAAGCCAAAGTTGAAAGTTGGGGGCATAATAAATAATAATAGTACTGTTATCCATAGAGGGTAGTTTCGACAGTTTTGTGTTTTGTTTGTTTGATTTGAGGTTTAACGGTACCGTCAAACATGTTCTATAAAAGGGTTATCCTTTGGAAGCAAGGAACACACCACAGAACTGGAAATATGCAGTGTACATGTTTTCTGGGCCAGACTTGTTAGGCATCAAACACTGCAAAGGTCATTTTAGAGACGTTGCTTCCAATTTTGTGGGACTTTTACCTGACATTGAGATGAAATGACATCTCAAGCCCTGTCGCCCAATGAAACCATTAGGATTTGTAAGCATGGACGGCCCGACTGGCACCGCATTGCCTGGTTAGGCTTAGATATTTAATGCTCTTATTTTTCCAATCCTCTGGGATTGCTTATGCAATTGCATTTCACTGTTTCATCTATTGACATCCTTTAGATACCTGTTGAAGGTCATTATTAAACCGATGTTCCTTCCTCGTTGTATAATAACTGCTTGTTTAACATCCCTTGACTTTAAGTAGACAAAGATGTTTTGTGGGCTTTTGTCGTACCTTCCTTCTATTCGAAGGAATTATCTTCAGTGATTTTATATGCTGTTTTACTCAATGACCGGTATGGATATCGCTTTAGTTTTGACGGTATCAAAACCTTATAAACCCACATGAGTATCACACATTCATTTAACTTATTAGGTCACACGCTGCTTCTTCTGTACGGATTCCCCATTCTATTTAGAACTTTAATACTATGTTGTCTTCGGTATTGGTCAGACCCTTAAATTTGTTTTCTGTAAATTCAGTTAATCTCAATGGAGCAGGCAATACTAATATGTTTAAAAATAATCTTCGTATAAGACTGTCTCCTCTCAAGTCACCCATCCTTCGAAAATATACTAATCCGTGGAAAAGAAGTGGAATGTATCCTAGTATTTCTAAGTGCAATGCCAAGAGATGCAGATGTTGTTCGCATTTAAGCACTGCATCTACAGTTACTTCATCTGTAAACGGTAGACGCTTCTCTGTAGTTAACATGTCTGATTTGACATGACAGTCTACAGATTTAATTTATCTAATTACATGACGTGTTGCAAACTGTAAAATGCAGTACGTAGGTCAAACTAACCGCATGCTTAAAAATAGATCGAACAAGCATTATCGTAGAATGAGTAAGCCTAAGAAAACTGACACTTTCTTGTACCGTCACTTTCGACGTACAGGTCATTCTGTAAATAACATTGTTATACAACCAGTGGAAAAACTTTACTACGATGCAAATTCTACATCTAGATTCAAAATTATCAAAAGACATGAGGCTGAACTGAAATGGATTAAATCTTTACAGACCCCTTTTCCACTGGGATTTAATGACAACATTTATCACGAGGGTAATATTTCCAGAATGCCGGACTTTGATATTTCTCGCTCCTGGAATGTCGAAAACGCAGAACTTGATCTCACGGCACCAGGAAAAATGGCAACTATAAACGTAAATTACGTTCTTTTCAACGAAACAATACTAGACTGAAGTGACTGTCAATTATATTATTAAATCATGGACGCCACTCTATGCTTTAATTTCTTAGTTCATTACCCGTTTCTGTTTTACGTCTTCTGGACACCGAGGCGAATAAATTCTACGATAGTTCTAATCAGTTATATGATGCGGCTCGCTTAACTAGAGGCTATACTCGGCATACTCTCCGTCCTTACAATGATTCTGAAATTAATCATAAACGCCGTTTCTTCAAAATATCCTTGATTAATAAGGGTATTGATTTTATAGATTTGCCCAGTATTTTTCGTGAGAGCTCGGTGCTTTCTTCCATTCCTGCTTATTTTAAAAATACTGAAACACCTATAATTTGCTATAAATATAACAAACCTGTTAGATCTATCATTTTTCATTTCAATAAACTGGTTTCAGATCTTGATATTGATACTAATACTCCTGATTCATGTGATTGTAAAAACTCAGTGTATTGCTATCCTGCTGCTGGTCATGTAATTACTGACAATTTGAAAATTATTCCAGATTCTAGGATAAGGAATGTAATTTCTAAAGGGCCGAAATATCGGTTTCCTTCTAAAATTGATTTCAGTAAATGTAGAGATGAAATCGCTGCTGCCTTGAATGAATTTGGTAATCGATGGTGTAAGCCAGAGTATGTTGAGCTTAAAGCCCTTAAGGACTGGAAATTTAGCATTTTAAAACTAGTGAATAACCGCATTTCTTTCTATTCTCAAAATACTTACTTATTACCGCCTAAGACGTCTTAACGTCATCTTAAACTAGGTATTCAAGAATTTCATACGAAGTTTGTTTTGGCCCCTGCAGACAAGGCCGCTAACAACGTCGTCGTTGTGTGACGGCTCCACTATGTTATCACGCTAAAGCAGGAGCTTGGTGGTACTAAGGCCTATGAACTTCAGCCTTTAGCTGAAGAGAGGGCTATAGTAGATGGCCACATTTGTCATTCAGTCACCAATATTGCTGTGTGTGTTACAGAAGGCCAAGACAAGCTTCCTACGCTATACTGGTTACCTTAACTTCATAAAAGACCTTACAAAGCACCGTTTATTGCAAATTCTAGCTCTTGCACTACCACTGAACTTTCTAAATTATTAACTTCCTGTCTTACTGCTATTATAACGCACGTGATTAAATATTGTGAAAAGTCTTTGAAAGATCAGGAAGAAATCTGTTTTGGTCTATTAAAAATTCGAATAAGGTTTTAAATAAATTGAAATCCAGACTTTTCGTGCTTCAAGTCTCTCTGCTTACGATTTTTCCACTCTTTACACTACACTTCCTCATAATCTTATAAAAGAAAAACTTAATGATTTAATTGAATGGGCTTTTCACGGAGAAGATTCTCTCTATCTTGCGTGTAATGTCAGAAATGCATTTTTCACTTCTAAATAACATAAGAAGTATACACTTTGGTCATGTCAGAAAGTGTGTGATGCTCTCACCTTTCTTGACAATATTTATATTAGATTCGGTACTAAGTTATTTAGACAAATTGTTGGTATTCCGATGGGTACGAATTGCGCACCTCATGTGGCTCTGTTCTTGTATTGTTATGAAAGAGACTGTCTCCCTGCCCTACATCATAGTGTAGATTATATTTTCTTGTCCTTTGGGATCATTGATTCCATTGTGGAATTTTGAAAATATCTGAGGGTCACTGTTGAGGCCTAATTGGCCGAAACTAGCTAGTCTGGCCCAGAAAACATATACACTCCATATTTTTCAGTTCTGTGGTGTATTCCTTGCTTCCAAAGGATAACCCTTTTATAGAACATATTTAACTTCACTACAGCTGGTGTGTGGAATGTGTGGCGGCGGTAAAACGTCTCCCTGCCCAACATCATAGTGTAGATTATATTTTCTTGTCCTTTAGGATCATTAATTCCATTGTGGAATTTTGAAAATATCTGAGGGACAATGATGAGGCCTAATTGGCCGAAACTAGCTAGTCTGGCCCAGAAAACATATACACTCCATATTTTTCAGTTCTGTGGTGTACTCCTTGTTTCCAAAGGATAACCCTTTTATAGAACATATTTAACTTCACTACAGCTTGTATGTGGGAATGTGTGGCGGTGGTAAAACGTCTCCCTGCCCTTCATCATAGTGTAGATTATATTTTCTTGTCCTTTGGGATCATTGATTCCATTGTGGAATTTTGAAAATATCTGAGGGTCACTGTTGAGGCCTAATTGGCCGAAACTAGCTAGTCTGGCCCAGAAAACATATACACTCCATATTTTTCAGTTCTGTGGTGTATTCCTTGCTTCCAAAGGATAACCCTTTTATAGAACATATTCATGTTGTCGCTTTCCATTGATAACCAATCTGAAATTATTGAAGCTTTTAGTTCTACTTCAAGATATTAAGATGATTTATTAAATATTGACAATACTTACTTTGATGGGCTGATCAATCAGATTTATCCCCTAGAACTTCAGTTAAACAAGGCAAATTCCTCTGATACCGAGGCCCCCTTTTTGGATTTACATATATCTATTGTAGATGGATTTGTTTCTTGCAAAATTTATGATAAACGTGATGATTTTGATTTCGAGATTGTAAATTTTCCTTTTTTGGACGGTGATGTTCCTCGTGCTACATCGTGCGGGGTTTATATTTCGCAGTTAATTCGATTCGCTAGAGTGTCTAGTCATGTATCCGACTTCAACACTCGTAATAAATTATTACCCGCTAAACTTCTTAATCAGGGGTATCAGTATCTTAACTACGTAAAGCCTTTTCTAAGTTTTATAGACGTCATTCTGATTTGGTTTCAAAATTCGATGTTGGACTTAAAACACTTCTGCAACATGGATGCCTGTAATGACTTTAGTACCCAATTTCGTAAAATCGTTTGTCGATATATAAAGATTGGGTACAACATGAATGTTATAAAACAGACTGCATGCATGGTGGTTAACCCAATCACGGTTGGCAACTGTGCTTCCCTCTTTGATTGCACACCGGTGGGTCGGGCCTAAGATTATATGACGGTTCCAGCGTAAAAGCATAAATGGAATTTTATTTTAGTATTCTTTATATTGGTTGGCGCCTGATGCTCCGTCTTTGGTCGGGATCCTCCGAGTCTAACTGTTGGTTTTCTTTTGCTCCAGCAATTCTGTTGTTGTATGCTGTCGAGTCCTCAACCTTGTTTCATCTCTGTAGTTTTTTTATTTGTATGTTCTCGGAGATGTTGCACTGATGAGTTAGGAAGCCTTCATGCGGACTCAACAAAATTAGTGTATACCGCGACAGAGGTAAGGGCGAGGATTATGACCATGTAAAATCGATTTAAGCCCCCCAGTGGAATTCTTTCCACTGACCGTTCCAAGGCGGTTCTTCTGTGGCGGTTTATTTATGTTGTTGTTTGTAACTTACTATGTGTATCACTTGTGTCTTTTTAATTTGGATGGCCATTTGGTCATTTTTGGGGAAAGTAACTGTCCTTAAGGCCTTCCTTTGTTTAGGTTTCCATTATGGTCTTTGTTTTACGTCTACTTTACCAGTACTCGTGTGCGGGTCAGTTTCAGCTCTGCGTGGAAGCATCATGCAGCCCATCTATTTCTTCAAGCTCCGATGGGCGGGGACTATAGGGGCAGTTTTGTGTGCGTGCTGAAATGCTGCGCCATCGCCGTGACAGGATAATTGGGTTTTGATGTTTTCGACAACGCCAGGGTAGGGTGCTGTGACATCGCTGTAGTGTATTTTGCAAGCCGGATGCCACGACGTGTCAAGATTGGTTCCTACGATATATCCGCAGTGTATATAATACATGTATGTAATGTGGCTGCTGCGAGAATGCGAAACCAGTTTGAATTCTGCGAAATCGCTGCAGTGTTGTCATTAGGATATTTTCAGTTTTACTTTGGCTTGATATAGAATATTCATTCCACTGCTATTAAAGAGGGAACAGCTAGGTATTTTTTGAATATGGGACTATCACTCTAGCTGCACTCGTACTTTACCTGACTTTAGGGTAAAACTTAGGAATGAATAGAAAATTAAGTTTTGGTATGCAAAAGAAGGAATCGTTTATCCATAGGCGTAAAAAGATATTTGCAACCTTCATGATGCAATGGGCAAGCGGAGCCTCGGCTAAGCCTCGGTTTCGATCACCCCGGGAACTCCTTTAATCGCAGCCGTGCTCAAGAAATATTCTTTTACAGTGAAATTCATCTATAAAGACCACCTAAAATCAAGACTAGTTGTACTGTAAAAAGCTTTTCTAGAAGGTTTCAGACATTCTTCGTATTTTCTGCAAACAGTAACGTCTGGTCAGAGAACAGCTTTGGGACGGTTCAAAAGTGGTCTTAAAGACCACCTTTGAACTGACCCAAAGGTAATTTTACCGTAATTTCACATAAATGTGTTTTATACCGCAATCAGGCATTCTAGTTACCTAATAAAGGGGGTCGAATAACTGCACGGTATAATCGGCAGTGCCGGGCCTCCGTGGCCTAGTGGATAAGAGCGCGGACTCCTAGTCATTAGGTCTCTCACCGCCGTAGGTTCGAGTCTCGCTCGGGCCACGTGTGAGACGCCAAGTTCTGCAACGGAAGGTCAGGTGGTTTTTCTCCGGGTACTCCGGTTTTCGCCCACCTCTGATTAAGATCGGCTCGATATGAGTGAAATAATCTTGAAAGGGCCGTAAAACCCAAACCAATAATCGGCAGTGCTCTATAATACCTTCTACTGACCTTTAATACGTCTAGTGACCGTTTATAGTCCGGACCTACTTTTCAGTTCCCTATTTTGTACGTATAAACAATAACATGCAACCTTTCATACATGGGAAAACAACGAAACTGCAAGTTAAAATCTTTGGAATATTTATTTAAACAGATTTTCAGAAATTTCTGCTCAATTCTTACCTGGGATGAGTTGCATAAGGCGAGCGCTACAGAGCGCTTCGTAGCGCTACGCTATGCAACGGTACGTTACGAAAAAGCGCTTCGTAGCTGCCTTTCCGAAAGCGCTTTATTGAAACAGACCGTTGCCTAGGAATATTAGGCTAACAAAGATGGCGGTTGTTTACGGATTCAAGCTTGAGGATGGAGTG